>VZQC01004746.1:373601-705934 GCA_009823505.1 Rhizomys pruinosus | reverse complement strand
CTGGACAAACTGTCAGCCCATGAAAGGAAACAGCCAGAATTGACCAGAGTCCAAGACAACAGCTCCAGAGAAAGTAGACTGTTTTGCTTCTCATCCACCTGTGCCCCTTTTCTAAGCCTAGGGAACAATCTGTGGAAGAGGGGGCGTGGTAGAATGTAAGGGCTGAGATTGGGGTGAATGGTGAAACTACAGCAATATAGTCTGGACACTCGTTTGATCAACTTGATTGAACATACAAGCCATCCCTGCTGGATGGTGGGACCCATGGGCTGTGTGGGTTTGGGCACAACTGCTTGCAAATTGGTTTTACATGAAGGATGCTTGTACTCATAAATTATCACTTATTGTTAAAAAATGAACAAAAAAAACGAGAGAAAGATGCAGGACAGTTATGGCAGAATGCATGATCTGGGATGGGGTGGGGTGGGGTGGGGGGAAGGGAAAGGGAAATATGCCTGAACTGAATTGGAAAATGATGTATGAAATACACAAAGTATCAATAAAAAATGAAAATTAAAAAAAAAATAAAAAATAAAATATAACAGGAAAAGTAAAGGAGGATGTGACCAGGTGAAGAGACACACAAGAGCATTATTGGAAAAGTAAAAGTCAGTAAATATGAGTGTTTCAAAGCTACTAAATGAAGGCAGTACTGGTTTAAGCACTTACTTTCACAATGATTATAAGACTGAATAACTGATGGCAACCTTAGAAAATAGGAAAAATAGAACTCTGTCAAAGGTTTTAAATACATTACAAAAATATTAATCAAAATGTTAGGTTTCTAAATGAAAAAAAAATCAATATAGATATCTACATAGTATAGCTTTTTAAGCTTAATAGAACAAACTCTAAATTCTGTTCTTCCTACAGAGTGCTCCATCCCACTGAAACCATCGCTATGGCAAACCACCATGGTTGCCGACCCCCACAAGCTTCCTTGTATTGGTGATTTTGTCCCTCAGTATGATGGCGCTGAGTTGATGGAATCTTTACATGGCAGGGTCTAGTTTACTGAGGATGCTGTCCTTGGAGAGGGATAGAAGTCATTCCCTCTGTGACCACTTGGTAATTCACAAAGAAAGCCTTTTTTATAAAAGCCTGAGGCTTGCCCAACGTGGCTCTCTGGCTTCATGTTTGCCAGTGTGATTATTTGGTCACACACATGCTCTGCTGTGGTCATCCATTCATGATGATATGATGTAGCTGAAAGGGCCCTCACTAGAACTTAGCTGATGGAGTGCCATGTCCTTGATCGTCCAAAATTATGAGCAATATACAGCTACTTTATAAAGTTAAGATGTGTGAGATTTCTCATTATAGCAACAAAAAGCTGACTGATATAACCACCCTTCCAAGGAATGATCTGGTCAAAATTTAAGTTATCCTTGGCCTTCTTTCTTTGAATTTCCACCCTGAGTGATCAAGAGTAGATCCTGAACCCAACACTTTTCACCATCTCACATCTATCACCTTGGCCTAATCTCCCATGGCCTCCTGCCCACACCACAGTCAGAGCCCTTTCACAGACCTGCTTACCTCCGCTGTTGCTCTCCTGTGGTCTTTTGCCACACCATAACCAGTCAGCTGGGCCCAGTTGGCTATTAGGTTAACAAAAGACCCTGCCTTTCTTTTGTACAAAATCATCTAAAGGTTTCCATCCTTGTCTGGTAAATACCTTCCTTCCTGGTTTGATGGGCTCTCCTCATCTACCCTTCGGTCACTCTGCTGTGGCCTCCAGTGTGCTAGGCACCTTCACACTCCTGGACACTCGCTGTCTCTCTGCTGCAGCCTTCTTTCTCCCAGTGTTGGAATGCTGGTTCCCTCTCCTCTGTCAGTTCTTGCACAGTTGTTATCTCAAGAGGTCCTCCTGAGCTTGTGTATCGAAGTTCTCCTATAGACTTGCTTTACTCTGAGCACTATCCTTTCTCACTTGCTATTTACCAACCCATCTATCACCAATTTTAAAAATCCTCTCTCTCCCACCAGCTGTCTCCATGAGGACTATTTTGCTTATGGCTTACCCTCAGTACCTACATAGTGCTTGGAACACTGAGGTCCTTGAAACATATTTGTTGAGTAAATGATCAAATGAAACAGACCATAAACTCTTCTAGCACAGCACTGCCATATTTCATAAACTTTATAACACAACAGAAGCAGCACACACTTTGAAAAGACTTTAGTGTTTTGTAATTATTGTTTGAACAATAAGATAGCAAAAAAGAAGTTAATACTTTAGGGTAACATCATATCATGTTTAATAATACACTTCAGGTGGATCAGAGTAAAACCTGAACAAGTTTTTTTTAATATGAAAGTATTTGTAAAGTAGAAAAAAATGCAACATGGAAATCTCATGCTTGAAGTGTTCATAAATGCCTGAATATTTTTAAATGAACAATATTAAGCATGAACATGGTATGCATGTATGAAATTCTTAAAGGATTAGTAAAAAATATTTTTAAATGACACAGGAATATGTAGATTATTATGAAATTTACAGATGATATATTTACATCAAAGCTATAGAAATATAAAGTATTTACCTCAAAGCTAAAGAAATATAAAGTGCTGTATATATGTTGCTAAAAGCTTATTCTAAAGTAGAAAAGATCTGATCTGATGTATATCTGTAGCTTGTGCCTGGATTCCATTCCACATGTTGCCAAAGGAGGAAAATAGTTTTATCTCCAATAAAAAACATAGAATGATCATTACATGGAAGAGCATGCAGCTTGAAAGTAATTGAGAGAAGTCTATTAAAATGCTGATGAGGGCCTGGTGAGATGGCTCCTGCCATCAAGCCCAATAACTTGAGTTTGACTCCCAGGAGGACCCACATGGTGCAAGGAGAGAACCAACTCCTGCAAGTTGTCTCCTGCACTCCACAACATGTGCACCCACACACACACACATGCAAATAAATAGTGAATGTAAAAACACCCACCCACCATTGCAGTATCAGTATCATTCTAGAACTATTAAACTAGTAAGAAGCAAATAAAAATGCTAAACCTCATGTTAATGGAATTTGTATAATTTCTTTTTTTTTTTTTTTGGTCTTTTTGAGACAGGTTCTCCCTGTTGCCCCAGCTGTCCTGGAACTCACTCTGTAGACCAGGCTGGACTTGAACTCATAAAAATCTGCCTGCCTCTGCCTCCCAAGTGCTAGGATTAAAGGCGTGCGCCACCACGCCTGGCTATAATTTCTTAAACAAAGACTGAGATGATAAATGTCAAAGGCAGTAAGAATGTCCCTAGCTTCTGGACACTTTGAAAACTTATCTCCAAGGACGTAAATCAACCAAAAAGCAAGCAAAATATTCATCTGTTTTATGCCACATACAAAGTGAATAATTAGAAATGACCCAATTGCCAACTAATAGAAGAATTTTTGAGTGAACTTATTTTTTTTTATTTTTTTTTTGTTTATTTTTGTATGTGTATGAATGTACTGTCTGCATGTAGGTTTGTGCACCCGTGTCATGCAATGCCGCGGAGGTCAGAAGAGGGTCTTAGATTCCCCTGGAACTGGACTTCTCCTGGAATTGGAGTTACAGATGGTTCTCAGCTGCCATGTGGGTGCAGGGGATCGAACCCAGGTCCTCTGCAAGAGCAGTTGGCACTCTTAACCGCTAGGCCATCTCTCTAGCCCCTTGAGTGAACTTATTTTAAAAACTTGTTGGGCCATTAAAAACGATAATGTGGGGACTTTTAAACCGGAGGGAATATGAGTGCAGAAATAGCAGAGAGGCTAATACATTGAAACAAAATGTAGTCCTCCTGGAACAAAGCCTAGAGAAGTCAACCTTTGACTAAGAATCCTAATATTTGGGACAATAAGTTGCCCAGGACTTATTATGCAATATTTTAAAAAATCACCATATATAGACTAATAACTATTCTCTAGACTGAGAAGTCTAAGAAAATCCATGGTAAGGCTTGAAACTTTGAACTTAGGGTTTAATTTAACCTCAAAGACATCATTAACCCTGCCTCATTGACTCCCCTGTCCTGCAGGGAGGAGAAGGAAGGAAGATGCTTAGGCAGGCAGGACTAAAATGGATGTGTGCCAGAGTCATGGTCCACTGCTGGGGAAGCCAGTGTCCATGGTGCCTCAGAGTCCTCTGCATATGGGTCCAGGCTGTCTGAAGGCACTGGTTAGAACGTGGTAAGGTGAAGAGCAGTTGGACTGTCTGGAGACACTGGTTAGAACATGGTAAGGTGAAGAGCAGTTGGGCTGTCTGGAGACACTGGTTAGAACATGGTAAGGTGAAGAGCAGTTGGGCTGTCTGGAGACACTGGTTAGAACATGGTAAGGTGAAGAGCAGTTGGGCTGTCTGGAGACACTGGTTAGAACATGGTAAGGTGAAGAGCAGTTGGGCTGTCTGGAGACACTGGTTAGAACATGGTAAGGTGAAGAGCAGTTGGGCTGTCTGGAGACACTGGTTAGAACATGGTAAGGTGAAGAGCAGTTGGGCTGTCTGGAGACACTGGTTAGAACATGGTAAGGTGAAGAGCAGTTGGGCTGTCTGGAGACACTGGTTAGAACATGGTAAGGTGAAGAGCAGTTGGGCTGTCTGGAGACACTGGTTAGAACATGGTAAGGTGAAGAGCAGTTGGGCTGTCTGGAGACACTGGTTAGAACATGGTAAGGTGAAGAGCAGTTGGGCTGTCTGGAGACACTGGTTAGAACATGGTAAGGTGAAGAGCAGTTGGGCTGTCTGGAGACACTGGTTAGAACATGGTAAGGTGAAGAGCAGTTGGGCTGTCTGGAGACACTGGTTAGAACATGGTAAGGTGAAGAGCAGTTGGGCTGTCTGGAGACACTGGTTAGAACATGGTAAGGTGAAGAGCAGTTGGGCTGTCTGGAGACACTGGTTAGAACATGGTAAGGTGAAGAGCAGTTGGGCTGTCTGGAGACACTGGTTAGAACATGGTAAGGTGAAGAGCAGTTGGGCTGTCTGGAGACACTGGTTAGAACATGGTAAGGTGAAGAGCAGTTGGGCTGTCTGGAGACACTGGTTAGAACATGGTAAGGTGAAGAGCAGTTGGGCTGTCTGGAGACACTGGTTAGAACATGGTAAGGTGAAGAGCAGTTGGGCTGTCTGGAGACACTGGTTAGAACATGGTAAGGTGAAGAGCAGTTGGGCTGTCTGGAGACACTGGTTAGAACATGGTAAGGTGAAGAGCAGTTGGGCTGTCTGGAGACACTGGTTAGAACATGGTAAGGTGAAGAGCAGTTGGGCTGTCTGGAGACACTGGTTAGAACATGGTAAGGTGAAGAGCAGTTGGGCTGTCTGGAGACACTGGTTAGAACATGGTAAGGTGAAGAGCAGTTGGGCTGTCTGGAGACACTGGTTAGAACATGGTAAGGTGAAGAGCAGTTGGGCTGTCTGGAGACACTGGTTAGAACATGGTAAGGTGAAGAGCAGTTGGGCTGTCTGGAGACACTGGTTAGAACATGGTAAGGTGAAGAGCAGTTGGGCTGTCTGGAGACACTGGTTAGAACATGGTAAGGTGAAGAGCAGTTGGGCTGTCTGGAGACACTGGTTAGAACATGGTAAGGTGAAGAGCAGTTGGGCTGTCTGGAGACACTGGTTAGAACATGGTAAGGTGAAGAGCAGTTGGGCTGTCTGGAGACACTGGTTAGAACATGGTAAGGTGAAGAGCAGTTGGGCTGTCTGGAGACACTGGTTAGAACATGGTAAGGTGAAGAGCAGTTGGGCTGTCTGGAGACACTGGTTAGAACATGGTAAGGTGAAGAGCAGTTGGGCTGTCTGGAGACACTGGTTAGAACATGGTAAGGTGAAGAGCAGTTGGGCTGTCTGGAGACACTGGTTAGAACATGGTAAGGTGAAGAGCAGTTGGGCTGTCTGGAGACACTGGTTAGAACATGGTAAGGTGAAGAGCAGTTGGGCTGTCTGGAGACACTGGTTAGAACATGGTAAGGTGAAGAGCAGTTGGGCTGTCTGGAGACACTGGTTAGAACATGGTAAGGTGAAGAGCAGTTGGGCTGTCTGGAGACACTGGTTAGAACATGGTAAGGTGAAGAGCAGTTGGGCTGTCTGGAGACACTGGTTAGAACATGGTAAGGTGAAGAGCAGTTGGGCTGTCTGGAGACACTGGTTAGAACATGGTAAGGTGAAGAGCAGTTGGGCTGTCTGGAGACACTGGTTAGAACATGGTAAGGTGAAGAGCAGTTGGGCTGTCTGGAGACACTGGTTAGAACATGGTAAGGTGAAGAGCAGTTGGGCTGTCTGGAGACACTGGTTAGAACATGGTAAGGTGAAGAGCAGTTGGGCTGTCTGGAGACACTGGTTAGAACATGGTAAGGTGAAGAGCAGTTGGGCTGTCTGGAGACACTGGTTAGAACATGGTAAGGTGAAGAGCAGTTGGGCTGTCTGGAGACACTGGTTAGAACATGGTAAGGTGAAGAGCAGTTGGGCTGTCTGGAGACACTGGTTAGAACATGGTAAGGTGAAGAGCAGTTGGGCTGTCTGGAGACACTGGTTAGAACATGGTAAGGTGAAGAGCAGTTGGGCTGTCTGGAGACACTGGTTAGAACATGGTAAGGTGAAGAGCAGTTGGGCTGTCTGGAGACACTGGTTAGAACATGGTAAGGTGAAGAGCAGTTGGGCTGTCTGGAGACACTGGTTAGAACATGGTAAGGTGAAGAGCAGTTGGGCTGTCTGAGGCACTGGTTAGAACATGGTAAGGTGAAGAGCAGTTGGGCTGTCTGGAGACACTGGTTAGAACATGGCAAGGTGAAGATGTATTGCCTATGCTTGTGCCAGGCTGCTGGATTTGAATTTTGATTCTGCTACTTACTACCTATATGACCTCGTGCAAGTCAGTCTCACTATATGACTCAGTTTTCACCTTGGGAGCAATGTGGGATAACACTGGTACCTATTTTATAGTGTCTCTGGGAAGATCAGGTGCTGAGAGCTCTGATTAACTGTATGCTTTTTTTTTTTTTTTTGTCTTTTTGAGATGGTCTCCCTGTTGCTCCAACTGTCCTGGAACTCACTATGTAGACAGGCTGGCCTTGAATGCCTGGCTACTGTGTGTTTTTATCATTCTACACACAGCAAAATGCCCAGGACCACAGCATAGAGATTCAGAAAAGACTGGATCTGGTCAAACATCAGGATTTTATTGCTGAGTATTACTGAATCCATAGAGATATTATCTGGTGTGGGTGATTAAAGGACCAACAGACTATATATATAGTCTGTTGGTCCTTTAATTACCTGTGGCCACAATCCACACAATGTTCTTCCCTCCTAGGACCAGGCTCGCAGCTTTCCAAGGTTGTAAGTTTTAGGGTTGTCTCCTGCCGGCAGGCTAACAGTTCCTAGGCTGAGCTTCTGGCAAGGAGGGGGAGGGAACCATGAGAAGTCACCTGACAAGAAATGAACCAAACTCAAAGAGAAAAGTGACTCAGTTTTATTCATGCTAGCAATGTGCTTATATACTAAAGCTACTGTGCTTTGGGCAAGGAAGTTGGGGGACAGAAGGGTGTGAATGAGGGGAAGGGAAGTGCGGGCCATCCTGGCTCCTACCAGGGGCTGCAGAGCTCCTGTTTGTGCAACCAGTCAACTAGAGGTGTGACATTTTGCTCAATACCTCAAAGGAAGGGGCTATCGGGGTCTGGAACTTTGCAGAGATAGGTGAGTCAGGAAATACTGCAATATCCTGACCTCCCCGAGCTACAGATAACTCACAGAGGCAACTTAAATGCCCACGGAGATATCAGATAACTTGCGGAAGTTCTGGGACAGAACTTGCAGGTCCTGCCTCAAGAAAGACAAAGTTTCATTCATACAGCCCCTCCTTTGTTTTTTATTAAAATGGAGCAGTAATGTCATAGTCCTCCAGAAGATCTTCTGGGATGGCCTGATATTGGACTAAAACAGTCTAGGCTGTGACCTCAGTGAGTGTATTGATTCAGTTTTTGATAAACCAGAGAACACAGTGTGCAATAGTCAGAAGAAGTCCTAGAGTGAAAATGGGTCCCAGCAAATTAAGCAAACAGGCAGTCAGGGGGTTGGAAAACCACTGGACAGAAACTTGTGGAGAGTACCTTGTATGGAGTTCTTTCCTAAGGTCCTTTAGGGCTTTAACATTTTGTTCAACTACACAAGATTCATTAACATGAAAGCAACATTCATCGCCCAGGAGCTACAGTTTCCCCCATTTTCTGCAGTCAGTAAGTCCAGGGCTCACTGGTTCTGCATCACCACCTCAGCCAGAGAAGTTATCTGTCTCTGGAGCGATTCAAGGCTCGTTGTGGATGCCGTGGCCTTATCAAGCTTGTTTTGGAAGTCCGCTTCCATGCTGTAAACCTTTGCTAGGGCTCCGCCCACCATTCCTGCCGCTGCCGTGGAAAGAATGATTCCTAGGCTGACCAGAAGCGGGATAAATATCTCTCTCTTTTGAAGGTGTGGGTCCGGCTGAAGCATCCAAGTGATGTCCTCCTCATAAAAGAATAACTGGGGAGTAATAATAACTGGCAAGCAAATTCCAGAACCAGTAGCATTTGCAACAGAGGGAGGCAGCTCCCTCACACCAGAGGGAAAAAAGGAGATTTGACACACAGGGTCCTGACAAGGGGAACGCTATGGAGGCACCTGGGGTCTGGGGCTGCTGCAGCTCTCACTAAACAAATAGGAAGAGTTGTGAGTCGGTCAAAGAGGGAGATGCCCTGAAATACTGGCCCTGTCTCCTTGGGGGCAGATTCCTGTAGAGAGGTGTTAGAAGGAAGGGCAGTAAGGAGAGGGCGTGTAAGGGATGCACAGAAAAAACATGGGGAGACATTGGGGTGGGTAGTGTAGATCTGTGGCGTTTTCAGTGTACTGGGGCCATGTTACAATAGACTGCAGCTTTCCTTCCATTTTGGATTCCTGTAACAGAATGTGGGGTTGAGTGAGAATGGGCTGAGGGGCTAGAACAAGCTGTGAGAGATGCGAATATCCGCCGCAGGGTACCAGGCATTACTGTAAGCGTAGTTTTCCCTGCCCTCCAGCCCTCCAGCAGTTACTCCAGGGGTCCTGTATGTTAATTTCAAACCGGTTATTTTGGATTCGGAGCAGGCTCCCTGGGCTGTGAACACTTTCCAACCTGCAAGACCAGAATCTGCAACGGCCATAAGTATCAGTTTCCTGTAAACACTGTCCTTTGTTAAGATGGGGGGAAACAGGGGCTGGAGAGATGGCCTAGCGGTTAAGAGCGCCGACCGCTCTTGCAGAGGACCCGGGTTCGATCCCCAGCACCCACATGGCGGCTGAGAATGGTCTGAAACTCCAATTCCAGGAGAACTCCAGTTCCAGGGGAATCCGACACCCTCTTCTGACCTCCGCGGCATTGCATGACACGGGTGCACAGACTTGCATGCAGACAGTACATAAAAAAAAAAAAAAGAAAAGAAAAAGATGGGGGAAACAGATAAAGGGTGTCTGAGAGGTAGAGGTGGAATTGGGGAACACAGGGATTGTGACTGCCTTGCTGCAGCCTTGTAAAGGACAGTCACTGGTTCCAATTACCTGATTCCTTTCTTCCCAAGTTTCTCTGACAAAAAAACGCCAGACATAGATCCAAGTTGGTGGTCTGTTTGCAGGCTGGGCAAAGGCAGAGTTAGCTTGAATTATTATTAGAGCAGCTAAAAAGATGGAAGATAGGGGCACCGAGGGAGGGCACATGGACTTTGCAGAAGTGAGGAGATGGTCAAGTTTTTCCATGTTATGTCGTTTGGGTTCTGGGAGTGTCTCTCTTCCTCCTCTTCTTCTTATCCACGAGTGACAGGCATGCCATCTTCTTGGTCGGCGGGGAGGAATCTGATATTTCTGGCTGGGATCCAAATGGGTCTCAAACAATCCTGGGGGAAGATGCAAGTGAAGTCCCTCCCAGTTGTTAACAGTGGATCAGGTCCTTTCCTCTGACTGTCTAGGGGGTCCTTCCACCAGACAAGTATTTGAGGAACAGTGGTTGGTGTCTGCCAACATTTGATTATGGCTGGACATTTTGAGTCCCTGTGAATGTTAAAGAGGTTGAGAGTTGCCAGTGTCATGGCCAGCTGGATGTTAGGAGGGTATTTATCCACTTTTTTTTTTCACATAAATTTATTTATTTATTTTTAACAAATCTAGACCCGTGTTCCCGCTCATTCCCCCACCCCGCCAGAGCTCATGCATTCTGCCAAACATGCTTTCCATCTCTCAGTCTTTCTCAGTATTTTCCATGGGGAAGTTGACTGTTTTGAGCAGAAGCTCACCGTCTGAGTCAGTTCTTTGATGCAGTCTTTTCTGTTGTTGTTGTTGTTGTTGTTTCCAAAATGTATTATGCCCAACTGCTTTGTACAGAAGCTCGGGGGGCCCTACACAAGAAATACTTACAACTGGGTAGTTGGCACTAGCATCCAAAGATGGGATTACAATTCGTTGTTTGTTTTTTGGGACTGTGGTACTTCATCCAGCATGATGTCCTCTACTCCCAGCCATTTTCTGGCAAAGCTCGTGATGTCGGTCTTCTTTACTGCTGATTAGAATCCATTGTTGTAGATGGACCACATTTTCTCTATCCACTCATCGTTGAGGGGGCTTGGTTGGTTCCGCTCCTTGCTATTGTGAAGAGACGCTGCAATAAACATTGGCCGTGCATGATATCTGTGGTGGCGAAAGTCTTGAGGGTACATGCCAGTGAGGGTAGGCTGGGTCGGGGGCAAAGTTCATTCAAGTCTTCAAGGTGCTCCACACTGCTTACTATAGTGTGTCTGTATGAGTTCACATTCACCAGAAGCGGGATGGAGTGTTCCCCTTGCCCCAATCAACCTCCCAGCACTTGGTGATCCATTTGTTTTCTTGATCCTAGCCAGGCTTTTGAGTAAGATGATTATTCTTAAAGTGGTTGTACTTTGCCACTTTCCTTAAATTAGGTGAGTTTGAGCGTTCTGAGTGTTTCTCAGTACAATCTCTAATTCTCGCTTTGATGAAGCCTCTTCAGTTCTTTGCTCCCTCTATTGAGCGGGGGTCATTGTTCTTTTTCTTTGTTTTTGAGGTATTATATAATTCTGGAAATCAATTTTGCAGATGTATCTGCAGTGAAGGTTTCCTCCACTCTGTGGATTCTCTCACTCCTTTGTTGTTTCTTTTGATGTAAAACGCTTTTGAGTTTAATAGGTCCCATTGTCAATGTTGACTAATCACTGCAGTGCAAAAGTCTGATTTAGAAGTTCTTTTCCTACACTCTTGTATTGTAGTCTGCTGCCAACTTTTCTTCTATACCTTCAGAAGTTGGGGTTTCACGTTGCGGTCCTTTAATCCATCTGGAGTTGATTTTGTACAGGGCGAGAGTAGGGGTTTAATTTATTTCTACAAGTGAGCTTTTTTTTTGTCCGTTTTGCACACAAACCATTGCTGAAGTGCTTTGCGTCTTTTCTCATTTGTGTTTCTTGGCCCTTTCAAATATGAGATGTCTGAAATTGTTGTTGCGCAGATTGGATTCTTCGGTTTTGTACATTGAGTCAACCAAGTCTGATTTGTGCCGTTACCAGGCTGTTTTTTGACTATGACACTGTTAGTATAGTCTTAAATCCGGTTATAGAGATCACCTCTGTGTTGTACTCTTTTCAATCATTGTTGATTTGGGCATTTGGGGTCTTTTGTTTTTTTCCACAACTGAATTTAAGGAACTTTGTCTCAAGCCGTAGAAAAACTCTGGGGATTTTGATTGTGGCTTGTGTTAAATTCTATTAGCAAGGGATTTTTTGATTAAAATGGACATTTTACATGTTAATGTTCCAATCCATGAGCATGGGAGGTTTTTACATCTTCGGAGGTCTTCTTCCCAAATTTCTTTCTTAAGGGTTTAAAATTTTGTGATTTGTAGAGATCCTTGGTGCTTTGGTTAGGTTTCTTCTCAGGTTTCTTATTGTTTTGAGGCTATTGTGAGTGGGAAGGTCTCTTTGAATTCTTTCTCCAGTTGCTCTTGTTGGTTAAAGATAAGGCCATTGATTTTTAAGGTTAATTTGTATCCTGAACTTTTGTGAACTTTAATCGTTTCAGAGTTTCTGGTGGAGTTTTTCCATCCTTAATACAACATCCATATCCATCCAGCAAATATGGGATAGTTTGACTTCTCTTTTCCACATTAGTTACTCCTTTCATATCCTTTTCTTGCCTTATTGCTCTAGCAAAGTGTTTCAAGCACCTATATGAAGAGGAGTGTGATGATAGGGGCAGCCTTGCCGAGAGTTCCTACTTTAAGGGAATGTTTCTGCAATTTCCCCATTTAGGATGATATGGCTGTGGGTTTCCTGTATATGGCTTGATACATTGAGGAATGATCCCTCCAACCCATTTCCTTCTAGGACTTTAAGCGTGAAGGGATATGGATTTTTTGTCAAAGCTTTTTTCAGCATGTCAGTTGAGATGATGTGTGGTTTTGTCTTTTGATTCCTTTAGTGTTGATATGTTTATTCTTTCTTTTGATCCCTGATTCTGTTTTTTTATGAAATCAATTTGTTTCATGATGGATATTCTTCTTGATGTGGGTCTGTATCAGATTTGCCAGTATTTGTTAGAATTTTGGCATCCTGCTGTTCATGAGGGAGAGGGTCTATAATTCTCTTTTTAGTTGGATCTTTGCCTGGTATTTGAGTAATAGTGGTTCATAGAAGGATAATTTGGGAGACATTCCCTTGATTGTATACTACTAAACAGTTTCAGAAATAATGGTGTAGGTCTTTTTGATGTTTTATAGAATTTCTCTGTGAAACTCGTCTGGGCCTGGCTTTTTTAGTTGGGAAAGCTTTTACTACATCCTCTCATTTCTCTTATTTTATGGGTTGTTAAGCTGCTGGTCTCTTCTGGCCACACTTTTGGTGATTCCAGGATTCAGACTTCATCCATTTCTTCTAGGTTTTCAAATTGGTAGTATAGGTTTCATATTCCCCTATATATTTCTGTACTTTTCCTTGTCCGTTATGTATTTCACTTTTCATCACAGATTGTATATGATTTGGAGTTGTTCTTCTTTCTTTTAGTTAACTGTGCTCGAGGTCTGTCTCTGTTTATTCTTTCAAAGACCCATACTTTTGTCTTCATTGATTTTTTTGTATTGTTTTCTTGTTTATATTTCATTGATTTTTGCTCTGATTTTGTTATTTCTTCCTGTTCGTTTTGCGTTCATTTGTTGTTGCCTCTCAAAGTGCTTTTAGCTGTAGTGTTAGATCATTCCACTTGTGCTCTTCTTTTTCAATGTAGGCACCCAGGGCTATAAACTTCCCTCTTAGGATCTGCTTTTAAGTATCCCATAGGTTTTGTTGTGTTGTATGGTCATTGTTATTCATTTCCAGGAATGTTTTTCTTCTTTCTTTATTCTCTTCCTTGACCAATTCATTATTCAAGAGTGTGGTTGTTTCGTCTCCATGTGTTCCTTGTAGGCGGAGTGCTTGTCTGGTGTTGATGTTGAGCTTCATTGCCACTATGGTCTGACAGGATGCATGAAATTATTTCAATCTTTTGTATTGTAGAGGTTTCTTCTGTGTCACATATTGTGGGTCGATTTTGGAGAATGTTCCATGGGTGCTGAGGAGAAAGTGTATTTTCTGGTAATAGGGTGGAATGTTCGTTAGAGGTCTATGGGGTCCATTTGTGTATCATATCTTTCAGTTCCGGTGTCTCTCTGTTTATTTTTTGTCCCTATTGACTTTCCAAAGGATTCAGTGGGGTATTGAAATCTCCCACTAGAGTGTGCTGGGGTTAGTCTGTGACTTTTGGTCCTGGAGAATTGTCTTTATCAAGTTTGGGGCACCAGAATTTGGGGCGGCTATTATATATTTCATAATTGTGAAATCTTATTGGGGATTGTTCATTTGATGAGAATGTAATGGCCTTCTGGTCTCTTCTGCTTTCTTTTACTTTGAAGTTATTTTGTCTGATATTAAAAAATAGCAACAACCTTTGCTTTTTTTGGTACCATTTGCTTGGAATATTTTTTTCCATCCCTTCACTTAAGGTGGTGCCTGTCCCTTGAAGTAAGATGGGTTTCTTTAGACAGGATATCGATGGATTTGTTCTAATCATATCTCCCAGTCTATGTCTTTTGATTGGGGAATTTAGTCCACTAATTTATTTCAGATTATGGACTGATAGGTTTTCCGTGTTGCTTCCTTTTGCCCTTATTATCCATCTGAGGTTTTGATTTATGTTTCTACTTCTGCAGTTATGCTTTTATTCATTTCTCCTTCTAGGTGCCTGGGTTGGTTGCTCCTTTCTTGTTCTTTGAATTGCTTCAAGTATTCTCTGAAGGGTTGGTTTTCCGGACATGTATCACTTCAAGTTGTTTATTCATGGAACGATTTTTCTCTCTCTTTCCACTATGTTTGACATTTTTGCTGGGTATCGAACCTGGGCTGGCATTCATTGTCCCTGGGACTTCTTTGCTCCAGGTTCTTCTTGCCTTAATCGTTTGCTGTGAGAAGTCCGTTTGTTCTTCTTGTAGGTTTCCCCTTATCGGTCACTTGTTGTTTTCTCTTGCGCTTTAAGGATTTTGTCTTTGTTTTGGGGTCTCGCATTTTTTTTAACTATGATGTTGCATGGAGCATTTCTTTTCTGGATTCTTTCTGTTTGGAGTTCTATGTGCTTCTTGTATTGGTTATTGGTTGTCTTTTTTAGTTTGGGGAAGTTTTCAATCTATTATTGTGAGGATTCTGCTAATACCATTTCTTGGGATTCTTCTCCTTACTTCTATTCCTATGATGTGGGGTTTGATCTTATCGTGTCCCACAGGCTCCTGTTGTTCCATTTTGTTTTATTTTAATTTTTCATAAAATCTTTCCTGAGGTTTTTAGTTGTCTGTGTTATCTTCAGGTTTGCTATTCTTTGTTCTGCTTCCTCCATTCTGCTTCTGAGGCTTTTTTCATTCCTTTCCTCTTGAATGGATGAGTGTTTGATTTCCTTTTTCATTTCCTCTTCTGATTTCTTTAGTGTTTCTATTTCTTTTTGGAGCTTCTCAATCTCTTTTTGTAGCTCTTTTGTTCGCTGGTTGGTTTCTTTATCTTTTTCAGCATGGGATCTTTTCAGTGTTTCTACTTCCTTCCGGAGCTTGTCATTCTCTCTCTCTCTCTCGGTCCTTCTTGAGTTCCTTGTTCTCTTTTCTTAGTTCTTTAATTTGTTCTTTATGATCTTGTAGTTCTTTAAGTATGTTCCCAATTGTGTTTCTGATGTCTGTGTCCTGGGGCATCCCCGGAGGGATCCCACTGCAGAAGTCTTCCATAGGGTTGGTAAAGTTTGGCATGGGATTATCCTGCCCCTTTCCAGTGTAGTCTCTTCTTCGTGATTCTGGCATATGGGCTTCTCCTTGCCTGTATTCCAATGTGAGTCCTAAATGCCTCTTCACTGTGTTGAAGGCTTGCTTTGCTTGCCTCCTTCAGATGCTTCTTCGTAATCTCAGTTGGCGGGGGGGGGTGCTCTTCAGCCCGCGCCCTGGCACCTGCCACTGGGCTCAGGAGATCTCCCACCTTTTGTTTTAATAACTGATTTTTTAGGACCTGATGGGTCCATTCTATGATGCCTGTCCCTGTGGGTTATGAGAGACCTGTACGATGTGCAATATTCCATAACTGACAAAATGATTTAAAGTGAGAGCTAGCAAATGTTGGCCCATTGTCCATTTTAATCTGTTTAGGAAAACCCATGGTGCCAAATGTAGAGAGGAGATGGGCAGTGAGGTCCTTAGCTCTCTCTCCCATGTGGGCAGTAGCCCAAACAAAATTGGAGTAGGTGTCCATGGTGACAAAGACATACTTTTGTCTACCAAAGGAAGTTATATGTGTAACAACAGTTTGCCAGAGGGCATTAGCTTTTAATCCCCTGGGGTTAGTTTCCAGAGCCTGTAATGCAGGTGTTTTTACCAAAGAAGAACGGGAGGAGCAAGTCCTAAGGATCTGCTGAAGGTGGGCAGAGGGAACTTCAGGAAAGTGAGCACAGAGGCCCCTTAGGTTAGTATGGGGTATGGGTGGTGGATTGGAATTTTTCTGCTTCAGAGAGGGACAGGACATAGATCCCTGTAGAAGCGACTCAGTCTGCAAGGGAGTTGTGCTGGATAGCTTTAGTGTCAACTTGACACACCTGAGTTGAGGGAGCCTCAATTGGGGAATTGGCTCCATTGGACTGGCCTATGGCCACATCTATTGAGTATTGTCTTGATTGTCGAGCAATGTGGGAGGGCCCAGCCCACTATGGGTTGTGCTACCCTGGGCAGGTTGTTGTGTACCATATAAAAGGGCAGGCTGGGCATGGGCCAGGGGAGCAAGCCAGTGAGCAGCATTCCTCCATGGCCTGTGCTTCAGCTCCTGCCTCCAGGTTCCTGCCCTGAGTTCCTGCCTTGGGCTCCCTGAGTGATGAACTGCAACCCAGGAGATGTGAGCTGAATAAACCCTTTCCTCCCCAAATTGTTGTTGGTCAGAGTGTTTTGTTACAGCAATGGAAGAGAAACTAGAACAGAAATTGACTTCAGAAAGAGGGCCTGGCAGGAGGCTGTGTGCACGGATGTGCTGTATGAAGAGAGATCGGGTCCTTTTCTGTAAGAGGGATGAGATGGCCATGAGGAGGGGGTTCTTGTCTAATTGGACAAAGGATCTGGATAGCCAGGGTAGCAAATTAACCACATAGATACTGTCGGAGAAAAGATTAAGAGGTCTGTTGGTTTCTTTGAGAGCTAGATAAACAGCATAGAGCTCCCTGTACTGTGAGGAATGGTCAGGGAGCAGGTGAAACAGGATCTGAGGGGTTAGATCCAGGTTGTCATAAATGATGGCTGCAGCTGCTCTTCCCCCTGCCCCCATCTGTGAAAACAGACACAGCCTGCTTTATAGGCACATCTTGGAAAAGATGGGGGGAGCTTAATAATGGGCGAGTGGAGACCCACTTGTCATTAGGGTAGTGGGTTTCTATTTGTCCTGGAAATCCCATGAGGCTTACGGCTATATGAACATGATTTCACATCAGCTACTGGATATCCAGGAGGGAGAAGGGCATCACTATGACATCAGGCTCCTTCCCCAATGTTTGCAGGGAGCCCTCCCTCCTGCTTCTTATGGTGGCTAAAGAATCTATTTCAGTTAACAGTTGGGGAGTTCCCCCTATGGGCATGTGCAACCACTCTAGACTCCCATGGGTTGGTAAAGAGCTCCTACGAGTGTGCAGGTGGTACAGGAAGGGAGGGTGTAAAACGTGCTAAAGCCATGTTCTGGAGAGCTTGGTTGACCACTGTGAGAGCTTCTGAGGCCTCTGTTGTGAGCTTTCGCTTGGAAGCTGTGTTCCTGTCGCCTCGCAGAAGATCGAAGCGTTGTTGTGGGGATCGACAACATGGACGGAGCCAGTTGAGATTTCCTAGGAAGGACTGGAGGGATGCTAGTGTGAGCATGGGAGGAAGGGATAGTACAGGTTTGAGTGGCCTCACTGCTGTGAGAGAAATTTCAGTGCCTAGGAAATGAATGGGAGGAATCATTTGAACCTTAGCATGGTCTATTTTGAATCCAAAAGCCTCTAGGGATGGTATGAGCCTGTCCCTTAATGTTGTCAGGTCAGTTGATAATTTGTCCCAAACTAAAGTGTCATTCATATAATGGAAGACCTGCAGACCTTGTTCCATGTGGGGCTTAAGGGCCTCTGCCACTGCCTCTTGGCAGAGAATTGGGCTGTTGGCCATGCCTTGTGGCAGGACAGTCCACTTGCAATGAGTTGCTGGACCTGAGTTGTTAATGGCAAGGATTAAGAAAGTGAAGTGCTTGCAATCCTCAGCATGGAGGGGAATTGAAAAGTAGCAGTCTGGGCTGGAGAGATGGCCTAGTGATTAAGAGCGCCAACCACTCTTACAGAGGACCCGGGTTCAATTCCCAGCATCCACATGGTGACCGAGAACCATCTGAAACTCCAATTCCAGGAGAAGTCCAGTTCCAGGGAAATCTGAAACCCTCTTCTGACCTCCACAGCATTGCAAAACACGGGTGCACAGACCTGCATGCAGACACTACATTCATACACATACAGAAATAAATAAAAATTAAAAAAAAAAAGAAAAGTATCAGTCCTTGATATCTAAAGCTAGCAGAGGGGTGTTAGCTGGGATAGCAGAGGCAAGGGGGAGACCCCTTTGTGGAGACCCCCATATATGCATAGTTAATGGCTTGAAGGTCTTATAAGAGATACCAACCTCCTGTTGCCTTCTTTATGACAAACACAGGGGTGTTCCAGGGACTGTGAGATGGACAGATATGTCCCAATGAAAATTGCTCTTTGACTAGGTCTTGTAAAGCTTGTAACTGCTGCCCTGGTAAGGGCCACTGCTCAATCCAGAATGGATCATCTGACTTCCAGGCCAGACGCAGGGGAGCATACTCTGCAGTGACCCTCAGGACTGGGGGTGCTTCTTGCTGAGATGATGGAGTCACTTTCCTCCAGTTAAATGGCCTGTCTGGGCATGGTTGGTCTCATTCAGAGTGGCAATAACCACATCCAAAGCCTCCAAAAGATCTCACCCTAGCAGATTGATATTAGTGGGTGCTATTAATGGGCGAATCTGACCCATGTTTCCATCAGAGTCCTCCCCGGTGTAAACATTTTTAGTGATGTAGGACTGTGACGGTCCTCCTATTCCTAGAAGTTTAGGTCCTGGCAGTAAGGGCAATCAGGGGGAATTTCTTGTTGTTTTAAAATGGTTCTGGGGGCTGGAGAGATGGCCTAGTGGTTAAGAGCACAAACCGCTCTTACAGAGGACCCAGGTTCAATCCCCAGCACCCACATGGAGGCCGAAAACAATCTGAAACTCCAATTCCAGGAGAACTCCAGTTCCAGGGGAATCCGAGACCCTCTTCTGACCTCCGCGGCATTGCACAACATGGGTGCACAAACCTGCATGCAGACAGTACATTGATACACATACCGAAATAAATAAAATTAAAAAAAATATATGATTAAAATGGTTCTGTTGCCAGGCATGGTGGTGCACACCTTTAATCCTAGCACTTGGGAGGCAGAGGCAAGCGTATCTTTGTGAGTTCATGGCCAGCCTGGTCTACAGAGTGAGTTCCAGGACAGCTGGGGCTATAGTGAGACCCTGTCTCGAAAAGAGAAAAAACATTGTTCTGTCTGCCCCTGTATCCAAACATTTAAAGGGCCTCCCCCCAATTTTAATCATCAAAGCAGGATGTGAGCCTTCTGAAATGGGTGCTGCCCAGAGGGCGTGTACTGAATCTCTTTCCCTCTTTTTTTCCTGGGCTAGGGGCCACCCACCTAAAAGTTTAAAGGTGGCAATTGTTTCCCATCTTTATCATACTTTGAGTGGCAATCTTTCCTCCAGTGGTATCCTTTTCTACACCAGGGGCAGAGAACACATGAGGAGTGTTCAGAGGGCCCTCTGGGAGAGACTGATGCTTCGGGGCACTGTCTTTTCCAATGTCTGTAATTGAAACATTTTTCATTGGTGGTGACAGCAGCCTCAAAGGCTAGATAATTAGCTTTGTGGGAGGCTGTGCCCATGTCCTGAGCTGCTACTATCCATCTGTCATAATGGTCATCTCTTAAACCCTGGTACACTTGCTTGCATTTTGAAGTCATTCCTTCCCAGATGATGCTCTTAAGGAGCATTTCCCTGGCTGTAGGGTTGGGAATTTTTCTCTCTAGGCTGCTTTTAGTTCTTAAGACAAAGTCAGACAGGGGTGCCTCAGGTTTTTGCCTTGGAAATAATAAAGAGGAACCTGCCTGGGACTCAGTTGGTGGTGTAATTCGATCCCAGGCCTGTAGGATGCAAAGGCAGACCTGGTCAAAGTACCCTGGGGCCATCCCAGCCTGGTACATCCCTGTGCTAAAATCTCCTTCCCCAAAAAGCTATTCATAACCCCAGTCCATATTAGGTTGCCCTTGATTTCTCCGAACCTGTTGGAGGCATTCATCTCTGTAGAGTGCTTCCCATTGTAAGAATAGTGGGCCTGGAAGTGAATATCTACAGATGTCCTCCAGTTCTGGGGAGTGTTAAGAGAAGCACAAAAGCTCTGGAGAATGGACTTTGTCCATGGTGCCTGAATACCATCCACCCAAACTGCTTGCCTGAGTTCTTTTAAGTAACTTGCCTGGTATGGGTACCAGTTCAAAGGATTACCCTGAGTTGGAGCTACATTAATGGGGAACACCTGCAAATGAAGGTCTTGGTTATTCCTGATCTGGCACAGTCTTTCTGTGGCAGAGAGGGAAGTAGCTAAAGGGAAAGTAGCTTCTGGCCCTTTAAGAAAAAATGGCTGGGAATGAAGGGAGGGGTTAAGGCCAGCCACTTGGATGTTTTGACTAACCTGTTTTTTACCACTGCGTCTGGAACTTGGGGGCTTTCAGAGGGAACTTTATTGGGGTCCTTGAGGGGAGTTTTAGTAGATTCTTGGGAGGAGGGGGGTCTGCAGTTTAATTTGGTTGGTTTCCCTTCCTTGCGTGGCCTGGAGGGAGGGCCATAAACATTGTCTCACTGCAGCCAAGAGTGGCAAGAACTTGAGAGATGCTGGAGCACTCTCTCACTGCCTGGCATTCTGTGCCACATGTGTCCAAGATTCTGAATTCCATAAGTCCACAGGGGACATCCGCGGGACAATATTAAGAGTCTCACTCCAAAAGGAGGCAGCTTCCCATGTGGAAATTTTAACCCTCGACTCTTGAGGAGCATCTTTATTTTCATAGCCTGTGGGTATTTTTTTGGCATGCCTGTTTGTTTCCCATGGTGAAGAAAGGCGGGGAATGCTAGTAGTTAGAAAAATGTTCCACAGACAGAACAGCTTCTCATCTGTGTGAACTGAAGTTATTTAAAAGATAGAACAAAGACTTATCTCACATGAAAAAGAGATTTTTTTCCCACGGAGATAGGCCAAAAGCCTGGCTGTTTAGAGGAGAAATGCTGAAAGACAGATTAAAAGATTAATCTCACCTGAGAGAGAGGATTTCACGGAGATAGGCCAATACCTGGCTGCTACCCTGAACCTTACTTTCAGGGCGGGTACTTCCCTCCTTCATGGTGAACCCTCTGAGATTTTCCCCTCTTGTGGGGGGAAAGGGAGCTGAGAGAGACTGCCCAAGAGCCAAATACCTTTTTCTTCTGTTCCTGGTGGAAAGTCAAGCCCCACATCTTGATATATACATATATGTGTGTGTGTGTGTGTGTGTGTGTGTGTGTGTGTAGTCTCTTGGTCCTTTAATCACATGTGGCCACGATCCACATGATGTTCTTCCCTCCTAGGACCAGGCTTGCAGCTTTCCAAGGAACAGTTCCTAGGCTGAGCTTCTGGCAAGGAGGGAGGAGGGAACCATGAGAAGTCACCTGACAAGAAATGAAATGGACTCAAAGAGAGGGTCCAGGAGAAAAGTAACTCAGTTTTGTTCATGCTAGCAATGTGCTTATATACTAAAGCTACTGTGCTTTGGGCAAGGAAGTGGGGGGCAGAAGGGTGTGAATGAGGGGAAGGGAAGTGCAGACCATCCTGGCTCCTACTGGGGCTGCAGAGCTCCTGTTTGTGCAACCAGTAAACTAGAGGTGTGACATTTTGCTCAATACCTCAAAGGAAGGGGCTGTCAGGGTCTGGAACTTTGTAGAGAGAGGTGAGTCAGGAAATACTGTAATATCCTGATCTCCCAGAGCTACAGATAACTCACAGAGGCAACTTAAATGCCCACGGAGATATCAGATAACTCACAGAAGTTCCAGGACAGAACTTGCAGGTCTTGCCTCAAGCCAGATAAAGTTTCATTCCTACAATCTGGATTCTTAACTTGAGAGGCAGGAAAAGGAGAGCCTTCAAGTCATTCACACTGGAGATGCTGGGGTATGTGGGAAGGTTGGATGTCCTGAGCTCAGTTTCTCTCTTTGCCAGACACCTCCTCACAGTTGTCCTTGTAGCCTTAGGGGGACATTCTTGTTTTAGTTCTACTAACACAGGAATGATTTCAAAGAGAGTCATGAGACCACTGGGCACTAGCCCATGAAGCACTAGCTTATGATCCACACTGTGTGGGAGGTAAGCTCAGGAACACACTCAGGAATTTAGGAAGTGGCTAGTGCTCTCTTCCCCTCCCTTTCCTGGTGATAGCTTTCCAGTCATCTGAGGGTGGATGGGTCAGAATTAAATCCTGATGCACTTGGATTTTTACTTGGGAATAGCTAGAAAGTTGGCTGTCTGGGTGGTGGATGGGTTGGCAAATGGAGAGACAGAGTGAAGGGGCCTGGATGGGAGGGAGGCATGTCTCCAGGGCAGTTTTAGGAAGCTTTGCTATAAAACGTTCTGTGTAACTAACTTCCTCCTCCATGTTCCCAAGAGAACTTCATTAAAGACTGCCATTTATTTTAAGATCTCTTTTGGAAGTCAGATTCTGATTTCTTTGGAATGTTGCATTATGGTTCCTTGACACAGAAGCAATAGAAGTCCTTAAGCAGAGGACTGTTTATTCATATAACAACTTTTAAAAACTTTATTATTAGGTGAATATATGTATGCATGATGTGTGTGCATGCAGATACACTGTGATCTGCATGTGGAGTTGATTCACTCCTTCCACCTTTATTTCCAACCCTGGGATTGTACTCAGTTGGTCAGGCTTGTAAGATAATCACTTTTACCTGCTGAGCCAGCACACTGGCCCCTTATATAATAATAATAATAATAATAATAATAATAATAAGTAAATGCCTCCTGTATGTAAGGAGCTGTGGTAAGAGATGGCGAAAGGGAAATAAGCCTGAATTTCATGTTGCTCATAGTATATGGGAGATAAGCAAAGGTATAAAGAAGAGGGATTCTTCCTAAGTTGGGAAGAAGACAAGATGATGTGATGACAGATGCAGTGATTGGAGTGGTACACTTTGAAGATGGAAGAAGGGGTGCTGCCAACAAAGGATGTAGAAGGCCTCTAGAAATGGGAAAAGGCAAGGAAATATACCTTCTCTACACAACCCCTCTACAGCAACCATCTCCATGTATATCCTGACTCTTTAGCCCAGTAAAATCGATTCTGACTTCTGGCCCCCAGAACTGTAAGAGAATAAGTCCGTATTGTTTTAAGTCACTAACTTGTGATACTTTGTTACAGAAGCCATGGGAAACTAATAGAAAAATACTTAATGAAATGAGGGGTATGAGATGGAATGGATGCCCCAACCATTGCCTTTTGACATACACAATATGCAGATGTCAGAAAAGAATTCAGAGAAATGATGCCATTAACTCTTTCAGTAAGGGAAGTTGGGAAGGACTGCCCAGGTTGCCTTATTTAGCTCTGTGGTAGGTAGAGAGAGGAAGGCCATGTGGAATCTCATACATGTTCATTTATTGACCAGACATTTCTTTGAATCTCTGTTCTGAACCAGGTCCTGCATTAGGTTTACTGGGATATGTAGACAATGAAGGTAGAATTATTGTCCTCTAAGACATGTACCTAAATAGTTTCAGGACATATGGGAAAGAGATCAAATAGTATTTAAGATTCCCCGGGGAATAACAAGTGACAGGTAAGATCAATGTTTAGCCAGCAGTATCAGGAGCACTTCCTAGAGTGACAATTTAGGAGGCTGTAGGGAGGCTGATATCAAAAGTGCAGAGAGCCTGAGGAAGGACAAAGAGAAGGAGCATCTCAAGATGTGGACTCGAGTGTCTGGAGGAGAGGTTCGATGAGAGGCTGGGCCATGGGGAACCACCACTCCCACCTTTGTAGGTAATGTTGAACTGCTGGGGTAAGGCAGGACAGTGTTTGGGAGGCTGGAACCTTCCTAGGACTGAATCCAGCTTTTTTTTTTTTTTTTGTCTTTTTGAGACAGGGTCTCCCTGTAGCCCCAGCTGGCCTGGAACTCACTCTGTAGACCAGGCTGGCCTTGGACATCTCAAAGATCCACCTGCCTCTGCCTCCCAAGTGCTAGGATTAAAGGTGTGCGCCACCACGCCCGGCTTGAATCCAGCTTTTTTTTATAAACCTAAGTCTCCCTGTTTCCATCACCTCCATCCTGAAAATGGCTTCCCAACTCCTTATCACGGTGCTCAAGGGGAACCTGTGCTGTGTGACTCCAGTTAGCAATGTGTTTCAACATTAGGCTGGATTAAGAGCTGGACTTCAGTAGTATCCCCACCCCTCCTTTTTCTCTTTAAAACATGTTTCTCCAGTTAAGAAAATAGCTTTTTTAAGTGAAAAAATTGCTCATTGTCAGGCCATGTGAAGGATGAAAAGAATAGTTTTTGGGAGAGATGTACTATCATTTTGAGCCAAAAAGTCAAATGCTGTTTAAACTACCTCTATTTGACCTCGGCTAATGTTGCCATGTCATGTTACAGTATGCTGAAACTTGGGGGAGAATGTTTTTACTAGAACAAAAGGCTCTGTTCAGAGTTTAGTTCCTTGTTGAAAAGGAAAAAGAGGGAAATGATTGGTCTGAAAGTTGTATTCTTCTCCTTCAAATCCAAGGAGGTCACTGAGTGTCTTTTCTGTGCCATTGGGTGCTCTGTGCAGAGTGCAGTGTAGAGGGTGGAGAGATGTCATGTGAAGTTCTTTCACCTCAGTATTTAAACTTGGAAATCAAAGGGCAAAAGGATTTTTTGCTTGATTGATTTTTATTTTACGTGTATAAATGTTTTACCTACATATGTGTAAGCACACCCATGTGGTGCATTGCCCAAAGAGGCCAGAAGAGGGCATCTGACTCCCTGGAACTGGAGATACAGATGGTTGTTAGCTGCCATGTGGATGCTGGGAACCAAACTGGGTCCTGTGCAAGAGCAGCCAGTGTGCTTAACTGCTGACCCATTTCTTCAGTCCCAGAGTTATGACTTTTAAGGAAGATTCTAAAGCCCACTTCAAATCTCTTTCATGTATTCTCTCTCTCTTTTTCTCTCTCTCTCCCTCCCTTCCTCCCTCTCCTTTATCCCTTTCTCTAGAAAATAATGATCCTTTATTCCATCTTTCCAAGGGCAGTGCATATTTCAAATATTTTGCCTCCCCATTCACACATATGAATATACTATAGAAATGCAAATATTTTGGTAAACAAGCAATAGTTTCTTAAGTACTTTTGTGTTCTGCAGATAATATAAACAGCAACCATTGCATAGCATCATTTACTCCCATTTACAGATGAGGAAACTGGGGAACTAAGAAGTTAAATGACTTGCTTATGGTTTCTCTGATCAGATTTTTAGTCCTATATTTTCAGAAAATATAGTCCCGAGAATCACCCATCATCCGTCTCCCTCCTACTCTTCATATACACATAGTTTCTTTCTGGCTCGGCTGTATCTGAAGCTTTGTATGTGTCTGTGTTTTGCATCCCCAAGATAAAAACATTCATATTCACAGGTCCACTGTGCCCATCCCATACACAGAAGCCAAGTATATGATTACAGACTGGGTCATTAGCTCAGAAGAACACAGAGAGTTAAGGAACAGAAAGATGTCTATAAGAAACTGTAGGGGGCTGAAGAGATGGCCTAATGGTTAAGAGTGCCAACTGCTCTTGCAGAGGACCCGGGTTTGATCCCCAGCACCCACATGGTGGCTGAGAACCATCTTTAACTCCAGTTCCAGGGGAATCTGACACACTCTTCTGACCTCTGCAACATTGCATGACACGGGTGCACAAACTTACATGCAGACAGTACATTCATACACATACAAAAATAAAATTAAAAAATATTAAAAAAAGAAACTGTAATGATTTGGAAAAGTCCTCATAATTATGATACTAAGTAAAAAAGCAACATAAAACTGTGATACATTATGACATCAACTCTGTGAAAAATACTACCTATGATTAAAATACTGCAAGGATGCCGGATGTGGTGGCACACGCCTTTAATCCTAGCACTTGGGAGGCAGAGGCAGGCGGATCTTTGTGAGTTCAAGGCCAGCCTGGTCTACAGAGCGAGTTCCAGGACAGTTGGAGCTACAGGGAGACCCTGTCTCAAAAATACCAAAAAATAAAAAATAAAATAAAATACTGCAAGGAGATGCAGCAGCTGATAGTGGTTACTTCCAGGGATATAACCGACAGTGGTTAGCTCAGGGATATGGCTCTGTGGTAGAGGACTTGCTTAGCACATGTAAGGTCCCAGGTTGGATCTCCAGTACTGCAAAAAATAAAAAATAAAATAAAAAAATTTGAGTTTTAAGTTGATGACTTTCTATATGTTCCTATCTATGTATAATCAGCTTGTATTAACTTATAGATGGAAAGATAAAAACTTTTAAATTAGTCATCCACTTAAGGGGTCTTCCAAGGTAGAGATTTGTTGATAGAAGGATTTCTTTCCCTCATAATTTGAGGTCTTCCTAGAGGCTGAGCTGCCTGAATGGAATTTGTGTGACATTGTGCTCCACCATTCTTTGATTATTCCTTTCATTGTGTGTTTATGAGTTGTTTTTCCTAGTAGTTGCCATGGCAATGACCATTAGCATCTTCACTTATAACAACTAAGTTCAGATTTATACAACTTAATTTTGCTAGCATGCAAGAACTTTGCTCTCACATAATAGCTTTGTTTCTGTCCCCCCCTCCCTCAGGCACCCCCTTTTATCCTGCTGATGGTGCTGGGACTTGATCTCAGGGCCTAGGAGTTTTCTTTTATGTTCAATGAGAAAATTGTATAATGCATCTTATATTTACCTCTACAGTTACCCTTACCGGCTCCTTTATCTTTTCATATGGCTTTAATTTACTAAGTGCAATTTCATTGGACCTGGAAGACTCCCTTGGTATTTCTTGTAGGTCAGATTTGCTTAGAAATAAACTCTCTCAGATTTTCTTTTGTTTTGTTGTTTATTTTTATTTTCTTGGTCTTTTTGAGACAAGGTCTCCCTATAGCCCCCAGCTGGCCTGAAACTTGCTATTTAGACCAGGCTGGCCTAGAACTCAGAGATACCTCTGCCTCCGAGTACTGGTACTAAAAACATGTTGCCAGGGCAGCTTTTTCCTTTTCTTTCTTTGGTTTTGTTTTGTTTGTCTGAAGGTATCTCACCTCTCTCCGTTTTGAAGGCTAGTTTTGCTGGGCATGAAGTTCTAGGGTTGACAGATTTTTTTTTTTCCTTTCAGTATTTGTTGTTGTTGTTGTTCTTTTTGAGACATGAGGGTCTTCCTGTAGCTCCAGCTGTCCTGGAACTCACTATTAGACCAGGCTGGCCTTGAACTCACAGCCTGCCTCTGCCTCCCAAGTGCTGGGATTAAAGGCATGCGCCACCATGCCCGGCTACCTTTCAGTATTTTAAATAAGCCATCTCGCTGTCTTCTAGCCTCTATGGTTTCTTATGAAAATTAGCTATTAATCTTATTAAGGGTTCTTGGTATTGGATGAGTCTTTTTTTTGGTTGCTTTCAAGAGTCCACCTTCCAGAAGGTTGATTATGACCTTACTAAATATGAATGTTTTTTAGTTTATCCTACTTGGAATATGCTGAGTTTCTTATATGTATAGATTAATATCTTTATTCACATTTAGAAAGCTTTCAAACATTTAAAAATATTAAATATTATTTTTGCCAGGTGTGGTGGTGCAAGCCTTTAATCCCAGCACTTTCTGGTAGAAGCAGGCAGATCTCTGTAGATCAAGGCCAGCCTGATTGATATAGCGAGTTCCAAGCCAGCTGGGGCTACAGGAAAACCATGTCTCAAAAATAACTAAAATAAATATTATTTTACTCGTTTCTCCTTTGTCCTTCTTTGAGTCCTGTCATGAAAGCATTGGGATGCTTGATCAGATCCCATCGTTCTCTATGGTTTTGTTCCACTTTTTTTTTTTTTTGCACTGTCATTCATTATTTCTGTTTTTTGGATTGGGTAGCTTCAACTGACTAACCTTCAAGTTCTTTGATTCTTCTGGCTGTTCATCTGCCGTTGAACCCCTCTTGATGAAATTCTCATATTAATTGTGCTTTTTTTCAATTCCACAATTTCGACTTGGCTCCTTTAAAAATAGTTTCTCTGTCACATGCAGTGGCATATGCCTCTAATCCTAGTACTCAGGAATCAGGGGTAGGTAGATCTCTGTGAAACTGAGAGTAGCCTGGTCTACATAGTGAGTTCTATGCCAGCTGGGGCTACAAGGAGATCTTGTCTCAAAAAAATTTTTTTTCTCATCCTTACTGATATTGTTTATTTAGCAAGACATTGTGCTTTTGTTTTCCTTTGTTTATTTAAACATGTTTTCCTTTAGTCTTCAGGCACATTTAAAGTGGCTGATTTAAAGTCTTTGTCCTGTAAGGCTAATGTCTGAACTTCTCAGGGACAGTTGCTGTCATTTGCTTTTGTTCCTGTATGTAGGGCGTACTTTCTTACATCTTTATATGGTTTGCACTTTTTTGTTGGAAACTAAAGTTTTTTTAATATTTTAGGTTTATTTAGTGTGTGCAAGTGTTTGTGTATGTGCCAGCAGTAGTGTACATGTGCCATAGTACAAGTGTGGAGGTCAGAGGACAGCTTGTGGGAGTTGATTCTTTCCTTCTACCATGTGGGATTGTCTGGCCTGGCAGCAAGTGCCTTTATCCACTGAACTATCTCACTGGCCCCAAAACTAGACATTTAAAATAATGTAATTCAAGCTGGGTGTGGTGGCACACGCCTTTAATGCTAGTACTTGGGAGGCAGAGGCAGGTGGATCTCTGTGAGTTCAAGGCCCAGCCTGATCTACAGAGTGAGTTCCAGGCCAGCTGGAGCTACAGGGAGACCCTGTCTCAAAAAGACCAAAATAAAATACAATACAATAAAATAAAATAATGTAATTCATGGAAATCAAGGTTCACTGTTGCTGCTGATACAGATAATACTCTGAGAGCACAGCACAGGACTTGAGTCAAATTCCCTTCAAGCCCAAAGTTCTTCAGAGAGGAAATTTTGAATATCATTGTGGAACTTATTTCAGGAAATCCAACATGGTTTGAGACACACAGTGTATTTTGATAATGATGCTTCTTTTAAGGTCCTCAGGTATCATGGGCTCTGCTTCTTCCCCTCAGGCCCTCCAACCCCCAGCTTTTGGCTTGTTTTCTCAGAATTTCTGCAGCACACTGAGTTATAGATGTTACATATTAGGATTCCAGCATAGGCCTGGGCAACCTCCCCTGGAGATCGCTGGGTAAGGCAAAGCAAATTTCGAGTCTCTTAATCCAAGAAGGTCATGATCAGGCAACAAGAATGATGCCAAAACCTACTGCCAACTGGAGTGGCCAGTGCCAGATGTTACCTGGGACAATAATTAACCAGGGTCTTTACAGGTGCCTGCGTGGATAAGGAGAAAATGTACAGTTCACAAAGGATCTTAGCCAAAGAAAGCCAGAGGGAGGGGCTGCTGGTCAAAAGAGATCATTTCCAGGCAGTAGCACACCACCTGGGAGGACTCCTCTTCCTTTCCTGGTAAATTTAGGATTAGAAATAGGGCCAACAGAGCAGGAGTCCATCACAGGCCCCTCCTGCCGTTCCCAGACTCCACAAGTGTTGGGGGGGGCAGTGAAAAGATAACACTAAAGCCCTGGAGACCCTCCAAACACACCAGGCTGTCCCAAGCTGTCCATTTGTGCCAAAAGCACTTGTGAAGTGCCTACTAGAGTGTGATTCTGTGGCAAGAGTGTGGGATTTGAAAACTGCCAGACCTGGGTTTAAATCCTGGCTTTACCACTTACCTACCACTGCGGTGAGTTTGGCTGTTATTATGGTTCTCTAAGCCTTAGTTTCTATATTTGTGAAAGAGGATATTAGCACTTGGCTTGCAGGGCTATAGTAGGGAATGAGCTCACATTTTTATAGAGTGCTTCACACACACCTGAGAATTAGTAAATAGTTTTCTATTCCATCTTGTTGGCAGTCTTAGAAAAGGAGGAAGAAGAACTGATTTCCCCCTCATCTTCCTGAAGGTCTGACTTCGGGCTCTAAGTTCTCACAACATCTATACCTTCTGACAACCATTCATAGTTATGACTGGATATCTAGCTGTGTGATTTCTTCACGATCCCTGTCTCCTCTACTGACTCCTTTTTTATGTATAAACTTAAAATTTTTAGATTACATTTTATTTGTTTGGGGGGGATTCCCACATATGTGCACATGTGCCAAAGTGCGTGTGTGGAGGTTAGAGGACAAGTACAAGAATGGGTTTTCTCTTTCCGTCATGTAGGTCTTAGGGATCCAACTCTGGTTGTCAGGCTTGGTAGCAAGTGCCTTTACCTGCTTGATCATCTTGCCAGTCAAAATCTTTGTACTTCTCTGTATTTCAGCTTTTCCCTTAAATGGATCAAATTGTATAGTGGTAGGTTAAACGATCTGCAGACAAGAAAAACTGCTAGAAGCAACTTAATCATCACCACATCATTCTTCATCATTTCCTATTCCCCTTCTTTCCTTTTTTCTTGCTAGTTCCAGCCTTGAGGACTTTGTCTTCTTTCTGCACCAGTTTTCCTTTCACTCAGTCTGCAGCAGTGTGCTCTGCTCTCCTTCTCTTTGTGAGACTGTTTGCCACCTGCAGCACTATTCTTCCCCTAGCTCTCTGTCTCTTTGCTATATTATCGCCAATAGAGAGGCTGGATGTTTTCCTTTGATTTTGGAGCTATAATTGTGTGGTGGTTTGAAACGAGACTTATCCCCCCACAGCCTCACTTACTTCAGCACTCGTTCAGCTGGTGGAGGTGTCTGTGGAGATAACTTTTAGGATGTGTGGCCTAGCTGGAGGAAGTTTGTCACTGGGGGTGGGCTTTGAGAGCTCGTGGCCTTGCCCTCTGCTTCCTGTGCCTACTTGAAGATGTGAGCACTTACTTTTTTGCTCTGCTGCCTCCTGCCATGATGGTTTCCTCTCCTTCTGGACCTGTGGTCCAACAAAATCCTCCTTTTTATTATTTTCTTTTATTTAATGTGTATGAGTGTACTGCTTGCATGTAGGTAGATGCACCCGTGTCGTGCAATGCTGCGGAGGTCAGAAGAGGGTGTTGTATTCCCCTGGAACTGGAGTTACAGACGGTTCTTAGCTGCCATGTGGGTGCTGGGAATCGAACCCAAGTCCTCTGCAAGAGCAATCGGTGCTCTTAACCGCTGAACTATCTCTCCAGCCCAATGAACTCCTCCTTCTACAAGTTGCCTTGGTCCTGGTATTTTATTACAGCAACAGAAAAGTAACTAATACAACTCAGAAGAAGGCTGAAGGATGAAGTCGTTTGGGTATATTGAGATCCTTGAACTTTTTCTTTCTTTTCCAACAAAACTTTAATTTTTAAAAATTTTATGTGTGGGACTGGAGAGACAGCTCAGCAGTCAAGAGCACCGACTGCTTTTGCAGAGGACCCGCGTTTGATTCCCAGCACCCACGTGGCGGCTAAGGTGTGGTGGTGCACGTCTTTAATCCCAGCACTTGGGAGGCAGAGGCAGGCGGATCTCTGTGAGTTCAAGGCCAGCCTGGTCTACAGGGCTAGTTCCAGGCCAGCTGGGGCTACAGGGAGACCTGTCTCAAAAACACCCCCCCAAAAAAATTTTTTATGGGTGTAAGTATATTCCCTGCATATATGTAAGTGAGTCTGTGTCATGCATTGCCCATGGAGGGCAGAAGAGGGTGTTAGATCCCCTGGGACTGGAGTTCTAGAAAGTGGTTAGCCACCATGTGAGTGCTGGCATTCAAATTTGGGATTTTTTGCAAGAAAATCCAGTGTTCTTAACCAATGACCCATGTCTCTAGCCCCTCTTTTCTCTTTTCTTTTCTTTTCTTTTCTTTTCCTTTCTTTCTTTCCCTTTTCTTTTTGTAGTACTGGAAATAAGACTCAGGGCCTGGTGCATGTCAGGCAAGCACTCTGCCCTGGCCTACACCTTTAGCTTTCCTTGAACTATTTTGTTCTTCATACAGGACACATATAGTTCCTCCCCATCTCTCATCCTCCCCTCCTCCCTCCCTCTCTTCCTTCTTTTCTGTGTCCTTCTCCTCTCTTTCCCTCTCTCCCCTTCTCAAGAATTTCTTTTTTTCCTTCCTTCCTTCCTTCCTTCCTTCCTTCCTTCCTTCCTTCCTTCCTTCCTTCCTTCCTTCCTTCCTTCCTTCCTTGTTTCTTCCCTCCCTCCCTCCGTCCCTCCCTCCCTCCTTCCCTCCCTTCTCCTTTCCTCAGTCCCTCTCTCACTCCAATATCTTAAACTTAATATAACCTAAGCTGGCCTTGAACTTGTGATTCTCCTGCGTCAGCTTCCTCAGTGCTGGGATTATAGTTGTCTACCAACATGTTCAGATCCAAGTTTTCATGTCTCTTTCTCAATGGCCTTTGCTATGTCTTTAGATATTTTTTTTTTCTCTTTAGTAGACATGGTCTTGTACTTCTCCAAGTACTTAAAAAAATACTGGTGGGGGTCGTGTGTCTGGAGAGATTGCATAGCAGTTAAGAGAACGAGCTGCTCTTGCAAAGGACCCGGGTTTGAATCCTATCACCCACATGGTGGCTAACAAGTGCCCATAACTGTAGTCCTAGGAGATCCAATACCCTCTTCTGGGCTCCTATGTCACATGGCACTTACATGGATGCAGGCATAACACTCATACACATAAAATAAAAATAAATAACTTAAAAAACCCTGGGAAGTTGATTGGAGCCTCTGGTGTTTCTTTCACAGTCTTCTCAGCGAGTTTGCAGGAAGAGTTCACGTCGTGACGCTTTGCCTGTGTTTTGTACGGTCTCCCGTGCCCGTGTTTCGTACGGTCTCCCTTGCCCGTGTTTCGTAGGGTCTCCCGTGCCCGTGTTTCGTAGGGTCTCCCGTGCCCGTGTTTCGTAGGGTCTCCCGTGCCCGTGTTTCGTAGGGTCTCCCGTGCCCGTGTTTTGTACGGTCTCCCGTGCCCGTGTTTCGTAGGGTCTCCCGTGCCTGTGTTTCGTAGGGTCTCCCGTGCCTGTGTTTTGCTGTTTTTCTTCATTAAGGCAGCACAGACCCACTCTTCACTTGTTCCGGGGTTGTCACCATGGAACTCAATGTACTGCAGTTGCTGTCATCCACAGCCTCTTCTGATTTCCCGCCACCAGTCATGGAGCTGAGACAATGTGGGCTCTAGACAGGGCCATGGGAGTCAGCCTGTGGGCATTTCTGTGGTCCAAGGGCACAGAGTGTATGGCATCTGAGGGAAGAGCCAGCCCCTCGATGTTCAGCAGCCTTGCCATGGTACTTTCCAAGCTGGCATGAGCTCCTCTGTTCCCTCAGCAGCTCCAGCATCTAGGAGAGCAAAGCCTGGTCACCCCCCTAAGAAACTGAAGAGGAAAACAAAGCGACAAAAGTACTACACTGGCAGAGGTGCCCTCACTGGGAAATGGGGACTTCCCCCTCCAAGGGCTATGTAGTCGCTGCCCAACCCTAGTGACTTCAGAACCTTGTTTGAAGGGTGATGGGACACCCACCATGCCCCCCTTGACTCCCATTACCCCCTCTAGCCCCTGCTGAGCCCCACAGTCTGCAGGAGGTTAACCTCAGGCTTCTTCCTGGTTGCTGTGATTCACTTTCCTGCCTCTGGCCGGATAGAGGTTTAGAGGTTTGGCTGGGCCCATCTGCTTGGATCTCCAAGCCAGAGTTCCTGACCCTGCTGGTGAAACAGCAAGAGCTATAACCCAAGGGCGCTTACCCTCCTGCCAGAAATCTTTAGCTACAGATTATGAGACTAGCCATCTCCACAAGGAGAACACCATCTCTGCCACTTTTCCTGGGAAAACAACTAGTGTGTGCTTGGAAAGGAGCTACTCAGATCTTAGAGGACCAGCTGACCACCATCTTAGGGACAGCTCTTTTGGACTTAAAGAGTATTTTGAGATTTGCCATTTCATTTGAGCCTCAGTCCAGATGCACTTGGATTACAGTCCCTATAAACTTGGTTCACATTTTTAAAGTAGTTCTACAGCCGAGGAGAAACAGGAGGCTGATCAGGGTAAAAGGCTTATCCGGGGTCACATGAGAAAGCAATGACATCAAGCCAAAGGACTATGTTCTGTCCATCTAAATCCAAAGTAAACAGTGCTCCACAAGCCTGATGCTTCCCAAGCAGGCTCTAGAGCAGGTCAAGCTCAAGAAAAGGCTGACTGAGAGGTTCTGTCCTTTCTAGGGCTCCTGGAGAGGCAGGTAAAGGGTCAGGGGTTTTGTTTTAATTTTGTTTTGTTTTCTTCATTTGTTTTTTTTCCCCCTCTTGATTCTTGCTTAAAGGTTTTGAAATATACCTTCCATCTACCACAGCCTTTGGGACCAAGGAGAGTTTGAGGTCATGTAAAGTTTAGCCTCATCCCCACCAGAAGCCAGCATGACCTCTCTGCTGAAAATATCTTCTTTTACTGGGCACAAACTAGTTATATATTAACTCCAGTAGGGCTACTAGAAAGGGCCACTAATTAACTCTAAGTCAGAATTTGTGTTACTGCGATTAATGACTTTATTCCAAAGTTCATTATTAACCTTTGATCTGCATTTTTTGAGCACTTACTTTGTGCCAGGAGCTCCTAGGTCTCAGGGCTTCAGGGACCTGAGTCCGATTGAGGAGTCTTTTCAGAGGAGGAGACCTTTTGAATTGGGCCTTGAAAGAATGAATGAGTTTCTTCAGAACTCTTTCTGAGGAGCTCTGGACAGAGGAAGAAGAGCTGCTTTATGGGACATGGTGAAGAATGACTGAAGGAAGCATACAAAAAGGGTGAGAGAGACACCTGAGTACTTAGTTGCCCACTGTGTGATCTGGGCTGGTACTGGTCATTTAACATTGTCCTCTGAGCATACCTCATAAGGAAATAATTACCAGGAATTCAAATCTTTATCAAAAGATTAACACAGGGATGTAAAATCTGTACTGCAATTTTGTAACCTCCCCCTACTTGTAAAACTTTTGTTTAAGCAAATGTCTTGCTGCATTCCCAGAACTTGCCCCAGAGCCTCTAACCCCTACCTACTTTCCTTCATTTCTTTTGAGCTGATTCTTTTAAAACCAGCTAACCTCAAAAGACTATGAGGTCAGACCCAACCAGTATTCTTCCATTAGGATTAAAACCTAGCAAATTGTCTGCTCAGTGTGCTTGCTCACTACCCAAATGAGGCCTCACACCCTTTTGCAAAAGTAAAAGCTGCCTTGACCAGTTACTTTTGCTTTGGGCTATGTGTTCTTTGTGTGGTATCAATGGAGTCCTTGGACCACAGATTTTATTTTCAATAATTTGGAGCCTCATCTGGGATTGTAGCCCACCTAAGGGAGTGCCGAGATCCCCTTCTGGGAGAGATATGCCCCATAGCATTTTTGCAGTGGCCTCTTGGTGTTAAGTCTTTCATGCCTCTGTGACTGGTGAGGTGATCCAGTACTGTGAAGGTTTGTTTGGCAATGCAAAGTGGGCCCAAGCAAGCATCATGGAGACCAGGCAACTCTGCAAAGATTAAGGTGGGAAAACTCACGGAGATGATAAAATATTGCCTTGGGGATTGAGGCATTCTAGAACATTGAGTATGAAGTGAGTGTGGATCCCCAATCTAAAGTTCCAGAGGTGTTTGGCTTAAGGAAGTCCAGTTCCTAGATCCAGTTGGGATTTGTACTGACCTGCCTAGGGCTAAGAGGCATGTCTTGAACACTGATTCATGAAGGAATCAGGGACAGAAACAGGCAAAGCAGCAGACTTGGAGTACAAGAAACCTCCTCCTTAGGATGGGAATTCAGCCTCTGAGAGACTCTCAGTTTAAAGAACAGATTGGGCAATAATCAGGGCAAACCAAGCTCCAAGAAAAATAAGAGACCCCGATAGCGGGGCAAGCAGTCCCTCTGACCATCTCCCCACCCAGCTCAATGCATCCCTCCCTGCCCCAGCCAAGGAGACAAGCTAAATAATGAGAACAGGACTCCAGAATCCCCCCTGCCTTCTAACTCCTCAGGAGAAATCCTAGGCTTTATATTTTCTTAGAGAAGTTCTCTTCAGAAGGGGAGGAATTTGATTTGTTAATATTATGCTAACTAGCACTCAGAAATCTAAAAAGAGAATTTAAATCCTTGTTAGAAGACCCCTTTGTGGTAGGAGGTTACTAGACCAATTTTCAGAGCCCCAGCTTTGTCCTTGGGCCAAACTGATGTCTCTCCTGAGCATTCCATTCTCAGGAGAGGAAAGGATGGTGAACAGCAGGCTGTACTGGTTATTTGGGGACAAGAACATCCACCACGGGATCCTGGCAGCAGAGGTTGAATTCCCAACTCTGGACTAGAATAATGAAGCCTGTTCAGAACAAATGAGGGAGTTGAGAGACCTGATTATAAGAGGGATGAAAGAATCAGCTCTTTAATCTAAAATATCAGTAAGGCTTTTAATATCCAACAAGGAAAGGATGAGGGCCTGACCACATTTTTATATAGACTAAAGGACCAGATGAGAAAATATTCAGAGCTAAACTTGGAGGCTTCCTTGGCCAGGGAATGCTTAAAATACAGTTTGTGACTAAAAGTTGGCCAGCTAAAAAGTTACAAAAGATAGAAAACTGAAACAGAGTAGCTCTGAGTGGTTAGGACCCAGGCTGCCTCAGACCATGTAGTCCCCAGGCAGTTGCTTTTCTAAAGGCACCAACACAAGGTTACTAAGATTTTTAATTAGGATTAGCCATTTTTAAAAAGTTGTTTTTTAAGGACTTAAAGTCCTCTCCTTCCAGTGTGGAGGATCACAGATCTGTGTGACCTAAGCCCATGCCATGTTTGGGTGGGACGAAATGTTTTCAAGGTCATTTTCTCATTCTCAGTTACTCCATGTGCTCACAGAGCAGCAGTACCACCTAGGACATTGGGCATACTCCTCATTCTTTCTGCAGAGTGGGTTCAGAGGTTCCTTTTCCAGTAATGGCTCGAATTTGGTGTCAAGGGAAGATCAAAATGAGACCCAGATGACATTGTTTGGCATTCACAATTACAACTGGTTGGCAAGACATATGGATTCCCCTTTCTTTGGTTGAGACCGTGGAATTCCTTCCTCTATTTCTTTCTTTTTTTTTAAGCCTATACACTTAGGCCACTTGTACTGCCTCCTGCTATATATATGATAATCTGACTGGGATGTTTTTTTCTTTGAAAGAAAAAGGGTAAACATCCACACTTAATCTGTAAGACTTTTGGGTTCCATGGAGACTAGTGCCCTGATGGGGGTTGTGCTCATTTTATCATGGAGCTGAGTTTATCACAGGCAGAAGGTAACAAGGTGGCTTTGTCCCCATCGTGGCTGGAGACTTTATCAGGATGGAAACAGGCATGTGACTTGGTTTCTATCTTGGTTAGTGACATCAAAATGGCAGTAACCCCATGAACTCACTCCCATCTTAGTTAAGCCAAAATGGATGCACCCATAAAACTCCTTGGAACCGCCACAGGCGTTCATCACACATCTCAATCCTCTTCTCTCATTTTTTCCTCTTTTTGTTTGTTTTGTTTTGTTTCCACTTTCCTGGGTCTTAATGGGATAATGGAAGTGGGAGACTCAGGAGAAACTCAACATGGGCTCTCCTGCCTTGTAATAAGGTCAGTGCTTTTTTACATTGGACTGAGGAGGTAATACCAGACATCCATGATGTTTATTATTTTGACAATGTTTTGCATGACATATTTACCAGTTTCTAAAGTATACTTAGCACCCCTAGCCATGTGCCTCCCAGGCTGGCCAGCTGTCAAAGGAAGCTGACGATTTGAGATGGCGAGCATGGGAAGCTCATGTGAATTTGCAGTGGCCCAGGGCTGAGTCTTGGGAAGGTACAGGCCCCAATTGGAACCCAAAGGATAGATTTCAGGACACTGGACAAGCCACTGCCAGTGTCAGCTGTAATAGCCCGAGGCAAGGACAGGTCGGCCTGCTTGTCAGGGAGGCCAGAAGTGTGGGCTCTTATAGGCCGGGTCTTGTAGGCTCCACTTGGTATGTTTTATTATTTAAAATTTTTATTTTATTTTTATGTGTATGATTTTCACCAGCATGTAAGTGCGTCCATGCATGCAATGACCACACAGGTCAGAAGAGGGCACCAGGGCCCCTAGAACCAGAGTTAAGAAGAGTTGTTAGCCACCACGTAGGTGCTAGAACTGAACTCAGGTCCTAGGCAAAGCAGCCAGTGCTTTTAGCTGCTGACCCATCTCTCTAGTCCCTCCACTTGGCCTTAATGCCTGACCTTTCTGCCCTGAATCTCTAAGCCCGCTTTTCTCTGAACTAAAATGTTCTCTTCCTCCTCAAGACTCTTTTGCTTCATACTTGCTATCTGCTTGTGTTTCTACCCCATCATGCCCTGGGCATCCTTGCTTTTGTTCAGAAGGGCTCAAAAGAAATGGTGATATGTGAATATGAGGACAGATGAAGAAAAATGAAAGTCAAAAGCTAAGATCATGCTTTCAGCCATGTGGCAGATTGCTCGTAGAAGTAATGAACCTCAGCTCCCAAAGCCTAGGTTATTCCCACCAGGTCATTAAAGAAAAGGAACAATACAACATAGACTCAGAAACAGGGGAGGCAGCAAGTGCTATCGATTTGGAAAGACAGGACATTTTAAATGAAAGTGCCCAGAAAAGAGAAAAATAGTCCTCTCATGACTTTCAGTGAGGAATACCCAAGTCGGGATCTGTTATATCGGTTGGTCCTCCTGAAAGCTGCAGGTTGAGTCCTAGTTGACCCTGATGTGGGCAGATTCTCCCTTTGAATACAACCCAGCACGGTGTTCTTGAGTGTCAGGGAGGCATTTATTGTTCTGGTCCACACTCAGATGGTTCTTTTTCTCCCTCCTTCGTGGCCTCATGGAGGGGTTTGACTATCAGTGAGTAATTAAGCATCCAGGTGCAGCAAAAGCCGGATTCCCCCAGAAATTCTTGGCTCTGTCTCAGGTGTTCAGGATTGAGAAGGCCCCAACTGCCCTTTTTTGTTAGGCCTCAAAGCCTGATGTCCTTTCGATATCTGGAATCCCAAGCAGATTTGGACCTTCCTTGCTCATCTTAGCCCTTCTAAGAGAGCCCATTGACACCTCTCTAGGTTGGTCCTGTCATGATCTGAGTTAGGGTCTGTGGTGGTTTGAATGAGAATGTCCCCCACAGACTTCAAGTATTCAGACATTTTGTCCCCAGTTAGTGATGCTGTTTTGGGAGCTCCTAGAAGGTGTGGCCATACTGGAGGAAGTATATCACTGGGGGCGGGCTTAGAGAGTTCCACAAGCCTTGCCAGTTTCCAGTTTCTCTCTCTCTTCTTCCTGTGTTCACTGGAAGATGTGAACCTCAGCTTTCTGCTCCAGCTCCTGCCACCATGCCTCTCCACCATCATGGCCTCTAAGTCCCTGGAACCGTCAATCATAAGCTCAAATAAACTCTTCCAAGTTCCCTTGGTCATGGTGCTTTTATCACAGCAACAGAACAGTGACTACTACAGGGTCTCAGGGAGGATCTTCTTTTGGGAGGCCTTCTTGACCCACAGCTCCGCATTCAGTTACCCTACCAAGCTATGAGACATCAAGCGTCTCTGGGCCTCAGTCATTACTTGTCACCATTCTTTGGTCTTGAGGCAGGTCAGGAGGAGCTGGCACCAGTCTCCCCAAGTGGGGAGGTGAGTTTGACAGATGGATTCCATCTTCTCTTGAAATATATCAACTTGGGCTCCTTCAAAAATCAGGAGCTGAGAATCCTTATGTCTTCATTCCTGAAATAAGCAGTCATGCTGAGGAACCCTTCTGAAATAACAGACAAGGAAGATGTATTCTCATTGCCCAGACCTCACAGATCAACCTTTCCTCTTCCTATATGGAGCCCTCTATACTGATGGCAACAGCTTTCTGTCAAATGGAAAGCATCTGGCAGGATGTGCAGTGGTGACAGAAACTGAAGTACTAGAGTCAGGGGCCCTTCCAGTGGGATGGTAAGCTTCATGGGCAGAACTGTTAGTTCCAGTCAGGGCCCTGGAGTTGAGCAAGGGACAAAGGGGAAACATCTACCTACATGTCAAGGTACGCTGCTGACACTCTTCATGTGACAGGACCCTCCATAAGGAGAGGAGGCTTCTCGGTGCAGGAGGATAGGTAATCAAAAATCAACCTGAAATCCTATGCCTCTTAGAATCAGTTTGGGACCCAGAGGCCATTGCTGTCATCTACTGTTGAGGACATGGAAAGGAGAAGACTCCATAATCAAAGAGAACTGACAGACAGACAAGAAAGCAAGACAGGCAGCAGTGACGAAAATTCTACAAGTTCCTCCCAGCAAAATCTTAATGGCTTCAGCCCTACCCAAGCATCCAAACTACACATGAGAAGCCTGGGGGAAACAAGAGAAAGGGACCAAGAGTTCAAATGGATGATGGCTCCTTCCCAACAGATCGCCTGGCCCATCAATTCCATGAGAACAGCTGTATGGGGAAAAAAACATTAGAGACCTTAATAAACTGCTATTACTATGTGGCCAGACTCCTCATAGTTTGTGGGAATGTAACCCAGAGATGGCAAACTTGTACCTACAACAATGCCAACCAAGGGCATTGTAGGTCCCAGCCACCAGGAATACAAAGAACTGGACATATAAAAATCTGGAAATAGACTTTACTGAACAACCACCTAACGGAGGATGTAAGTACCTGCTGGTCATTGTATGCACTTGTGCTGGATTGGTAGAGGCATATTGAACCAGGACTGAAATGGCCAGGGAAGTAACAAGGATTTTGCTGACTTAAATCTTACTTTGGTATGGAGTGTCTTCATTAATTAGAACAGATAATGAACCTACCTTCATGGTCAAAATCATACAAGAACTGGTGAGAACCCACAAATTAAGTGGAATTTACATATGGCTTATTGCTTCAGAGTTCAAGGAAAGTTAGTTGATTGCATGAAACAGACCTTAAAACAAGCCCTAAGTAGCCACGCATTGTACACACGCCTTTAATCCTAGCACTTGGGAGGCAGAGGCAGGCAGATCTTTGTGAGTTTCAGGCCAGGTGGGGCTACAGGAAGACCCAGTCTTAAAAAGATAAAAAAAAAAAAAAAAAAAAAGCCCTAAGTAAATTGCCCTGAACTTGGTGCTGCCTATGGTTCTTTTATGAGTGAGGTGCTCACCCTGAGGAGTTAAACTCTCATCCTATGAGATTCTGTTCAGTAGACTCCCCTCATATGAGTCCCTGGAGACTAGAGGGAAATGGAAAAACTAGAGATCCATGCTTCCAGCCACTTCCACAGCACAGTTACATCAGCGGGTGCTAGAGAGACTCCCCTCGCACAGAAGAACACAGTGTCTTCCCACAAACTAAGAGAACTTTTGTAGGTGAAAGACTGGCCCAAAACACCTCTCATACTCATTCGAAAGGGATCCTATTCTGTGCTTCTAACCACTCCTACAGCCTTGAAAGCCATAGGTATAGGATGCCTGGATCCATCACCCCTGAGTGAAATATGTTCCCCATCTGAGTAACTGGCTAGATGGACAGTGATTAGAGACCCTGAGAATACCCGTCAAGATCATCTTTCAAGCCCACCACCCTGCTTTGACCACACTGGAAGCTGGTCGATCTATGCATGGCTGAAGCTTGAGAATTCAACCCCCCCAAGAAATAAGTGAAAGGTTTCAGTGATGCAGAGAGAGCCCAGATCAAACCAAATTAAAGTCCAACAGAGGCAGGTTTTAATGGGGGCTGGGTTTCCAGGCTCTTCCAAGGTCCCGAGGTGCAGGGGCAGTGGAAGTCACCCTTAAGCTGGGGTAGGGGGATTTTATAGGGAGGGGGATGATGCACCACCAGAGACCTGGACTGATCCCCAAGTAAGGTTATAAACCTGAACCCTTGGGGCAGATATTTGAGTGGACTATGTGATTCCTCCAGACTGGACCTGAGTTTGCTTTCTGCCACTTTTGTTCTGGGCCTTCCAGTACAGGCAGGGGGAGGGAGTGCTGGGGAAATGGCCAATGGAGATAGGGAAGTGCTCGGGGCAAGCGGAGACTTTTCCAGCCTGCATGAAGGCAGGTCAGGAACTCCCACCTAACAATAAGTATACTGTTTAGATAATCTCCACATGTACTGCTACTACTCCTTGGCTTTAGCCATTTTGATTACAGTTATTTTAATCTTTGCTATAGGCTTGACTAACTAAAAGTGTGATGGAGGGCTGGAGAGCTGGCCCAGCCATTAAAGGCTCAGACTCATAACCAAAAAGACAAGAAACTTTAACACTTTTAGAATCTTTTATGCATAGGATGCAGTACTGTCACTTTTATGCATAGGGTGCAGTACTGTCACTTTTATGCATAGGGTGCAGTACTGTCACTTTTATGCATAGGGTGCAGTACTGTCACTTTTATGCATAGGGAGCAGTACTGTCACTTTTATGCATAGGATGCAGTACTGTCACTTTGCATAGGGTGCAGTACTGTCACTCACTGCTGGTTAACAGCTTTCCCTTTTGCTTATTTACCCTTATCCTGGATCAAGACTCCCTGAAATAGACCCAGTGCCTCCACCCTCTCCACAACAGAGGAAAGCTCACCTTGACAATAATCTTTCACATCTATTTCCCATGCCAGAGAAAGATCTAAGGAATCTATGCACATGATAAGACCATCTCTTCTAGCCATAGACAGTGTGCAAATCAGGGAAGGACCAATATGTTTGTTTTGGCCAAAATCTTCCCTAGTTGAGGAATGGCTAACAGTCTAGAGAGCCAAACATGAAGGGAATCTTGTTACCTCAGCCCAAGTCCTTCACCCACAACAATTGATATCATTGTCCTTTGATTCATGGAAGGCAGTGGACAGGTCTAGCAAGAATTGGTTTCACATGGGGGCTTATCTTGGGAATGGAATACAGACTCAGTACAAATATATGTATGAACAAGGTTCAGCATGGTCAAGATGTGGCAGGGATGATGATGAACTCTGACTTCTTCCTTAATAAAAGAACTGTGTTCCATGGGCTGTTTGACATAACAGAGAAGTATCAGCGCTGCCCCAGAAAGGGATTGGTACATCCAGCTATGCATCAGGGACCCATAATCCCTTTAACTTTACCATCCTAAACCCAAGACACCTGAAATGGGAAGAAAGTTGCCAAATTGTCCTGGTTATTGATGAGCAAAGACCCAGGAGTTATTCTATTTATCAAAAAGTTGAAATAGGCAGGCCCAAATCTTTTGGTGTTTCACTGCTTTTATGAAGAAATACATTAAGAATTGCCCTAGGCTCCTGCTTCTGTAATGAACCTATTCATAGAAATGGCAGAAAGAGTAGTCGACACTTTGAATGTGAGCTCCTGTTGTGTGTATGGAGGAATGGTCCTAGGAGGCCCATGAATGGGACCCAGTCAGAACCCCAACCTCTCTGCATAAAATGTATCTGGCCATTAGGGAGTGGATTTCATCACCCCTGTAGGCAACGTTAGCTGCACTAGGAAGAGGTTCCTTAGCCAATTGCTAGGAAAAAGGCAATGTGGTTATTATATAATGACATAACCCCAGCCGTACCTGCAAAACTGGATTCAGGTGCACTAAGTATAGATAGCCTAACCCCTCCCTTTCTTTTGGTGGCCTGTGGTATTCTATTGGATTTGTGGCCACACTGCTTACTTTGCCCTACTGCCAAATCTCAGGTCAGGAGCATGTGTCCTAAAATCCATCAGGCCTTCCTTCTTCTTAATACCTATAGCACAAGGGGAATCCCTGAGACACACAGCCCCTGAAAATGTCACTCAAGCTAAAACAAAGAGACAAGGCTATCCAACCTTATAAATAGGAAATTGGAAAGATGAGTGCTACCTCAAAGAATAATCCAATATTATGGGCTTGCTGCTTGGGCAGAAGATGGCTCATGAAGGTAGAGGACCTCCATTTATAAGCTGAATCTCATTATTCAATTGCAGGTTGTCACAGAGATCAGAACTAATGAAATACCTCAGGGTTTTAACTTGCTAATGAAACACTACACCAAGGTCCATAATGCCATTTACCAGAATAGGCTAGTTTTAGACTGCTGGCCAAGGAAGAGGGGGATAGTATGTAGAAATTTTACTTTAGGGCTGGAGAGATGGCCTAATGGTTAAGTGCACTGAATGCTCTTGCAGAGGACCCTGGTTCGATCCCCAGCACCCACATGGTGGCTGAGAACCGTCTTTGACTCCACTTCCAGGGGAATCTGACACCCTCTTCTGAGCTCCGCGGCATTGCACGACATGGGTGCACAAACCTACATTTAGACAGTACATTCATATACATAAAAAATAAATAAAAATTTTTAAAAACTTAAAAAAATTTACTTTAGCTAACTGTAGTCTTGAACTAAATGAAAAAAGTGAAGTTTAAGAGGAGATTAAAGAGATTACCAAAAAGATGCAAGATATGGCCCATGTTCCAATTCAGACCTGGAACAGATGGAGCCTTGATGGGCTATTTGGAGGTTGGTTTGTTCAGGATAGAGACCCTAAGACCCTCATAGGGGCAGTCAAAGCTATCTGTCAAGGATGTCTAATCATCCATTGCTTACTTCCCTGCTTGGTAAAATCCATAAAGGGATTCATAGACCTGGCCATAGAATGCAGGACTACAACTCAACTAATGCTTCTCCAAAATAGTCAACAGCTTAGCATGAAAGATAATGGGAGGGTGATGCCCTCCAGACAAGTTAAAAGGGCATTCAAGGAGGGAATAGAATAAGAAACCAGAGCTGTTTGGAAAGCAGAACTACAAGAGCATTATTACCTAGAAAACATAGGAAAGGGCCAATTCAGCCTTGTTGCTTCTGCCTTTGTAAGCATAGGAACTGCTAAGGACCCCACACATGGCCTCCAGACACAGAGGCTAAGAATTTTAACCCACAATGAACAGGTCTGAAGTGACATTGGATAGCTTTAAATTTCAAAAAGTGTGGGGAGGGGCTCAGGCTATGGAGCTTCCGCCCCAAGTCTGCGCTGGCATGAATAAAATCTCTGAATTCTCTCTTCTGCCTCCAGTACTGGTCTAGGCATGTTAAATTCCCATAACAAACCTAAGGCTTACCCTTCTTATGGCTCTCTTTTACCCTTTGTAGGTTCTAAAGAATGAACAGGCTATAATTGAACTTCTCACACCATTGGGAAGAGGAGGAGTCTTACCCAACCCATTTCATCATAAATGTTACTGTTACTAAGGATCCAGTGACCATTAAGTTTGATGCCTGTCTTGTTATACCTTGTGGAGACTATTTCCAAAGAAAGCCTGAACCTAGTCCCTCCTTTCCAACCCTCAGTTTATTTGAATATCCCTGTCCAACCTGGAATGATATTCTGTAAGCCACCTAACCTTGGGCTGGGACCTCCTCTGATGACTGGAAATCTCAAAACTATACACCCTTAAAGGAAAAGCTCCAATTAGTATGGGACTCACCTTCTCTTAACTGCTAAGAAATGCTACCAAGCCTTTTAGAAATGACCTTGCCAAGGAAACAATCATAGAAGTCAAAGATCGGAGACAGGCCTTAGCATTAAAACAGGGTGTGGAAAAAGAAGTACTTGATTAGAATGAATAAAATATTCAGTTTGCATGCTCAATAAAAATAACTGTTATGGGGGCTGGAGAGATGGCTCAGCAGTTAAGAGCACCGACTGCTCTTGCAGAGGACCCAGGTTTGATTTCCAGCCCCCACATGGCAGCTAAGCATCATCTTTAAGCCTGGTGGCATGGTGGCACATGCCTTTAATCCTAGCACTCAGAGGCAGAGGCAGGTGGATCTCTGTGAGTTCAAGGCCAGACTGGTCTACATAGCGAGTTCCAGGCCAGCTGGGACTATAGGGAAACCCTGTCTCAAAAAAGAAAAAATGACTTATGTATGTGTGGCTGGGAGACCTGAGGCTCAAGTCCCCTTCCAGTTGTGATAGTACTCCAATCCCAATGACATGCATTTCACCATCCGCTCTTCCAAGACCAGGAGGCCTGGGACAATGAGTGTTTTCTGACTTGGTTGTTCCTGTCTCGTTAAAGACGTTAAAGACATGAGGCACCAACTGTGTCGGGCCCATAGAACCCCCATCTTCCAGGTGTAATTATACCTCATGCCTCTCCAGATTGGAGAAGCAATTAGTTCCAGTGGGCAACATACCTGGGTGCAGTGAAGGCCAGGCTTTTGGAGAAATAACTAACCATTCAGCCCTGGTAGTCACACAAGTGGTTTTGTGGAGGGCCCCTATTTGAAGAATTACCATTGATTAGAAGTACTTTAGTCTTGGGGCTGGAGAGATGGCCTAGCGGTTAAGAGCGCCAACCGCTCTTGCAGAGGACCTGGGTTCGATCCCCAGCACCCACATGGTGGCTGAGAACCGTCTGTAGCTCCAATTCCAGGAGAACTCCAGTTCTAGGGGAATCCAACACCCTCTTCTGACCTCTGAGGCATTGCACGACACGGGTGCACAGACCTGCATGCAGACAGTACATTCATACACATACAGAAAATAAATAAAATTAAAAAAAAATTTTTTTTAAAGAAGTACTTTAGTCCAATTGGCTATTCCTTTCACTATGGCATTTAGACATTCCTAGCCCATCTCATGCCCCTCCCCCAAAGAAACAGAAACTCTTAACTCCAGGAGGCTCTTTTGATCCACACATTTACATAGATACTATAAGGGTGTCCCTAGGGGGTCCCCGAATAAGTTCAGAGTCCTAAACTAAGTAGCAGTTAGTTTAAAGTCAACCTTGTTTTGGTGTTTGACAATTAGTAAAAATGTAGATTGAATCAATTATATCTATTACAATCAACAAACATTCGTTAACTATACCCAGGATGCTGACAAAAGAATAGATGAACAAATTAACCCCACCAGCAATTAGTAGGAGAATAGGATAGTATTATACAAGGTTTTGGCTGAAAAATGTGGAGTCTGTGTAATGTTGGGAGGACAATGTTGCAATTTCACCCCTAATAACAGCTTTGGATATGTCATTACCAAGGGCCTCCAAAGTCTGCCCTCAGTAATGAAGTAATAGAATATTCAGGAATCCATGACCCCTGTACTAATCTAACAATCAATGGTTTGGCAAATGGAAGGATATAATGACCTTGGTTGTAACATCCTTGATTATAATAATTGAGGGTCATGATTCTAATAGGGTGTTGCATAATCCTCCCTGTTTGAGCCTTAGTCCAGAGACTTATAGAAGGAGGTTTGACCAAACAATCTATTACTTATAACAACAACCTGCTCTTCTTGGAGGCAGTAAACAAAGAAAGTCAAGACATGGGGCTACAATTTGAAGAAAAGAGTTTGGTAGTATAATAAAGATGGGGGAAATAATTACCCCCAATTCATATCTCTTCCATCAAAAGAATGATCATAGGGCTGTAACCTTTGTAATGCTATTTTGTAATCTCCCCACCTGGTCAAACTTCTGTTTACACAGAAGCTGGACTGTCTTCACCAGCTTGACGGCCTGCAGCAGCTGGTCTCTTTTCTCTTTGCTTCATTTCCTTTGTAAGAATTTTAAATGTGGAAGTTAGACCCCTGCCAATTGGGAAAAGACACAGTGCTCTGTGGTGGGGAGAAACTTGCCAATTTTTCTTCTCTGTGTGCTTGCTTGCTACCTGAATAAGGCTATGTACCCTTTTGCAGAAGTAAAAGCTGCCTTGCTGAGTTACTTTTGCTTTGTCCATGTGTTGTTTGTAGGGGGACCTTGGACCCTAGATTTTATTTCTGATACCCACAGCACTGCTGTCCAGGAGAATTTGTGCAGTTCTGTCCACCATGGCAGCTGGGTCTTTGGAATCTGGCTGGCTGGCACAGCTGAGGAGTTGCTTGCTTTGATCTCATTTGTGTGTCCCATAACGTGGCTCCGGATGCATCTCACCCGGGGCCACACTGGAATTTCTTGACACCTGGTATGTGAGCCTCACCTTGAGATCCTGGTTCTGTTGATCGAGTATTGAGCTTCCGTATCAGAATTTTGGAAAACAATTCAGACTATTCTGCAGTAAGTCAAGGCTGAAAACCTCTGATCCAAAACTTTTGTCTATCATACTACCAGAGACAGGCAGAGCCATCTTGTCTCAGCTTTGCCTGGTGGGAGGTGTTTTAAGCCACCGAAGGCCTTCACTTGCTCTGGCGTATGTGACACCCCTCTCCCAGCGGAGGACCACATTCTTGGTATCCCCTCCACTTCTGATAGGAAGAATAGGCCTAAGGCCTTACACACAAATTGCAGATTCCCTTCCTTGCTAGCCTTGCTCACTTCTCAGTTTAGGGACGACCCTTATGTACCTCAGTGCCCTGTACCTCAGTTCCAGCTCTCCTCTGGACAGCAGGGCTCAGTGGTCAAGGAGCTTAGGCTTCGCAGCTGCTCCCCTCCCCCTCCAGGCCCTTGGACAGAGCCCAACCAGCCATTTTCCCAGGCTGGGCTGGACTTGAGGAGGAAGGGTAGGGGGCAGTAGCTGAGCCTGAGGTTTGGCCACTTTCTGCCTCTTTTCCTGTTAAACAGATATGCAGGTGAATGTGTGTGTTTGCGACACCAATAGTACAGGAGGTTTTAGCAACTGAAACTTGAAGATTACATACTTTGGAATAATCTCAGCGTGGAGGTTCACCCCTGCAGCTCCTGCCCGCCCACCTACTGTTGCCATCGGCATCCCCAAACAACATTCCCCATGACTCACGTGGCAGCTTGTGCACTTCTTTTATTATTAAATATAAAAGCAGCTTCCTATTTTTAAATAGATATTTAAATGACCTTATATAAAATAATTCACCACTTCCAAGTATAAAAATGCAGTCTCACAGTTTGTGAGCCCATGTTCCCTCTAGGCTTTCTCAGAGGAAAGAAGGGGTTCCTGTGCAGAAGGAGCACCCAGAGGTGAATTTGGGGCTCTTCCTGTTCTGATGTCACCAGGCACCCACAAAGAGCTTCTTGTAATGGGTTCATTTGCTATTCTGACTTTAATACTATATGTTTAAGGTGGAAGGGTAGGAGAAGAATGCCTTTTTTTTCTGTTTTTCCTTCTATTTTTAAATATGTGGGTGTTTTGGGTTTTTTTTAAGTATGGCATATAATCTGTGACTAGAAGGATAAGCCCCATAAGAAAGTTCTCCTCAGCCCTTCCCCTAGCTGTCTCAGGACAGGACCGGCAGGGCCTGCAGACCCTCAAGTCTCTCTAGTCAGAAAGATTGTGGGCCCAGTAGCCACAGAGGGCAGGTAAGAAGGCATGAAGCAGCATAAAAAGACCAAGAGGGCAAGTGACAGCTTTGTACCCATACCCAGGTCTCAGAGCCACAGACAGGCCTGGCCCAGGGAGCAGAGGCCCTCAGAGCAGAGGTGGAAGCAGACGGTCCATCTCTTGATCCCTCTCTGGCCCTTGCTTGCTTAGCCAGAGATGGCAGAGTGGGGTCGGTGAGACCGGGAGGGTCTAGAGAACAAAGGCCAGAAGAAGATGAGAGCTGGAGATGTGCATCCAGAGCAGGAGTACAGCCCAGCTCCCACAGTTCTTGACTGGATAACCTGGTCAGCCCCAGGCTGTTGGTTGCAGAGAAGACTGGGCTGAGTGGTTGGGGCTATAGAGACCCAACCTCAACCTTAGGGACACATACATTATTATCAAGACCCATTTTCATAGAGCTCTTCCTGTGGCCTCTTTGCCTCTGCCTCCCCCCACCCCAAACCCTATCTCCCTCCTACTAGTCACTTCCCTCCTGGGAATGTCAAAGTGCAAGATGCAGAAACCTGGGTGAACAACGCAGCCTAAAGACCTGCTCAGGCTGGTGGCCTGGGCAGCTCGCCCACAGCTCCACCCTGGGGAGTCAAAGGCTGGGACAGGGGAAGGTCAGGGCTGAGGGGCTCCCTCAATTGACAGGTGAGGCCAGCTCATTGCAGGAAGCTGAGGAGAGGATGACACAGGGGGTGGGAGGACATTCGGATGGATGGTCACTCATGGAGATGGACAGGTCAGGCCGTTCAGCAGGCAGGTTCAGTATTCACAGTGCAATGGCTTCCTTCATGAAGGGCACCTCCTCAGGGCCTCCTGGAGGAACTCTGGCAGGGGCTAGTGGGACGGAGAAGCCTAGGCCAGAGCTTGGTCCTCTTCTTGGCATTATGAGCCTGGTTAGGCAGGTCCTGAAGGCAGGCTGGCCTCCTCTTGCTTTCCGGCTAGCAGAGGACACTTAGGCAAGTTGAGGGTGTAGACCCCTTTAAGCTGTCAGCACAAATAGCCAAAGGCCTTTTCTTCCCGTCTTTTGTGTTGCTTGCCTTTTATGCCTTTCCTGGAAATCAGGCCTGTGCAGTCCCGCCCTGAAAGTCTCAGGCTCTTCTCTATGGAGACAGGTCCCTGCCTGTCTGTATTGGGATTCCTTGGCACCAGATGGGTCTTCTGGACACAGGGCTCTTCTGCTCCTTATTGTCCGCCATGGTCACCAAATGACCATACAGGCTGGTGAGGCCCTTGCCAGATTCTGGCTTGAAGAGGAGGGTGCAGCCCCTGAGTGAGAGGGTCCTAAGCTGGCTTGCCAGCCTTCTTCGAGCATAGGGAGCCTCCAGGGCCCACAATAAATAGTGGCAGTGTTTGGGGGCAGCCTCCAGCCCTCTCTCAGTTAGTTGAGGGTCTAAGGATCAAGGTGAATAGACCCCAACAAGGCTGCTGTGATCCAGTCCTGGTAGCCCGGAGTTCTGGTGGTAGCAGGCCACATTCCCAGGATGGCCAGGGAGGGTGACAGTAGACACTCCCATAGCATCTCCTTCTATGGAGAGATAGTCCTGTGTGCCTAGCTGTAGGAGAGAGAAGGGAAGAGGGCTGGTCAGCTAGTGAGAGTACGGGGAGGGTCAGTGAGGACATGGCTGGGGGAGGCAAGGCATTCCTGTGGGCTGCTGGACGGCTTCAGGCAGAACTTCATCCTGTCCCTTCCTTGGCCCTCCCAGCTACCCCAGACACCACAGAGACACCAGGCAACTTTGTCTGGAAACACTCCAAGCCTCTGGCCAGACTGGCCTTACCTCCTACCTTTCCTCCAGGGGAACCAGGAACCACAGAGGGAGGGGATGGACTGGAAGAAGTCTGGGCCAGGAGGCAGAGGAGTTATTGCTCAAGCAGATGGGCCTGATAGGGAGCCAGGGAGCAGGATCTTGAGTGTCTCTACTGCACCCTCCTCAGGCAAGGGCGTCTTTCTGGTCTTGGACCAATGAACTGAGGATGATTCCTGCTAACTCTAGCAAAGAATTTTTCACTTCCATCCCTACTTCTTAGAGAGGGTCCTCACAGATTATGCTATGGCAAAGGCAACTTAATAGGCTTGAGGGGCAGAGGCTAGAAGCAGTGCCGGGGACAGGGAACTCCCACCTTCCTCAGGCAGGCTGACCTTTGAGGAGCCTAGCCTCCTCCCAGATGGGATGAGGGACTTGCCTCTAATGGTCCACAGGAGCCTGGTCCCTGCCCCCCCCCCCCTTGTTTCCTTGCCCCAGCATCCTCAGAATGCTTTGTTCTGCAGCAGAAATCCCCTGGACTCCATTCAACAATTTGACTTTGGACCCTGTGTGGTGCCACCTCCCTAATGACCATAGCTCCACTGGTCAAGCCTGTGATGGGTAAGGAGGGAAGACGAGTCCTACAGCAGCTGGCTCCCAGCCCATTCCCAGGCTCTGGAGGGGAAACATGGGAGAACTATAAACTGGACATGAGCCACAGATTCTGCCAGGGAAGAAGGCCACAGAGGGCATGTTCCAGCCTGCTGCCCCATCTCCCAGCTCCCTGGGGCCTGAGTTTTCTGCAGCTCAGCACCCCTCCCCCAGCCCCTTTTTGTATCTCCTTCAGATCTTCTCATCAGAGTACCAGCCAGCCTAGACACAGGCATTCAATTCCCTTAGGCTCCAGGGTCCTGGCATGGGGATCACCCTATGGCTAGACCCACTGAGCAAAATCTTGAAATCCTGAGGAGAGGAACTTGACATCTTGGGTAGGACTGAGAGTTAGGGGGCAAGGAAAGGACAACTGAGAAGGAAGACAACTGGAAGCCTATGGTAAGGCGGCATAGCACTGAGCCCCAAAGTCCCCAGGGACCTTCATTCTCTGACTCTCAGTTCTGAGGGACCCTAAGCTTCTCGCAGTCTTGCCCATGGCCCGGCTGGCCTACTCAACCTGTCTTAGCCTGCCCTACTACCAAGAGCAGTCCCAGTATTCCAGGTATGTTTGCCTCTTGCTTTTTCCAAATAATGTCCCCTTGGTTCCTCGCACCTGCCAGATACTCTCATCTCTGGAGGTGGGGCCTAGACCTGCCAGCTTACATGTGAGATAGCTGACTTACATGTGGTAAGGGGTGTGGCTGGAAATTTCACTAGTTCACTCAGCTGATCTGCCAGTCAGCCAGTCAGCAAATCAACCAGGTATTCTGCCAGCTAGTCATCTAGTTAGCTCACCAACCAACAACTAGTTAGGTATTTACCAGATAGTGGTTGAGTACTTAGTTAGCCAACCAGCTGGCCAGACAGTTGATTAGTTAGCTGGTTAATTGGTCAGCCAGAAGGCTGGTCGATTAAGAGAAAGCTGGCCATGGTCTATTGGTGAGTCAGACCAGAAGTTGTCCGGTCAATATTTACTTAAGTTTTGACAAGTATGAAGAGGCCCTGTCTGTACTAGAAACCAGGATGGAAAAAGGAATTTCAGAAAAAGTATGAGATAGTTCCTGCCCTCAAGGAGCTTACAATCTTCTTAGTAGTGCAGAATGTACACATACACACAAAATAAGATTTTAAAAATATAAAACAACACCCAAATATGTGCAAATTCATATAATATTAATCAGATACAAAGAGCAGAGGGGGTGTGGATTAAAAGAGCACCAAAGGGTGGAGACTTCAGGAAGGTAAGCTTCCTGATTCTGTTTGTGGCTGGGCTCAGAGAGGAAGACTATAGATCACATCGTCAACAACATGGGCAAGGACAACAGGAGGCACTCATCAATATGCAGGGGATACAACTGGGGGAGCTATGAAGTGACAGAATTAGGAGTTAAAACACTTTAAGTAGGCTTAGGGCATGGGCAGAAACCAACAAGTAGCTTTAACAAAGGTGAATATAAACTCCTGCATTTTGGTTTAGTAAGTTAAGTTGTCCAAGTATGGTATGGTGAAGGTCTGCTGGACTAAGGCTCACGGGAAATATAACTAGGGGTGTTAATAGACCACAAGCTCAACATATGACAACATTATGATGCAGCTGTTAAAACTAATGCAATCTTAATCTGCACGAGTAGAAGAGTACTGTCCAGATCAAGGAAGGCCACAATCCCACTGTACTCTGAGCTGGTCAGACAACATCTGGAGTACTGTGTCCAGGGCTGGGCGCCACATTTTCAGAGGGACATTGACAAACGAGTGTGTCCAGGATGGTGAGGGGTCTGAAAACCATATCATATAAGGAATGTTTGAGGGACTTGGCCATGCTTAGCATAGAGAGTTCTTAAAGGGGTCATGGATGGCTGGCTTTTAATATCTGAGGGCCTCATGAGAAGATGAAGGAGGACCAGTGGGGAGAGGGAGAAAGGAAAGCAGCTTTGCCCCACATAAGGAGGCCTTTCTCCCAGTGTTATCTGAAGATGGAACAGACTGAGGTAGGCAGAGTTTGTCTGGAACTGGGAATGTGTGAAAGGAAGATGGCCGACTCCCTGTTGGAGATTCAGAGTGCCTCCTTTGGTGTGGGACAATGGGCCAGGTGACCTCTGACAGCCCTCCCAAGACTGTTTCTATGATACCGTGATTCTGAAACTGGGAGGTAGCAATGACCGTGGCCGGTGAGCAGAACAGACCAGATGGAATCAAGTCTGGCAAGAGATGGATGTGAGGGAAGGCGCTGGAGGGCTCAGAAGGCAAGCTGGGAATGCTTATGTTTGAAGTGGCCGGTAGCAGCAGTGCAGAGCTAACGGAAGTCCCCAAGGTTGGTAAAGACTTTGCAAAAGCCTCATTAGAGTTAGAGGAATTTGGTGGCTTAGGGATCAAAGGTGGCGGCAGGACTAGAAACCCAATTCAGAGGCAGCAGTATCAGGCCTTAGATGGCGGAGGGGACGCAGGAGCAAGGGGAGGCCTGAGACCTGGGGGGGAGAGGCTTGCTGATCTGTTGATAAATAAATGAAAATAGGAGCAGCCAGACAGAGGAGAGGGAGTCCAAGGTGTGGGCCTTCTGGGACTGGTGGCATTGGCTAGACGGGAAAGGAACTGACACAGTTCTTTTTAAGGGGCAGAGAGATATCAAAGTCAGAACCTTACCTTAGAATTTTCTCTATACTGGCAGTTCCATTTGTCTGTCCTCATCCTGGGTCAGGGGGCTGCAGGCAGAACACAGGGTTGACATAAAACTTTGGCAGCAGCATGGGACTGAGAGAACCTCTTAGCTTATCCCCAAGCCTGCGCATGGGTTCTGGCTCTGAGATTTAGAACACACAGAACTGCACAACTCTAGGAAAAAAATCCCTGCTTTTTAAGAAAGAAGAGAGGCCCTTCTTCCTCTGTATCCCACCCTGCTCTGCAGCTGTTCCCAGAGGGCAAGCAGGAGAAGCCCCTACTCCAATGTGCAATCTAAGAAATAGGTCTCAAGCCAGACATCCAGTGCCTCCCAGGCCCCCAGCTCCCAGTTTCCAATTGCTCACCTGCCCTCTGGCTGCCTCACAGAAGAATCCAATGTCTGAGGCTCTCGATGGCTCTGTGGACAGAAAAGAGTGGTCTCACTGAGGTACTTAAGGAGAGAGTTGCAGAAATTTCTCACCCTATCCCATGTGGGGACCATGCAGCCAGCTGGAACTTCTTAACAAGGATGGGTGCTCCTCTGTCCCCTCCACACAGTCCCCTGCCTGCCTCCACCTCAGGCCTTCAGGGCTCTCAGAACAGCATTTCCCTCCTCTTCCCTCTCCTACCTGGTTGTCATTCTGTTATCAGCTCAGGGACTTTCTTTCCCACTCCCTTCTGCTCGAGGCTAGACAGACCCCATCCTTCTCCATTGCCACCTTCTACCCTTGAGGCTCTTATTCCCTCCTCTCAGCAACTTCAGAACGTTGTTGGAACCTGGCTGACTTTAAATCTATTACCCCTCCCCAGCCTCTGCCCTAAGGTCCTCCTTACCCTCCACTTCCACCTGTAGAACAGGAGACCCCCGACGGCCAGCAAGATCAGGATGATGCTGGGCACCAGCAGGTGGAAAACAAACCCAGGGAGCTGGGGAGCAGAGGGTCCCGTGTACTTCCCCTCATGGCCTGTGTCAGTCAAAGGAATGGAATCAAAACGGGCCAGGGGCCTGGCTGCCCCCTCGCTTGCTGGTCCTCCTTCCAGCTCTGCGGGGCTTCTCCGGTCCCTGGTGCTCCTCTTTCCCTCCAATTCCCCGAGGGGCAGCACAATGCCCCACGAATGTTTTCCAGGGAACAGTGGCTGAGCAGAGAGGGTGGCCGGGTTGCTGGGCCCTCGGGGGCTCTGTGCAGCAGTGTGGGGGGAGCCTGGCTCCTGGTGATCTCCAGGCAGAGTGGATGAACTGTCTGTCTTCCCAGGAGTGTCATTCTGGGTCTGGCCGGTGGGTTTCATGGGGTCCACCTCTGGGAAGGGGGTGCCTGGCACATCCAATGGCTGTTGATCCTCCGTTGATGCAGGGAGTGGAGAAGAGGCTGAGAGGTCACTGGATCTGGGAGTCTCTGCCTGGATCCTGCCCCCTACTGGCTTGAAGGGGGAAAGCTTTGCCTCTTGAGGCAAAAGACCCTCACTGGCCTCTCCAGAGGCCTCTTCTAGGGCCCAGTTAGTGCCTAGTACAGATTCGAGAATGTCCTCCACCCCAGGGATGGGAGCCCCCACAGAAGGGTGAGGCTGTGGTGAACCCTCAGTCAGGCTGTCCTTGTGGCTTAGGGTCTCCTGTGACTCGAGGCTCTGGCAGGTGCTCCTGGGTGGTCGCTGCTTAGCATTGCCTGGGTCCTCTGTGTGAAGAGGCTGTTCCCTGGACAAGAGGGAATCGCCCTCTGTCCCTTGAGAATCATCCCAAGCCAAGCCAGCCATAGGGGGCATGGAGGGAGCGAGGGGCTGCTGAGGGGAGGCAGAGCCCAGGTCACTGCTAGGGGTGGCTTTAGGGTACAGGCAGTTGCAATCAGGCTTGGTCACCACATCTGAAAGAACCACAGAGAGAGGGAGAGAGAAAGGTGGGAGGCGATAGAGTCACCAGCCTCTAGCACAGCTCCCTCAGAGGGGATGGGCGGGGAGTAAGGATCAGGAGCAGGGGTCCTTCCTCTCCTAATTCAGCCCTGGAGCTGAGGATAGGAAGACTGGAGTAGATGCTCATGACACAGGGTTCAGGCAGGAGGTCAGCAATGTGCAGGGTGCCGTGGACAAGTCAAGAGCAAGGTACAGATATATAGATACACAGACTGGGGTTTGGACGGGGAAGACCACAGGACACTGTACAGGGGCTCTAGCTGGCCAGAGGCCAAGTCAGTAAGCAGCAGCCAGGCCAGGAGACTGAGCAATAAAACCCTCCTGGACACTCGAGAGACCACAAGATGCTGGTTTCATGCACAGCAAGGAGGCCAAATTGACACAGTCAGAGCCATAAGCAGGCACAGGCTGGAGCTGGGAAGTAGCCAAAGCTTGGGGCCTTGGGATTGAAGCAACAGGGGAAGCAACAGGGGCTGGACTCTGCCGTTGTCAGATTGCAGGGCCTCAGCTCCTGCCTTGGGGAATGAGGCTGAATACAGGACATATGTGGCACAGACGCAGAGATGAGGACACGCAGGGTGCACAGGTATGCAGCTGAGCCAACGCTGAGAGCGTTTGAGTGATGTTCAGACTTCAAGCTCAGTCTCGTCCATTCAGGGGACACCCAAGTCATCCTGGGCACTTCTGGAGCCAGGGTGTCCCGGTGTTTCTCAGCAGGGCTCCTGGAGCAAGGACCCTGATCCCAGGTGAAGCATCTGCTCTTTCCATGTGCCCCCACGAATTCAGCCAGTCTGCAGAGCTGAGGGGGGAAGCCACCATGCATGGCTCTCTGAGAAAGGTCCCCTTTCCCACTCCCTAACATCACAGCCACCAGCATGGGTCTTCTTGATGCCACCACATCAAGTGAGGTAGTGAGGCAGTACATGCAGGCATATGTCAGTGTACATGCACACACATGTCAGAAAAGACATGTGTCCAGGACCCTGAGGCACAGGAAGCCACATATGTACACAAAACAAGTACATGTACACACAGAGAAACACATGTAGCAGCTAGCCTATCTCCAGGATCCCTCCAGCCCCGTATCTCACCCTGCACACACCCTCCGCACCACTGGCCCTTTGCCGGCTTACCTTGACTAGAGCACTTAGCAAAGATATTATTGCAGTTCTTGCTAAAAATATTCCAGTCCTTTTCGAGGAGATTCTTTGTTTCATTAAAGACATTCTTGATCTTCTCTAGCAGCTGTAGAGGAGTCTCACGAAAAGTTCGGACACAGGCCTGGAAGGAAAGCAGGGCCCCTCTGGTGAATATGAACATGGGATTCCTGCAGCTCCTCTTCCCTTGGGGTTTCTCATCAGTCTTTTCCCCTTGTCTCCTCCCCCCCATCTCCTTTGCTTCGCAGCAGTCTCAGTCCTGAAATTGGGAAATACGTAGGTTACTTATTCATAGGTCCATCCAGTATGTACTTATGTGCCAGGCATATGGCATTACCTGGGCCTTAGGCAATGAACAAGTGAGAAGTGGCTCCTGACCAAGCTGAACCCCAGTCCCACAGAGACTAGCATTAAACACACTGTTACAATGAGTCCTATAAGATTTTCCTGAGCCATCTGAAGGTGTCTAACAAAAGGGAGCCAAATGAAGGTCCAGGTAGAACATCCCCAAAGAACCAGCCTGAAAGATCAACAGGGATTAACTAGGGAACGGGGTGGGTTAGGGAGGCAAGAAGGCATGAAATGCCAAAGGAATCAAGGATGGCAGGAGCTGTTGCGGTGAGGAAAGAGGCAAGAAATGCAGCTGGAGAGAGCTCTGCCAAGGCCAAGGTCTTATTGACCCTGCCAGGAACTTCACATTTTATCCATAGAGCAAAAGGGGAACTCTGAAAGATTGTTCAGGAGGTGGGCTGTGGCATGAGAGCTGAATTTTAAGAAAAAAAAAATCATGTTGCTATGGTGTACAGAATGCAGTGTGGGAGGCCCAAGGAGAGGAGGGTCCTGCTGGTGTGGAGGTGTACTGGAGGGGCGCTGTGGGCGCCCCGGGCCTGGCTGCCGAGCCCCCCTCTCTTCTGTCCGTGTGTGCGGCTCTTACACCCACACCTGCTGCAGCTCGGAGAAGCTCTGCCCTCCTTGCTGCTGCTCCTCTACGCTGTGTCCTGTGCGACTACAGGATCATCTGCAGTCTACCTCCAGAATGCCAAGTTTTTTCTTTAACTTTGAGCTTCATGGAAGAACAGTAGGCTTTCCAAGGCTACTATAAAGTCTCTGATGATATCATTGTATCTCCCTACCCTGTCCATAGCAGACAAATGAACTAGAAGACTTGCGCTCAGCTCTGTCACTCAACAGCCAGGTGAGAATAGCCAAATGAACTGCCTTGTTAGGTTTCATCTCCTTGTCTATGAACAGATCAGCAACTCCCCAGCCTTTCCCAAGAACTGTTAAGGCGAGCTAGCTGGCTCTTTTTTGTCTCTATCTTCACAAAGCCATCTCCCTTACACCCAATCTTATACTCTATAAAGGAAACCAGGCAACCTCAGTTGAACTCTGATGCCCAAGCTGTCTCACAAAGGAGGTCCCTGCTTAGGTCAGGAGCTTGAGTTCCTTTCTGACTCCCCCTTGATGAGCCACCCATCAACCTGCACTGAGAGAACAGGCAACAACCCAGGGAGTCTAAGGACTTTCTATCTCAACCATGGGTGAGCAGTTTTTCAAAGTGCAGATTCCCAGGCTCATCCCTAGGCCAAGGGAAACAAAGTCTCTGAGGGTGTGCGCGGGGACTGTGCATTTTAAATAATCTCAAGTGATTCCCTGGCACTTCAATGTTGGAAAGCATAGATTTCATACTTCTCACAGACACTGTTCTTCCCTCAACCATACTCTATCTCCAGCTACATCTGGTTTCCTGCCCCCTTTGGAGCCAAGTTCCTCCACAGTGTTGTCTCTGCTTCCTCTCTTTCTATTCTCCCTGATCTGCCTCCAACAGCAGCCTCCACGCTGCCAAATACAACGGACCAGCGGACACTTTTCAGTCCTTATCTTGTTTGTCTTCTTAACCCCATTTGATAAAGCTAGTAGTTCCTTCCAATAAGGTGCCACCCTCTTTCAGCTCTCCTCCTGCCCCTAAGGCCACTCCTCATCAGGAAGAGCAATGGCTAGCGGTCCTGGACCTAGTTTTCTTCTTATAGTACATGACGCTGTGCAGTTTTTGACTTTACAGACAGCATCTGTATATCCTACGGTCACACTCTAGACCCTCGACTGCAAGGTGTCTCTGGTCTAATGTGCCTCAAACTGAACTCACCTCTTCCCCAAAACCTGCTTTGCCCACTGTTATCCTTATTTTGGCATCACTGAATTCCAAGATGAAACCATCCCAACTCACCCCTTCCCTTGGCCCTTTTCATCCCCAGCAAGCCACAAAGTCCTTTCTGCCCACCGCCACTGGATCACATCTTCTGGCTTCCATCTTTCCTGCAACTCTCTGATTCACTCCACCACCAATTTTGGCCTAGACTTCTGCCTCCTGCTGGTCCCCTGCTGTCCATTCCTGTTCTCCATAGCCCACTCTGTATTCTACAAACAGAATAGTCTTACAATGTAAGTGACATTGGGTCAGCCACTAGTTTATGGTGGCTTCCCTGACATTTAAGACAATCCCATATCTTTGACACCCTGAACTTACCTCCTGTCTTTTCTTCTCCCTCCCCTCTGCATCCCATGCCTGGCCATGGTGACCCCCTTTGCATCCCTGAATGCCAACCTTTCTGGTCACCTTAGGGCTTATGCAGAGCAGTCCTTATTCTTTTTTTTTTTTTTTTTTTTTTTTAGACAGGGTCTCCCTGTAGCCCCAGCTGTCCTGGAACTCACTCTATAGACCAGGCTGGCCTTGAACTCACAAAGATCCGCCTGCCTCTGCCTCCCAAGTGCTAGGATTAAAGGCGTGCGCCACCATGCCCGGATAGAGCAGTCCTTATTCTGCACGGCTTTTCCAGCCATGGCTCTTCCTGCTTTTCCTCATGCTGGCGCTCCAGTTACAGTTCTGACATAGGACTTGTCTCTTCTTCTGTACTCCCATTTAAGTAAGGCTGGGTCCTTGCTCTTCACGCTCTTCAACCTCAGGTCTCCCCTCCCTCAGTTTCCTCTTTTCTCATGCCATTAGCACCACCGTCCACCCACATACTTTACTGATCTATTTTAACTGTCTCAGCATCTCTCCCCTCCTCCATGTAATCTTCATGATTGTGGGGATTTTTGCCTATTTTATCACAGCTGTTTCCTGGTATTTGGAATAGCACTTGGTACACAGTCGAAACTCGATAACTATTTGCTAAATGGATGACCAGTCTTCGTGATCTGTAATTATATTCGCTCATGTCATCATTTAACAGCTGCCCACATCACTTGACTATAAACTTTGAGAGAGTGAGGACCAGGAATTTCTTGCTCCAAGGATATCATAAAGGTCCATCACTGTGCTGATGAATGTTTGGTGAGGTTGGTGGAGTAAGGAAATGAATGGGAGAGTGAGCGAGTAACTTGAGGGTCAGACGCAGTGAATGCACGAGGGCAGAGCAGGGCCTCCCCAGCCCCTGGACCCTTTCCCAGTGCTCTAGCCCCGGAAGCCTCCTACCTTGTCCTGCTCTTCATCATCCTTGGTGAAGCAGCTCTTCAGCCTCAGAGATAGTTCCTGGAGCCGCTCCGTGGCATTGGCATTGGGGGTGTTGTCTTTAAAGCGCATGGTATCTTCCATTATGTCTTGTACCAGGAAAAACGCCTTCTTAAGGTAGCAAACAGGATCATCCTGGAATATAGGAACTGGGAGCTCAGGACCTGGGCCAGGTAGCCCATGAACCCAGACCTTGTATGATATGACCACCTCTCTAGGCGGAATGGAGAGCTGTAGCCTGCTGTCCTGTATCCCTGAGGAAGGACATGCCACTCTGGTGATGAGGGTCATGATCCCCTTGGCCTGTCTTTCATTCTTTCTGAGATGAATTAGAATTGGGCTAGAGTAAAGGTAGATTCTTCTTATAGTTTTGGATTTCTGGACTATGAGGCTTTAATCAGGATGGATATACACAGGAAGGGTGGGCTTAAACCTCTCTCTCTCTCTTTCTCTCTCTCTCTCTCTCTCTCTCTCTCTCTCTCTCTCTCTCTCTCCCTTTTAGCTTGCTTTCACAAAAGTCTTTTGCCATATGGGCCATTCACATCCTCCAGGACATAGATACTAAAGACAATCTCATCATTGAAAGAGTTGTCTTGGGTTTGTCTCCCTAAAGAGATAATAATAGTTGACTCAGAGAGAGAACATGCTTTGTTTCTGTATCTCTAGTGGCTGGCCCAGCAAATGTGTCACAGTCTGAGTGAAGGAGTGAGAGAGTGAGTGGATGAAGCACTGTGGCTATACTTTAAACCATGAGGTTTTCACCGAGGTGCATAGGTCTGGCATGGGAGAGCTCAGAGATGGCTGGATGGTTGTTCTTCGTAAGGCACAAAGATGGACAAGTGTGGCAACAGGGGTGGACATGATAGATATCATAAAGAGCTGTGGCACATGGAAAGACATAATAGATATCATAAAGAGCTGGTGCAAGGCCAGGACACAGAAAGGAGTTGGGATGGAGACGAGAATGGGGCTGTATGCTAGAGATACAGAGCTAGACAGCTTAGTTTTTCTCCTGGAGCCATGGGGCTCCTGACAGGATTAGAGAAAGAAGCAAAGGCAGGGAATTGGGGTTTCAGAGAGTTCCCCCCTAGTGGTAGGATAAAGGAGTGCCCTAGAATCAGGGAAGGCAATTAGAAAGTCCCTGAAATTAGAAAGTCCCTGAAATTGTTTGGGGGACTGATTGGGGTGGGTAGAGGGGCAGACCCTGAGGTGAAGGGAGGCAGTATCAACAGCTCAAAAGGGCTAGGAGCCTGGGCTGGACCCCTCCCTGGCTTCTGGCTGGCGGATGGAGGTGGTGATCAATGTCCATGGTATAACATGCCTGTGTTCACTTACTAGCTATGCTCCTTAACCTCCTTGATAAGCAGTATTTGTAGACTTCAGAGTGGCACTGTTAGAACCAACTTGGGAGAATGTCTGGCATTCAGTGAGAACCTGACATGCACCAGTCAATGGATGGGGACACAAAGGACTTAAGCTCAGGACCCTGCCCAGCCCTGAAGCTGGCAGCCACCTCCTGAGCACTCGGGGACCCTCACATGCTCATTCTGTCCAGCTCTAGGTTCTATGCAACCTTCATGCTCCTCCATGTCCCCTGGTCCTGTGGGACGGGCACATAGTCAGGCACACAGTCCTTGCAAATAGTTGCCACTTACCAGCTGTTCCTGGTCTACCCATTCAAAGGCAATCTGGCATGAGGTCTGCATTTGGCTGTCAATCTGTAAGAGAGAGTAGACCAGTGGTTATAGAGTATCTGCATATTGAATGAATTGGCTTCTGAATGAGGGCTCTGGTTTCTGGTTGGGGATCTACCTCCCCCAAACCATGCCTAGATGACAGAGTCTCGGCTAGGGATAGATCCGTGTCTTCCAAGTGCCCAGAGAAGGGCTGCAGAAAAATGAAAAATCTCTTCCTTCTACTTCAGCCTATGAAATCACACCTTCATTCTGTTATAAGGAAAAACTATCTTTAGTGGAATATAGGATGTGTGTGTGTGTGTGTGTGTGTGTATGTGTGTGTGTGTGTGTGTAATTTCCCTGGAAGTTAGTGGATCCCTTGTTATGACAGGAATTCAAGCAGAGGCTGACCAAACTCTGGGGAGCCTGGCTCTTGAGCCCCCATCACCCCTTGGAGCAAGGTTCTAAACCTCAGATCATACTGTGGAGTATTGCCTGGCCCTATAGCTACATATGAAAGCAGTGCTGTCGAGAATAGAAGTTCTGAGGTTTAGCTCCAGACCTGAAGTTCAGGGTCCTGGAGCTGGCTTGGCTTTGCCCACTGCGGCTCCGCCCTGCCTGGCTGTCAAAATGATGGTAAATTCCTTACTGATTGAGACAGGAGCCATGACAGAAGCTGGTCCTGCATGGCTGGCTGATGTCTGGAATTGTTGATGATTCTGTTGACTGGATTAGAATGAGACTGGCATTCCTTCATGGCTCAGAAGAGCAGGGTACCCCAACCTCAGGGGAAAGGGCCACTTTCCCTAAGGGAGCCAAGGATCACTTTTCCTACATGAAGGCAGAGGGCTAGGCGTAGGCTGAAGCCTCCCTTCTAAGTCTGTTTGGGGCCCTGGTACCAGGTGGACAGGGCATCTGGGAATCTAGGAACTGGATGTACCATCTGGACCTGGCAGGCACACAGTACTGACTTCCTGGAGGAGACAGCCAAGGCCAAAGAGCCTTTTAGAATCCACAGTGGACATGCCTGGGCCACCATTAACGGAGGAACGGAAGCCCAAATCACCTGGAAGCCTGCCTGATTGGCTGCCTAAAGGGGAGCTGGAGAAGGCTTCAGGGCTGGGGCCCCGACTTTGAGAAGATCAGTAAGAGGAGTGCCAGGTGAACCACGGCTCAGACACTTGTATTTCCTGAAGCCCGTCCCTCTGACTCTGCTCTTGGTCACTGCCTCAGTTTCCCTGGTGGAGAGAAAGCATGGTCTCACACTCACCAGCTGCTGAAGGAACTGCAAGTGTCCGTTCCCGATCATGTGGCTACAGTGCTCTGACACCTCCTTGGCAATACTCCTGCTCGCCAGGAGACAGACCAGCAGTAGCCGGGGGCCCAGCCATGTCTGTGACAGAAAAGGAACCATTGCTTTGTGATATTTGCTTGGACAGAAAAATGAGGTCTGATTCTTGGGAGACAGGGCCCTGCCTCACACCCCAGGAGGCAGCACTCCCCAGATGAGATTTCCTGTCCGAAAGAGCACGCCACTTTGCTCTCTCCTTGATAATAAGCCAACTGACATCTTCTCTAAGAGCCCTTCCCACATTGACTCAGGCCAACCTGACACAGAGAATTTCTAATGAGGATACCAGTGGTGTGTCTGCCAGTCAGTTCTAGTGACCTGGTAAGCTACCCTCAAGTTCAAATTTCAGGTACTACCTTCTAGACTGCAAGCCCGAGCCATTGCCCCTGCGTCCTGCTTTCTCTCTCACCTGGTTCCACATACATCTAGCTCTGCCATTGGGAAACCTAGGACCAAACTCTCAGTTTTACTGGGAACTTATCCCACTTGAGAGACCCCCCCCCCAGAGTCTTGGCCGGGTTTGCATTTCAGGAGGAGTCGGACTGATTCGTCTGGGACAATAGTGTGAGTTGTGAGGCCATTCCTTCTCTAAACCCTTTTCCAACCCTGTCAGGCTGTGGCTGTAGTCAGTAGGCTCTGGGCAGGGAAGTTTCCCCCTTTCGTCAGCACCCACCCGGCCCAGTAGCTGCTCATCCCTGGAGTGACAGGGCTGGCTCCTGACACATGACTAGAGCCTTCATTTTTCCTATCTTCTTCCTCCTGCCCTCCTCTCCAGGCTCCCCTCATCCCTATGAACTCCAGCAGGACATCTCAGGAGATGCCAACCGGATGCAGAGGGGCTCTTGGGTTTTCTTTCTGTAGCCCGAGGCTGCCTCCCAGAGCTCCTAAACCTCTTGGCAGCTGATGCCCCCCAATTCAGGGAAATGCTGGCAGGGTGGGGTAAGAGCTGGCACCTTCCTTGTTCTGGGCTTTGCCCCAGTCATCCAGATGATGAGACAAATGTTGCAAATAGTATCACATTGGAAAAACATGGGGAGGCTACGAAATCGCCCACAACAGCCCAATTTACATCTGAAAGCCCAAAGCCTTTCCAGTTCTTACTGCTGCAGGGAAGAGGGGCAGTAATGTCTTAGAAGATGGTAGAGGTTGATGGGTATGGAGGGAAGAGGCATAGGATGACCCTTAATGCCACTGAGCACAGGGTCTCTAAGGTCCTGGCCTGATCTCAGAGGGAGAGTATGGAAGAAGAAAAAGACATCCATCCATAGGGTGAAAGTACTGTGGGCACTGCTGGGAAGTTGAAAACTTAGCCCTGGGTGGGGATGGCTGTGCAGGCCCTCTGGAATCTCAGGCTCAGGATCTATTAGAGGAAATGGTTGTGCAGAAGGTGATTCTACCATAGGCTGGGAGTCACTGAGGCTGTCAGCCCTTGGTGTGTATGGTATGGACAAAAGGGACCTCAGGGATGGACATGCACAGGAAGACCTCAGTCCTGTCACTTCAAGACATTGATGTTTGAGGACAGCATGGAGAGGACATTGCTTAACCCTCAGGGCTACCTGGCTTTGGGTAGCATTTCAGGCATGCAGGCTACAGTGTGTAGCCACCAGATGGGAGGTTGACTTTGAGGATGACCAAAGGGGGTCATCCCTGTATCTGGAACCCCAGTGCTGACACACAGGGTCCACATGGGTGTCAGGGGCTAAAGCTGTGGCTCACATCTGGTGGGGCAGGCTCTTCCTGTTTCCTTCTTCCTCCCACCCACTGCTTCACCCTCTGGGAGCAGCTCTGGAAGGAAACTGCCACAGGCTCAGGGAGACGCAGGGTTCCACGGCACAGTAGTCCCTCCAGCCGCCACCATCCTGTTCCATTTCCCCATTGGTCAGGTCTCTGTAGAGACCCGGCATGACTGGACCCTCCGACTGCTCCTTTCCTCCTGCTCTCCCTCCCAGCCTTCTTTTTGCCTGTTGCCTATGGCATAATCCTTCCCTTTCCCTCCCCACCCACCCCTGCCTTTCAGCCGGGTGCTCCCTCCCTGGATCTACTCTTCTCTCCCTCTCAAACACCTGCGACCCTCTCCTCCACCCATCAAATATTTTTCCTGCTTCTGCCGCCTAAGCTCCTCTCATTCCTCTTAGACGCAAGCCCATTAGGCGGCCACTTGAGGCTGACTGAACGAGCTTTCTAGGAGCCACAACATCATCTCCTGCCTCTATCAGGGGCGCTTGTGAGAAGCCCCTTGCCTGCATCCCTGCAGCCCAAACCCTCCCCATTTTCCTCAATCAGTGGTAGAGCCCAGAATGGCCCCAACTCATTGAGTCAGATTCTGCAAGAGAGAGAGATTCAGGAGTAATCTCAGGCAGGTCTGGTGTCCCCCTTACCCTGCCCCAGCCACCTAAGTCCCCAACAGCTCCTGCCTATGGGCTGGAGCAAGTAACAGCATGCCTGTCTCTTTTCCTCTGCCAGCAGGTTGCTCCCTATAGGCCCTGGCATTCTAAAACTGCATAACCCTTGAACTTTCCCCACCCAGAAGCACCCTCTCTCTAGCAGGACCTGGAAACCACGTGCGTGGCCAAAGGAAGATGCCCACCTGGGATGATGCCACACTCAGGTCATGGTCTCTCATTGCCTGGAGACAAGCAAAGCTTCGTGGCTGACACTGACTGGGCCTGTGCCTGAAAGCTGCAAACCTCTCTCTCTCTCCTGCCTGTGCGTGGCTCAGTGTTCCCCTCCATACAATGGAGCAAGCAGCCTTTTTTCTTTCACCCAAAAAAGCATTGTAGCCCCAGGAGCAGCTGCAGGACTGCCAGCCGCCTCAGCCCTAGTGCAGAGGCGGTTAGGAAGCCGGAGCCCCAGGCTGGCGCTGGCGGAGATTGCCGGAGCAGCTGGCGTGCTAGTGCTATCTGCTGAAAGGGCGGGCGGCGCAGAGCCGCCTGAAAGCGGAGCCCGCGTCCCTGCCCGGCCCCGCCGCGATCGCCGCGATCGCCGCGATCGCCGCTTACCGAGGAAGGGCAGCGCCCCGCGGCGCCCCGCGCGGTCATACGGGCAGCTGGGTCCTGGCCCCGCGTGTCGGCCGCTCGGGTTGGTCCGCTCGCTCGCTGGTCGCTGCGGAGCCTGCGCCCGGGCCGACGCGGCTGTCCCGGGATGCGGAGAGCAGCAGCTGCTCGGAGGAGACCGAGGCAAACTTTCACTTTCCCAGGCCAAGCTTCGCTGGCCAGCCCTCGGCACAGCCTTTTAAGCGGGCGGGCTCGTGGGGCATGTGGTTTATGGGAAATCACCCTGGCCAGCGGCCAGACACACACACACACACACACACACACACACACACACACACACACACGCATACACACACACGCGCACACACACACACACACACACACACACACAAACACAAGCGCGCGCGCACACACACTGACACACACTCGCAGGCCCACTGAGCTGCCGCCTCCCTTCCCCCCCAGCGGGCGGGCTGGTCGTCCCCGCTTGCTCCTCTTCCCAGGCGCGCCGAGGCTGTGCTCGCTCTGCAGCCTTCAGAAAAGTAACCCGGGTTGCAGCGCCCTCCCCAACCTTCCCATCCCCGAGCCCTTACAGGGCAGGGCACAGCCTTTCCTTCAGTGCTTTCCGGGCTGTCAATCCGGCGGGATTACCCTCTTTCTAATGCTGGTCCCCAGGGACTTTCCCTCTAGGCCCGAAAATTTTCAGATCTGAGCAGGAAATGGACAGGGAACGTTAAGTAGAGCCGGAATGGGGGTGGGCAAACCCGCGGAAGACGGGGCCTCCTTGCTGCAGAGAGACAAACCCTCCCTGGAGCCCTAGGCAGTAGGTTTGCAGGCAGGCCTGTGCCTTCCTATGAAGGAAGCGGGGCGCTGGATACAGGCCAGCAACCCAGCTACAGGGTCGACACTTCAGTCCTTTCACCCGCAGATGATGCAAGGACTGGCTGGTCCCCTGCTCCTGGGCTGCCAAGCACGGCTTAGATTGGAAAGGCTTTGCACCTGGGCCCTAGATTTCCCTTGATGCCTTTGCAGATGCATTTACAGACACGATTAATCACTTTTTATCTCTACATGAGAGTAAATCTAGATAAATCTATCAGGATGTCCTATTAATTATAGTGCCAACATCAGGAGCCTTTCTTTTCTTCCATTCATTATGATTCAATCCCTCTGTACCCACCTCTACCCCTGATGAATGGCCTGGTCTCAAAGAGGCATCTTTTGTCACTTGCCCTATAAATTCCTTGCTTTACCCCAGAGCAGTAATATCATTCTCATAGGCCTTTGCTCAGGCTGGTTCATCTGTTTGGAAGCCTTCTTTCTCCTATTAACCTTAAGGCGAACTCATCCTTTAAGGTTAAAATCAAATCTCATCCTCCTGCAGCACAGCCTGCTGGGTGGGACTCCCCAGGCGGTTGGTTGTTCCTTTTTATGTGTTGCCACAAGATTTGTCCATTCCTCCCCTATATGTTGCTTTTCATTCATTCATTCTCTACATTATCTTAAGAGTTTTTCATGTAATCCTGGTGGTAACACTCACCTTGCACCCTGGGACTGAGAGTGCCTCTTGGTAGTACCCCATTTCACTTACCTGTGACTCCATGGCAATAGAACACAGTAGGAACTCAGTTAACTGTGTGAGGGACGGAAAATTCATTTAGCTAACAAATATACACTTAGTGTTTATTGCAGGCCAGGCATTGTGCTGGACCCTGGGTATATGACAGTGGACATGATGGTATGGACCATATTCTCATGGGCTTGTGAGCCATTGGAAACTCAGGAGTTGGGGTAGTGACTGATGTGCTCATAGACTCCAGGGAGAAAGGGAGAGACAGAGCCTAGTCGTAGGAAGTAGGGTCCAGGCTTACTTCCCTCCTTGGGGGAAGGTTCTTTCAAGTGGTTCCAAACAATAATGACTTAAGATAGCATGTTGACACTACAGTTCTTAAGACTGATATGAAGCTAGAGGAAGTCATTGAGCAAGATAAGCCTGCAGAGTTGTTGTATAGAGAGGCAATTTTTACTTGTTCCCTCCTTCACCACCCTGGCTATGTCCCAGGCTCACTGAATCTCTGGAGTTAGAGCCAAGCTGAGTTTGGAAAAGTGCAATCATCCTCTGCACCAGCACAAGGACAAGGTCAGCTATCCTCCACACCAGTGCTAGGCATGGGACCTTCATTCTCTCTCTACTGAAACCCTTCCCATATTAGGGGTTGAGCCTGACCCCAGTCTTAAAATCTGTTTGTCCTTGACAGCTCTGCCCAGTCATTTGCTCTGTGACTATGGATATACCTGCATTGCTTCTGTGTCTATAAAATAGGGCCATTGATTTTTCTTTCTCATGAAGATTTTAGATGGCTGAAAGATGATGCCCATGAAGTAAATACTAAATAGCACAAGGCCATTATTCTGTTTTGTTGTATATACTGGATATGTGCATGCCACAGCATACATGTGGGAGTCAGAGCAGAACCTGTAGGGCTTGGTTCTTTCTTCTACCATGTAAGTCCTAGGGATTGAACTGAGTTTGTTGAGCTTGGTGGCAGGTACCTTTAACTGCTGAGCTATCTCATCAGCATCCCCCTTTTATTATTATCATCATTATTATCTGTTTACTCATGTTGGTCTCCAACAATGACACAATGATGTGGTGGACTTGGTAATCCCAATGTCAGAATTGACTTCCTTTACCACTCACTTGCTGTGTGACTTTAGGCAAATTTCATCTTTCTGAACTTCTTTTTTTATTTGTCCAAAGGTGAAGATACAGTGTTCCTCCAGGATTGGCTTTGTGATCAAACAGTCTAATGCTATTTTCATTTTGTTTTGTTTTGTTATTAAGACAGGGCCTTACCATGTGGCTAGCCTGGACCTTGCTGTGTAGACCAAGCTGGCCTTGAACTCACAGAGATCCTCTTGCGTCTGCCTCCTAAATGCTGGGATCAAAGACACGCCATCACCGCCAGCTCAAACAGCCTAGTATATATGTATACTTCTTTGGAAGTATAGGCCTTAGGGCTCTGGGGAATCTCTGCCCATGCAGAGTTGCAGAGGGATGAACAAGGCCCTCCATAACTGGATCTCCACAGTGGGACTTGTAGATATACTATCTGTATTACTTTAAAAGGAGACATTGTGAGTTTGCTGGAGGCCAGACAAGCTTTCCCTCCAGGCACAGGGAAATTGAGGCTAGAAGAGCTGATGACGTGTTTGAAGTGGCTGCCCGAAGCAGTCCTCTCTGCTTCCTCTAGCAAAGGGGCTGATTGTGTCTCCCACCTCTACCTGGATGGCTGAGGACCTCAGTTAAGCCAGTCTTGACTGGATCTCAGGTCAAGCCCATAGAAATGTATCCTGTGGATCTAAACAGGGTTGTATGAACCTATCCATGGGTGGGGAATGATGGAGTCACAGAACTAGAACATTTTTACTCCTACTCTGCCTTAAATGAGGAAATGGAGACCTAGACCGGCCAAGCCACCTCCTCCAGAGTCACACAAGAATTACTGTAGTCTGGGATGGGGACTTCAGGAGTCAAGTGTGGAATCAGAAGACTCTGTCCCATGTGGTCGCCATGATTGGATCATCCACCATCTTCTCTGCTGACTAGTGGTAGAGTCATGTCTGGAGGCCAGATCCTGGGGGAGGAAGAGAGGAATTTGGCACCATCTGAGATTTGGGGTTCCAGTGATTTCCTAATACAGCATCATCAAGGACCCAGCACTGAGCTGACCCTGGGGGAGTACAGAGGGAGTATGAGAGAGACCCTCCTTGCCAGAGGAATGAACCAAAGACAGGAGAGGCCACTGAAAAGAAAGAAATAGAGATAAATGGCAGGAAGTGGGAGGAAAACCTCATTTGTGGATTGTCCCGGAACTATTTGACAGACAGTTTCCTCTGGAGATCTTTTCTAGTGAATTGGCTTCTATCAGGCAGGGTACTTTCCTACTCTTCCTCCTCCTCTTCCTCTTCCTCATTCTGTTCTTCCTCATCTTTCCCCTCTTCTTCTTCCTCCTTTTCCTCGCTCCCCTTTCCTTCTTTCCTTCCCTGCTTCCTTCCTTCCTCTTTTCCACCTAAGTGGCCCCTTGGAAGTGGACCGGTATGGGCAGCAGCTGCACTAGAACCTGGAGCTGCACAATGCTGTTCTGTACCACAGTGTTCGTAGCAAGCCCAAGAAAATCAGAGTACGATAAATGTCTCTGTGCCATCACCACCCACAGTTAATCAGGTTATAGAGGTGGAGTTAGATCCTGGACACTGTCTCCCAGACTGGTCCCAATCCAGCCCTGGGTGCTGCCAGCTGCCCTTCGCTTTGCATCTCCCTTTTTTGTGTGAGGTTAGGTGGATGGGCGGTAGAGCAACCATACCAGAGGGATTTTCAATTTCTTCCTTGCTTAAATGGGAATGGTAACTTCCAGTCTTCTGGCTTGCAGTGAAGACTTTGGATTTAGAGCCAGTGGTTGATACTTGGGGAAATGCTGATGTTTGTTGAGTTAACCTCTTTCCCTGGGGGGATCCCAGCTATCTCCCTTGTCCTCATTGCTGCAGAAACACCTGCTGGCTCCAAGGCTCATGATGCAGGTGCTTGCCCCTGGAGGCAGGCACTTCTGGGATCCCTGTCTGCTTACCAGCCCAGCTGTTTGCCCAGGCTCCAGTTTCCTGCTCTTGCCTGGCAGGGCTCTGTCTCTTGAGCTCCTTAGGACTGATAAATCAAACTCAGAAATTAAACGGTTTGTTCACAGTGAATTTTGGCTTATCGAGTGCCTTCCTCGTGCCCTAAAGTCACAAACCCCCAGCTAAGGAACCTTCTAGAATGAAAGTTTTTAACCTTTTTGGAAAAAAAAAATCACAAAGAGGAAAGCATGTCTGCTGGGGTCCAGGCCATGCACCAAGCTGGCTTCATATCCTGGGTCTTTAGTGGCTATAGAGCAAATGAAGCAGAGAATTACCTGGAAAAGGGGTGTGAGGAATCATTTACTAATGCAGAAACATTTCTGAGTGTCTGCTGAGTGTGGCCTGTGCTTGCCCAAAGTCAAGTGAATTATGTGCCCTCTCTGCTTACAAGCTGCTAGGGATAGGCATGTCAAGGGACAGTGTGATAAGAGGCAGCTATAGTAGAGAAATATCCCAGGGCCCAGGATCAGCTGGCTTCCAAAGTCATTCCATGGAACTCAGAAAAGAGCAGAAAGTGGGAATTGAAGGTGGTTAAGCAGCCGGGACACTGATCTCTGTGTTGTACCTCATCTGATTCCCTTGCCTTGGTTCTCCTGGATGATTTGCTCAGTGCCAAGTAGACAAGCCAGGAAGAGACTGAGGCCAGAGGAGTTAGAAGTCACTGCTGAGGGCTGCCCCATGTGAGGGCCGGGGTTCCCACTCTGACCTGCTCATCTTCAGGGCTGCTCGGGACCCACACTTGGGTCCGTGCCAGCCCTGGGGCCTTCAGCCAGCTGAAAATCTCCTTTCTGTTTGCTAGTGTTAGGCATCTCTCCCGGGGAGGAAGTGTCATAATTTCCTCACAGGTAGAGCATAGCAAAGGAGACCACTATCTCTGCAGCCAACATGACTGGGTCAAAGCCTCACTCCCTGCTCAAGCTTTATGCATGACTCTGCATGTGCATATCTTTTCTGTGCCTGTTTCCCCATTTATAAAATTAGGGTACCAATGGCACCTTCCTCATGAGGTTGCTGTGAGGAGCAGTCGAGGTATGTGTGCAATGCACACACCATCACCATGATACATAAGGCAGTACTGTCATTACTCAAGGGTGAGCTTAAAGAGTACTCTGTCCAAGCTGGGCCACCACAGGCTCTCCTACAGTAGGAGTATAGAGTGGCTACATAAGACCTCATAAGTACTGAGGAAGAGGCCTGTGCTATTGGAAAAGCCACTTCTGGATATCATGTGGAGAGAGCCCTGCTCTGAGGACCAGGGGCCTGGGGGGTGGGCTTACTCCTGCAGCCAGGAGAAGAGGGAAAGTTTTGGCCCCCCACTTCTTGGTCTAGAACTTTTGGAGCTACTGACAGGAGCAGATCTGTTCCTTTCCTCAGGAACCACCTCCCTTTTCCTAACCACATTGGGCCCACAAAACCCACACCACCATTTGGTCCATTCATTACAAAGCCTCCTGACTGCTGGAACCCAAACACTGCTCTGGGTCCTTCTCCCTCCCATGCTGGCGTTCAGCTCTGGGCTGTTGGCCACCAGAACAACAGGCCATTTAGCCTGGAGCAACCTCTTTGTCTCTCCTCCTGGAACAGGAGCCTGAGGCAAAGTCCAGGCAAGGACTTTGAATGTTCTGAGAGCTCTCGGGGATGTTAGGTGAGAATTGTGTTCTTAGAATTAAATTCCTTCTAGGATACATCATAGGGCTCTGTGCTAGAAGTAGCTGAGTGGCCCAAGCTAGATAATGCAGTTTGCAGTTTGTGATGTAGTGTTAGCAGCAGGAATTTAGGGTTTGGCTTCAGCTCAAATCTTGACTCCATCATAGAGACATTTGAGCAGTTTTATGGATCCCCCCTCCACCCCCCTCATGCCACAAGCCTCATCTTTCTCATCTATAGCAAAAGGTTCATCATAATTTAAATCTCATACGATTAGTGATGGGATCAAATGCTCCTTGACCTTAGAAGACATGTACCAATGCTATCTGCCATTATCACCAAAGATTGTGGGTTGAAATTAGACTGTATCCACACTCAAATCCCAGGTCTGCTATGCTCTAGCTGTGAGACCTAGGGTAATGCATGAGGCCCTTGCGAGCTTCACCTTCCTCATTCTGTAGGTAGGAGCTTGTCTCCTTGCATGGTAAAAAGTCACTGTAGTTTATAGTCAGGGCTTTCTTGCAGAGTTGGGGCCCCATGACTACTAGTTACAGTTTTTCCTTAAAGTCATAGCAATGGTATGATCCAAAAGAACACACCACAAGAAGCAAACCAGGTGGACACATATCTTGCATTCCTCTCGGCTACAGCTCCCCATGCTGCAATCACTCAGTACATATTTGCTGATTGATTGAGGATGATCGATCCAGGCCTCTGGTGCCAACTTTCTTTAAATACTGGATGGCCTTTAGTTCCAGGGGGCCCTACCTGGCCTGGGGCCTTCTATAAAGCTGGAACAGCCTCTTTAGAGTCCTGCTCCCTTCCCTTTACCCCAGCTTAGGTCAGATAATTGCTTCCCTTAAAGCTCATAAAGTGCTATTTCATTAAGTTGTGTTTTCACTTTCGCAAGAAGAGTGTCATGCCAAAGCTATTTTTTTTGTGAAGAATGCAGAAAAGAAGATTTATTTTTAGAACACAAGAATAGAAATAATATTCCCATTCTTCCTTGAATTTTAAAAATAAAACCATGTACCACATGCCTCATTTTTAAAGCCAACAAAAGAGGAATCCTTTCCTGAGTTTGAGGTCCCCTACACAGTAGACTCATGTCATCTTAGACACTTTGTTTCTCCAAGGAGCAGCATCCCGTTTTGTAGGAGAGCACTGGGACTTGAGAGGAAAGTTAGACATGAGCTTCTGGAATCACTTGCATTCTCAATATGTTATTTACTTCATTCATTTCACAAGTATTTATTGAACCCACCCATTGCAAACCACTGCGCATTAGTGCTAAACTCACAGATCCAGACCCATCCTAACCCCCAGGGAGCTCATAGGAGAGAAGGCCACCTTATCACATATTCTTCTTACATAGTAAGCGGTGCTTAGGTAGGAAGAGAGCCACAAATTTTCCTGGAGGATGAGACCCTGGAGAGACATGGAGAACAAACATGAACCCAGGGCGGAAGTAGAGAACAAGAATACCAGAGAGAGAGGCATCAATGTGCACAAAGGCCCATAGAGGCAGCGGTAGTGTGAGACACTGTGTGTAATATAATCACACTGGAGTATTAGAAGTGGTGAGGGTGACCAGAGGAAGTGGGTAGGAGGCCAGACCAGCACCATTAATCACACCTACAGGTCACCTGTGTTACATTTGACTTTACCTAGAGGACAGGATCAGACCCATCCATCCATCCATTCAGCAAATATTTTTTGAATATCTTCATGAGCCTTGCAGAATCTAAGCACAGAGTCTAGGACTCTGTGCTTAGATTCTGCAAGGCTCATGAAGAAGCTAATGTGGTACTCCATGGACTCTTGTCTTCAGACAGTGAGGTATCTAGTTAGGAAGTGAGGGGATTTATGGAGTTTCAGAGTTCAACACATTTATCAGTAGAAGGAAAGGTGCTCAGAGAGGAAAAACTAAACAGACAGAGAGATAGAGGCTGCTGCAGAAACAGCATTCTAGATATAGGTATGAGGTCAATAATGTAAAGAGTGGGGATGGAGAGATGTCTCAGTAGTTAAGAGCACTGGATGCTCTTACAGAGGACCCAGGTTCGATTCCCAGCATCCACATGGTGGCTAACAACCGTCCATAACTCCAGTTCCAAGGGATCCAATGCCCTCTTCTGACCTCTACAGGCACTGCACAATGTGGATGTACTTACATGTATGCAGGTAATACACTCATACACATAAAATAAGAGTAAAAAAATATTTTTTAAAAATAATGCAGGCCCGGCATAGTGGCGCACGCCTTTAATCCCAACTCTCAGGAGGCAGAAACAGGCAGATCTCTGTGAGTTCAAGGCCAGCAAGGTCTACATAGTGAGTTCCAGGACAGCTGCAGCTATAGAGAGACCCTGTCTCAAAAAGACTCCCCCCAAAAAAGAATGCAATGAGCATTTGTAGGGTCAGGCACAGGGACATTTCATCTCTAAGTCGAAGTAGCTTTGACAGAAGGTTCAAGAGAGCACTTGCTGTTGGGTGATTAGGTAACCAGTGAGGGTCTAGGTGAGGAGAAAAGGAGGTGGGAGGGAGACCTTCACTGCCTCATTGACAAGACAAGTGATTGCTGGGCATTGCAGGAACATAGTCTCCTGGACTTGGCCTGTTGCCCCTCCCAACTCCTCCAGTATCTTCTTGTTTGAATCCTGCACTTCCTTAGAGCTGATCTCAAATGTCTCTTGGAAGACCCTCCCAATGCTCTCCAGAGGAATGCTCCTTCACACCTTGTCTCTGTGGTCCTTCAGTCTCAACTTCTTCTCACGTTTGTTTCTCCCTCTTATTCACACATTTATTTCTCCTACTCTAATAAACTATGAGACTGTGGGGGAGGGTGCAAGTGCGTATACATACAGGGGCAGGGGCAGAGGCCAATGCCCATGTCATTTCTCAGCCACTCCCCACCATATTTTTTTGAGATAGGGTTTCTCACTTCCCCTGGATCTTGCCAGTTGGCTCGACTAGGTAACCAGCAAGCCCCGGGATCTTCTTGCCACTGCCATCCCAGGAGGGAGATTATAGCTGCTCACTACCACATCCAGCTGTTTACATGGGTCCTGGAGATCCAATCTCAGGTCCTCACTCTGTGCAGCAAGAACTTTACTGACTGAGCACCTCCCCGGCCCTGAGACAGACTTTTATCCCCTGTAGGACTCATACATACTTGGTGGTCAGTAAAGGTTTTTCAAATGGATGAATGAATGAATGGATTACAAGAACTCAAGTCACTTCCAAATGCTGGAAAGGAACTTTTCTCTTCTGCATCTAAGTCCAGCTGCTGTCTATCTCCTATGGCCTCTCCCAGGCTGGTTACAGGGTCACATGCTTGTCACAGGCCCTCTGCCACTTGGGTGAGATCATGAATTCTGTCAGGATACTAAATCTATGGGCCAGAACTCTCACAGTTTCTGTGACTCACAATTCAAGCAGATCCTGGGGAGCTTTGCCCAAGCTCCCCAAAGGCTCTAGAGACCTGTGTGTACACCCTGATTTTAGGGAGGTCATCATCCTCCTTCCTTCTTAGTCTGTCTTTGTTCCATGCCCTGGTGTGGCAGAGTCACCCTACCAGTCAGCACCAAAAGCCATACCATGGCCTCTCCCAGTGCTGCTGGCAGCTCCGTCCACGCACCGGTCAATGCTGGCACTTTTGCTTTGGTCCCAACCTTCTGCCACAGCCTTGTCTTCCATTACATGTCCTCACATAAGTTGGATACTGGCCCACTGGTGGAATCCTCCCTGAATGTTTACCATGCCTTGGCTCAAGTTCGCAGGTTAATTGCTAGAATCCCCTCCCTTCCCCCACCAAATGTGTTATCAAGAAGGTTACAGTCCCATGGGGCTTCAGGCAGTTGGACAAGCAAGAAGTTGGTTACTGAGCTCCAGAGTTAAGGGGATGTTGGCTAAGGGACAGCTTGCAGTTAAAGCTTCTAGAGTTAGGGTTGAGTGTCTCAAAAAGAGTGAACAGCAGGGGCAAGGCACACCAGCAACAGAGGCTCCATGGCCAAGCCTGAGACAGGTGTTTGGAGGGAGAGGAGAAGGCAAGGTGGACAGAGGCTGGTCAGGCAGGCGCTTCCTTTCCCACCAGTGGAAAACAGCCCTCTGGAAGCCTCTCGGCTGCCATCTCCTCCAGGAAGACCCCGTTTCTCCCACCCATGTGGCCTTTCCTAGTTGGAACGCCAAGGATTTTCTGTTCTTCATGGTCCAGCTCATTTTAGCCTTAGGTTTGTGCCTTTTCCACTGTCTCCATCCGCCGAGGAACTGCTGTAGAGAAGAGATGTGGCATTTCATTGCCCTGAACGCATGTCTACTGAGGACCTACTCTGGCTAGGTTTTCAGCACTGGAATATTGCAAAGAATGAGGTTGACAAATTGAATTGCAATACCTAAGTCCTGGGGCTGGAGAGATGGCCTAGCAGTTAAGAGCACCGACTGCTCTTGCAGAGGACCCAGGTTCGATCCCCAGCACCCACATGGCGGCTAAGAACCGTCTGTAACTCCAATTCCAGGAGAACTCCAGTTCCAGGGGAATCTGAGACCCTCTTATGACCTCCACGGCATTGCACGACACGGGTGCACAAACCTACATGCAGACAGTACACTCGTACACATACAAAAATAAATAAAAAAGAAAAAAGAAAAAAAGAAAAAGAAATACCTAAGTCCCTTCCCAGGTGTCCCTGGATCAGGTCTCCCAAAGAGCCCTCATAGGTTTTTCCAAATGACCAAGGAATCTGTTAAAGGGAGGGAAGGTGGGCAGCAACCTGTCTGATGCCCCTACCTGTGTGACTTTTGCCACATTATGTAATCTCTGTGATGGGGGCATAAATAATTCATCTCTCAGGACCTTGTCATAAGGAAATGTTTCAACAAATATCAAAGCACTTGGTAAACCTTCAAGCGTCCTCCAAAGCCAGACTCTTTGGCAGGTGCTTCCCCCAACCCCTCCCCCAACCAGCTTCCTGCTTTGACACACCTTCCAGAACTCTCCGCCCGGATAGCCATCCCTGCTCAGCTCCCACTCCAGCTTGCTTCATCTTTCAACCTCTTTGCTTGCACATCTTATCAGCAGTGCTTGCAGTGCTTCTAGGAGGCCTTCTGTGTGGGACTGTGTTTTGAAGACTGCAATTTATCCACTGATTCTCTAATTCTTGGTTTCTTTCTTTAACCACTGAGTTGAATTACATCCACATTTCAACATCAGAGGAATGAGAAGTTCTCAAACATGTTCAAACAGTGAGGTCTGTAGAAGCCAGGACATTTTTTTTGTTTGTTTTTGTGAAACTACAAAAACAGTTTTCAAAAATAGTTATGGCCAACCTCACATTAGTAAATCAGAGGCTGCTAGAACCTTGATTCTTATACAGGCAGGGCCAGACCAAGGGTCAACATTTCAAGAAATGTTTGCATCCCAATTCCTAAATGAAGGATACTTGGCACCCAGTCTTCACAATGAAACAAGAGGGTAACTCTACTTATGTTTATGGTGGGGTTTCCAGTCCCACAAACACAGTTTCAGAAGTTATGGGTCTCAGAGTAGGACCAAGCTTTAGAAACAATGGCCCAGTGACTGGAGGATATAGTTCAGTGGTAGAGAATTTGACTAGCATGCATGAAGCCTTAGGTCCAATCTCCAATACAGGCATAAAAAAAACCCCACAAAACAATAGCCCAAAGTTATGTGGTAGCACACACCTGTCATTCCAGTACTTGGGAGACTGAAGCGAAAGGGAGGCTAGTCTGAGGCCCACCTGACAACAAGGTCCTTTATAAAATTGAACAAATGGGCTGGAGAGATGGCTCAGCAGTTGAGAGCACTGGCTGTTCTTGAGAAGACCCAGGTTTGAACCCCAGCACATACACAGGGGCTAACAAATGTGCACAACTTCAGTTCCAGGGAATCTGACGCCCTCTTCTGTCCTCTGCAGGCATTGCATGATGCAGATGCATAACATTCATAGACATAAAATAATTTTGTCTATGAATATTATGAACATAAAATAAATGAACAAATAAGCCCCAGACACCACCACCAACAACAAACTTCAGGGGCTCAGAGTCCTGAGGGCTCTGGTGCCTTACGTTTATTTATTTTTCCATTTTCTTTATTTTTTTATTTTAATTTATTTGTATGTGTGCATGCCTGTTGTATATATGCATACCATGTGCGTGCAGAGCCCACAGAGGCTAGAAGAGTACATTGGGTGCCCTGGAGCTATAGACAGTTGTGAGCTACAATGTTGGTGCTGGGAACCAAACTCAGGTCCTCTAAAAGAGCAGCCAGTACTCTTAACTACTTTGCCATATCTCCAACCCCTTCATTTTTCTTCTCTCTACATGCTACTTCTGGAACTCTAGAATAATCTGAGCTCCCCTCATGCCCAGAAAAGTCATGAAACACTGTAGGTAGCTTGCAACATGGACCAAAACTGGGTTCAAATGCAGCCTGTGCACATATGAGAATGTAACCTTGGTTATCTTATTTGTAAAGTGGCATCAATAACAGCACTGTTTTGAGCAGTGGTGGTGGAGAATGAGTTAAGTGAGGGACCCATGGGCATTTTCTGCAAGTGGCCAGACAGTAAATATTTTTAGTTTGTTGGCCCATGTAGCCCTTGTTACAACCACTTAGTTTTGCCAGTGTATTGGAAAAGCAGCTTAGACATCACATAACATGAATGGGTATATTCTGTTATTATTTATTTATAAAAACTTTCAGAGAGCCAGAGTTGCCTTGAAACCCATAGTTTGCTGACCCCCCAAGTTCATACATGAAAAAAGTGCTTGGCATGTGGTGAGCGTTTAACAAATGCTAGCCATTATTACTCATTCACCAATAAAGTAAACATATGAGCGCCTGCTTAGAACCAGGCACTACTCTGTGGGCTGGGAATGTAGCTGTTAATAACACTGATAACTTCCTTCCCCTCTAGGAGTATCCATTCTGCATGAAGAGACAAGAAGAGAAAAGAAACAAACAAACAAACAAACAACAAAATCTCCAAGGAAATGAATAGAGAAAATACCAGGTAGCAGTAAGTACTACATGAAAACTAAAACAATAGTGACATCAGGGTGGGCCAAATCAAAGGAGAGGTCAGAGAAGGCCTCTGAGAGGGTGTGACTGTAAGCGAAGACCAGTACGACAAGAAAGAGCCAGCTCCGTGGCAGCTGCCAGAAGATTCCGGGCAGAGAACAAACTAGTTCTAGTTCTGGCTCTCGCTTCTGCCCTGAGCCTGGCTCTGCAGGAGCGAGAGAGCAGTGCTGAGAAGGCCAGGTGGAGCGCAAGGAGGAGGCTGCACTGGAAAGAAGTCCATTTCCTTGGCACCTCATGTCTGAGGACCCTGAGCTGGCTAAGGGAGGGGTGCATCTTCCTTGATCCTGGACCTTCTCTCAGGATGTCTTTTTTTTTTTTTTTTTTGGTCTTTTTGAGACAGGGTCTCGCTTTAGTCCCAGCTGTCCTGGAACTCACTCTGTAGACCAGGCTGGCCTTGAACTCCCAGAGATTCACCTGCCTCTGCCTCCTGAGTGCTAGGATTAAAGGCATGCGCCACCGTGCCCGGCAGGATGTCTTTTCTTAATGTCCTAGCCATCAGCCTAGGACATCTGTCAAGTTCTAGACTTGCTAAGACCAGCTATCCTCTGCCTTAAGTCAGAGATGCTTCCGTTCCTGGCTCCTACAGGTGAGGAAAGCCTGCATCTGCTGCCTCCTGTACAGGGGAAGCTGAACTCCACACACAGGGAAGAGTCGCTTCTGTTGTCTTTTGTTCCAGCGTTTCCTAATCTCTTCATTCATTGAGAAGATGTATGTATCATGTGGATTCTGGATCCTGCAGAAGCTCCAACTCCTTCTCTCCCTTATTTCTGCCCCTCAAATCTGTAGCCTTCTCTCATTGTTTGATCCTCTTGACTCATACAAAGTTGTGTGGGATGTCCTAGCCCAGGAAGGCCACAAATGCAGCCTTGTTCATCTATAGAGAACATATTAACTGTAATGACTGTTGGAGCTGCAGCCAGCCTGCCAAGGTAACTCTTGGAGCCCTCCTGTCAGAGTGACAGCTTTTCTGACCTGCGCCTGGGCTGTAGGTCACATTCTTCGGGGAGGATCTATCCCTATTGTCCTTCCCTTCAATTCTCAGTTCTTAAGAAACCTTACCAGATTCTGTCCCCAGTTAAGCTGCACGTACTGGCTCTACTATGCTTCCAAATATGGGCCTCAGAACCAGCATTACTCGGTATATCTGCCTTGGTTCCCCTTGCCTGAGAACAGGGGAGGAAGTGGTACCACCTCTTTCCTTCATGTCCCTTGTGAGAGTTCCTAGGGCTGCCTGACTCACCGACAAACTGCTGCTCTTCAGCTGACATGTGGCATTGTAGGTCCAAGTATGTACTGGTGGCATGCACTGATGTGGGTGTATTCTCCAGGCCACTGAGGAGGTGCCCCCTCAGACTTTGTTGTCCTGTGTTGCTGTGTTGGTACCCAGAAGCTGGCTGGAGGAAGGAAAGTCTGACCCCTCTTCCTGTCAATAATGACATTCCGTTGGGAGCTGACCCTTCCAGGGTGAGTCACCAGGAAGGGCAGTGGGCCTCTGCCCAGTGGAGGAGTACTCTGGCTTGGGGAGCCTGCCTTCCTTCTACCTCCAGGATGGCCATGAGCTTGCAGCTGGATGAAGGTGTTCTGGCTGATGGAGGAACTCAGAGCCGGCTCTCTGATGACCCTCAGAGTGGGTCATCAAGTTCCTCCAAGTTCTTCCTCTCGCTCTTCCCCCTTCAGACTGTAGGCTACTCCACACCACTGTCCTCATACACAGATCTGTCCCTGTCACATCCTGGCTATAATCTTCTGTAATGTCTCTATGATAAAGGTTAAACATCTTAGCTTGGCTCCAACCTCCTTTCTGACCTCATCACCCTTCATTCCCTTCATGACCTCTGTCCCAGTAGGCTGACCTCTTAGCTCCCAATGTGACATGCTGCACATGGCCATCTCCATGCCTCTGCCTTTACCAGGCCCCTTTCTCCATGGCTTCCCTCTCTGGAATGCCTCTTCCTTTGCCAGGGCACCCAGGCTTCACACCCCTTCCCCACTCTTCAACTAGTGGAAAAAATAGTTATTGGCCAGACATAAAGGGGCATGCCTGTCATCTCAGTCCTGAGGAGGCTGAGACAGGAGGATCACAAATTTGAGGCCAGCCTGAGTCATAGTAAGACCTTGTCTCAGGGAGGAGAATGCCATTGAGCTCGTATGGGCCAACCCTGGTGTTGCTCTGAAGTTCCCGTTTCCTGCATGCTAGACAGTCTTGAAGCTGCCAAGCCTGAGGAGGCTGCAGATGCACACAGACACTTGCAAGGTGCTAAGTATCTCAAGGTGAATCAGGGTGCTGTAGTGGGAGGAATAGCTCACCCAGCCTAGAGAAGATCAGAGAAAGTGACAGATGAAAGGAACACCTCTGCTGATATCTTGTGGCACCAGTAGAAGTTGGGTAGTCAAGAGAACCAGGGTGGGAAGGAGACAGCAAGAGTGTTGACCAGAGGAAATGCAAAGTAGGCAGACACAATGCATTCTAGGAACTGAAAGTCTGTTGCAGTCTGGAGTAGAAGGTGTGAGCCAGATGGTGAGGGATCGGGTTACCTAGTGGCCCTTTGTAGATAGACTTTTATCCTAAGAGTCACAAGAAGCCAATGAAAGGTTGGTAGCAGAGGCTTCAAATGAGCAGATTTACAACTTGGAAATTCTTGAGTGATTGGAGTCTAGTCCACAGACCGGAAGAAGGCTAGAAGGCAGATGGCATGGTCTGGGCAGAGGCAATGAGAGGTAGCTGAGGGCAAGAGGAAACATCCAGGGCATTTTCCAGTGAAGACTAACGGTTGCTGAGGCATACGGTGGTGGGGAGGATTGAGCATTGCTTCCTAGTTGCTGATGAAGCAGACGCTTTGCTGAGACAGTAGGTCCTGGAGCAGGAGGATGGCAAACTCAAACTTGGATGTATTCAGTCTGAATACTTCCTGAGGGGCAGTCTAGGACAAGTGTCCATGTCTCTGAGGAGAGAGCCCTACTAAACCCTGCTCTTCATGACACTGTAATGCTGCCTTACTTTCTCTATGAAGGACGATGTTTACAACTAGAGAGCTCTCAAGAGCTTTCAGAGGTGTGCCAGTGAAGAGACCTTGCCATTGTTCTTATGACAGGGACAAGGGCCTGACCCAGAAAGAGTAGAGATTTGAGAAGTACTTTAAGGGAACATTGGTAGGACTGATTGCCAGGGGTACTTAGCCAAGTGAGAAGAGCCAGGATCACATGGAGCTTACCAGCATGGGTGATAGTTTAGAATGGAGTACAGGTTTGGGGATTAAGAGATTGATTAATGAAGTGAGAATACAGTTCAATGAGAAGATCCTATGCTCAACCCGCAGTACTGCCCCCACGAAAGTAATAAAAATTAATAAGGAAGAAGAGAAAACAATGAAGCTGTAGATCAACTGAGTTCGCAGTGATTCGTGTAATGTCAGTGATGCTGGAGATGTGCAGTGGGTCGTTGGACATTGGGGTCTGAGGCTGAGGATGTATCTGGGGTTGTATTACTGTGACCTCATCTACCACTTTCATGATGGCCACCCTGGCCCCTTGGCAATCTTATTTTCCAAAGACCTTAGGGGTCTTTGCACTTATTTTTGCCTTTCCTGAGAGGCTGTCTCCCAGGCATTCACTCAGTTTATGTGTTTAAACAATTCAGGTTTGTACCAGATCATAAAGTTGCTGGCATAGTTTTTCTGTCTAACTAGAATGCAACCTACCTCCCAGCAAGCCTTTTTAGTCTGTTCACCTTCACTGAGCAGCTGCCCAAGGATGCCCTAGGAGGTAGCAAAAGCATCAGGGCATATGTACTTAGGTTGGGGGCAGGAGGGAGGTGGGGATAGCAGATACCATAACACAGAGAGGAGAAGGTGCTGAGACGGAACCTAGGAGCCAGCCGTGTTACCAACACCTTAGGAAGCGGGGGGGGGGGGAGGACCAGCCTGAGAGAGGCCCTTGGGCCTCTACCTGAACACATTTGCATTTTGTGTCTTCACAGAAGCCAGGGCTAGTACAGGGCTAGCCAGGGCTAGTACAGGGCAGGGCCACATCATCGGAGAAGCGACAGGAGCATCATGTGCTTCACAGCTCCAGTATGAAAGTGATCCTTGGGGCAAACCTGGACAGAGGACAGAGGACAGAGTCCAGACACAGTGGAGAGTAGCCCTGTGATTGGCTGAGAAGAGAAGAGACAGGGATGCTGGCTAGGGTTTTGTGCCAGGCTCTGGGGTGTCAGAGGTTGGAGTGATGGCCATTGGTGGTGGTGAATAATGACCACGGCTTCCTAACTGCTCTCCTGGCTCCACTTTGGCTGAGAATTTTCCACACAGACTAATCTTCCTTAAGTATAAATCAGATCATGTCATTTCCCTGCTCAAGACTGTTACTTAGAATAAAACCCACCTCCTTGGAGTAGTAAACAGGCTCTAGTCCCCAGCCTTCTCTCACTATCCCCCCCAGCCTCCCTTCTCCCCAGGTCCTCCAGACTCACAGCTACCCTACTTGAGAGAATCCTTCTGCCCAGAAGCCTCTCCCCAAGTTGTCACCTGCCCTTCTCCCTTACCATATTCAGGTCTCTGTTCAAAAATCATCTCCTTCATGCTTTACCTAAACCTACTACGAGGACTGTCTGTCCTCTGGCATCTTGTCCTGCTATGCTTCTCTGCATATCAGCACATCTTCTCTACCAAGGGGTAGTCTCTATGAGCACTGGGGTTTGTCTTCTGTGATGTTTTCAACATGTAGAGCAGTACTTGCCACAAACAATGTGCTTTACAGATGTTTGAATAAACGAGTTATAATCTCTATAGAAAACTTGCAGATAGCACCTGTTCAAGGGGCATCCCCTGTGTACAGAGGAGCAAGCACAGGCTTGAACTGCTCAGTGACGTTTCCCAAGACAGAGCTCCCGACAGCTGCAGCAGCCAGCACAGTGGAGCACAGGCTGGGTGCTCCTGCCTCTTCTTCTGGCCCTCTGGGGACACACCCATTCCAGGGAGAGCAAGCTAGGCCCTCTGCCTAGTTCCAGCAGAGAGTGGAAAGGAGGGCAGACACAGAAGTAAAGGACCAGGGAGATGCATTAGGAAAGGAAGAGGTAGAGGATTCTGAGGAACCCAGCTTGTGGGAAGCTGAGGGAGCTTGCCTGGGACCCCTGAGAACTGAGAAATACTGGAAGAGTTGCAGGACCCAAGACTCTCCTCCTGGGTCTTGAAGGGGCAGTCTAGGTTCCAGCAGTCAGTTCTACTTTCAGGGGGAAAGCAGGGACTTGCCTGGGGAGGGAGGGCCCTTCTCCCCTTGCTCGATCCTCAGGCTGCTGGGAATTCCCCACTTCCTGGTAGGAAGTACAGAGCCCTAGTGGGATTTTCCTCAGCCTTGGAATTCAAGATACATTCCAGTTTCTATTATAATGTCTTCACCTTTCACATAACAACACCAGTCTGCCTCCACAGATGGAGTGGGGGAGGGGAGAGAGGAGAATCTGCCTTACACACACACACATACACACACACACACACACACACACACACACACTCACCCTGGAGCAGACTTTCCCTCCATATCACCCTAGAAGCAGCTTGCTGAGTGTTTGAGGAACCACACTTGGAGAACTGCCCCTTCTGTTCTTTAAGGTGGTGGTAACTGAATGGTTGGCATGCTCAGGCTAGTGAACGCATAGGCTCCGAGGCCCCAAGGGACCCAGTTTCTGACTGGCAAGGAGGCTTTAACTGAGATTCTGCTGGTGCATCTTCCAGGACCTCCTGCTGTCTGTAACATGAGTTACTCCAGTCCCACAGTTCCTGACCCTGCCTGGCTGGGCTGGGAGGTCTTGGTCAGGCAGTGGCCTCAGGGACCCTAGTGGAGTGCCACCTGGTTTGCGTCAGAGGTGCAGACAACAGCCACAAATCTCGAGCACGTGTCTTGTCTAAGATGTGTCCCGGCCAACTGTTTACTCATGGGTCTGCAGAGCACCTGCTGCTTCTCAGGAGCACTGTCTTAATGCATTTCAGCAAGTGTTGTCTCCTCCAGGCCTCAGAAAAAGGCACTGAAGAGAGGGAGAGCAGCAGAGTGAGGACCGCGCAGCTCCTGCCATCTAGCAGCCCCCAGGCTCCTCCTCACAAGGATGTAATGTGCTTCTATGGCATCTCAGGCTCTGGGCTGGGGGCGGGGGGGGGCGCTCAGTGATGAGTAAAACATGTCCCTGAACTCAAGGAAATTAGATTGTAGGTGGGGAGAGAGAGACATTGAAACACATAATTCCAGTCTGTGGTGGAAGTGCCTGAAAGGCAGGGTAGTTCCTTCCAGCCTCTGTTTTCCTGCCACCTTCCTACAGGAAGTCTTCTCCAACTCTTATCTGTATGGGTGTTCCTTCACTTGCAAAGTTTTGTTGCTGCCTGTCAGCTTATCTGTACCCCACCCCAAGTCCTAATCCAAACTTGAGCACCTTGAGGGCACACCTAGCCTCTGTGTGTATCCTTAATGTCTCACACGTTTGCAGAACAAGTGTTACATGATGGCTCTGAAACATCTATCTGTGATGTGTAGCAAACAGTGATGCTGGCAACATGCTGGCTTTGTTGGAGAGGAAGAGATGATTAATTTTGAGAGATGAGGATCAAAAGGGGCAGGAGTGATTGCAGCCATGTCCTATAGGATATCTAGGCTCTTGTATGGCAGAACATTAAGACAAGGACATCCTAGGCTAAGGGACTGGGAGACAAAGGCCCAGAGCTAGGAAAGTATATGGTCTACTAGAGGACTCAGTGCATAGTGCCCAGAGAGAGGAACGGAAGATGAAGCCAGGGGTGTTGGAGGGGTGAGGGACAGTCCTCAAGTCAAGGGGAGTCTTGGTACCATGCCAAGGAGTCTGCTGCTTCTTCTAAAGGCTCAGAGAAATTGCAAGAATGGGACTTGTGAACACAGGCCAGCATTTGAAGAACACTAACCTGATGGTATGTGACAGATTTATATGGGGAATGAATGACTCGGAGAATGCTCTCCTCAGTCTCTGCCTCTTCAGAATGAGGGAGAGTCGGGTGGGGGAATTACCAGAGAAATCAGTTAGAAAGCAATTGTACTGTTAGGAGATGGATGACAGAGATGTGAATCAGAACAGGAGCAGTGTGAATAGAAAGACAGAGGCAGAATTCATGGTAACTGGATATGGGAAGTGAGACGAGTAATGTAATCAGTGGCTGAAGGAACCCAGAGAAGGGCAGACCCAAGGCAGGGGAAGAAGAATTCATCCCCACCATTCTGGCCTGTTTCCAGGATAGTAGTCCTTGGAACTTCGGAAATCACGGTGAGGAGAGAGTCTTTAGAAGTTGTTCTTGGTTCTAATGCATCTCATTAACAAACTGTGGACACTCTTGCCTGTGAAGATTCAAAGGAATTCATTGTGTTCAAAACTTACACAAGTGACATTTCTTTATCCCATGAGAATGTCTCACGACCTCACCCAGTTTTAGCTCCACCTCCTCTCTCTTCCTACACACCACCATAGCAACCCTGATGCTGACCAATAGGAAGGTACTTCTGACAGCAGAGGTGGGATCACGCAGAGGACACAGGGAGGCTCTACCACCATGACGGATGACTTCAGTGGCCTAGCCCACATCTTAGCCTTTTAGATATTTGATGTCCCTGCCTCTGTCCCATTGCATCTTGGCTACCCACTCCCATTATACTTCCTAGACCCAGTCACTACCCAGAATTCCCTCAGCTTTGAATGACTATTTCTGGCATCCTTCTAGAGTTTGTTTCTCCACTCGATCATGCTGCCTACACCTGTTCTCCCTCCCTTCTGCTTCCTCCCTATCCGGAAGCCCCACCGTCTTTATTCACCCTCCTTTCTCATAGCTCACAATCTTATTCACTCTCCTAGGTAACCTATGCTCTCTGTTGCACCCTCTGGCACAACCCCAGCTGTGGCTACACCAGCTGGCCTCTTCATTGGAATAGGGGTGACATAGCCACATGGACTTGTGCTGGAGAAAACCATGCCAGTAAGCTGCCCAGGCCATCTCTGTAGTCCCTATGTCAGTGGGGGCCTCGGTACAACCTAGTGTGCTTTCCCCAAGAACATCTGTCCCACTCACCTTTGAAAAATCTCATTCTTTGTTCTCAAACCATCAATGTCTGAATTCTTGGCAGATGATAAAAATTCTTTCAAAAGTAAAATGAGCCAGGGATAGTTGATGCATACCACCATCAGGCCAGCCTGGGTTATGTACGGAGACCCTGTTTCAGAAAAACCAAATGGTGGGGTATAGCTCAGACAGAACACTTGCCTAGCATGGGCAAAGCTCTGGATTCAAACCCCAGTATAACTTCCTGCTGTCACATAAACTAACCTACCCAGCCCTTCCTTTGCACTTGGACTTCTCACTTAATGGAAGACATATGTTATGCCTGCCCCTGATGCTTTTTTTCTCTATTCAGTCAGTCTTCTCTCTCAGGACTTTGCCTTTCACCTCTTTTCCTTACTCTCCAGTATCTCCCTTTCTCCATATTAACATTAACCACTAACAAGTTCGCAGTGCCAATATCAAATTAAGCTCTTTTTATTTTTTTATTTTTTTTATTTTTGTATGTGTATGAATGTACTGTCTGCATGTAGGTCTGCCCACCCATGTCATGCAATGCCACGGAGGTCAGAAGAAGGTCTCGGATTCCCCTGGAATTGGAGTTACAGACGGTTCTCAGCCGCCATGTGGGTGCTGGGGATTGAACCCGGGTCCTCTGCAAGAGCAGTCGGTGCTCTTAACCGCTAGGCTATCTCTCCAGCCCCAAATTAAGCTCTTCTAACCAGCCTCTTCTATCATCTCAAATGCCACCACCAGTCCTACTAGATTCAACTGTGATGGTTTATCTCCAGCACCTAATATAAGTGAATCATTACCAAGACCACTAATGACCTTCTCCACGCAGTCAGAAAATACTTTCGTGTTTTTCCATTGTGGGTTACTTCTCTCTTCTACCCTGAGCTTCTGTGACATTTTCCTGTTTTCCCTTCCTTTCTACATATTAGAGTCAAATAGCTGCTGTCTTGGGTTTTGTCTCTTCCCTATATTCACCCTTAGCCACCCCCTTCTCATACTGCAAGTGACCCTCTATGCTGCCACTGCCACTTGTACACCTGTGTCTAGACCTCTTTCCTGAGCTTCAGATCTCTACCACCAATTACCTTTAGGGCTATCAGACAAGAAATTTAGGATGTCTGGCCAAATTTGAGTTACAGATAAGCAACGAATGATTTTTCAATATGAGTATGCCCCCATTCACTATTTGGGACTTATTTATGCTAAAAACATTGGTTGTTATCAAATTTATTCAAATTTAACTGGGTACCTTAATTACATCTGATAACCCTATATGAATTAACATCACTCTGAGACCCCTTGGGCAGTTCCACACAAACTCTGCCATCCACTGGGTTATACAAGTGAAGAAAGTCCTTGACTCCTCTGGTCTTCTTTGTTCCCAACCCCTCCTAAATAGCCCCAGCATGTATTCATTTCTCTCTAAAACAGCCATCACCCCAGGCAAGGTCATCCCTATAGATGTCCTTGTTAACTGGTAAATGATTTTATTTAAATTCACATTTTATCATGACTCTCCAAACTCCAAGATTCTTACTAGGGCCTCGGAGCCCCTGCATGACCTAGCATTTTCTTATCTTTCCTTCTGTTTGTGAGCCAATGTTCCTCTCTCCACAGCCCCTCCAAGCTTCTGTCAGTTCCTTCTCTCCTTGGGCCTTCCCCTATGCCATTCCTCTGCCTAGAATAACCCTTTCCTCTCTTTTCTTCTTTGGCTCATGATAGTCCTTTAGATCGTAGCCACTGTCCTTTGCTGCTCTTCAATCCTTTTCTTACTTCTTGGAGAACTTGTCACCTTCTAAAGACCTGGTCAGTGCCTGGTCCTCTCTCTTCATCTGCCTTCTCCATTGCCTCCCATGCCTCTCACATAGTCCCCAGACAAGAAGCTCAATTTATATCTCAGGGACAAATGAGATCCTGCTCTTTCTTCCCATTCATCCTCAGGGTTCTTCTCAGCTTGTGAGCTCTCCATACAAAGCAGTTCTTAGAAATGGATAGTTTCCAAAGCAGGCCCCTGCTCTGCCACTGTCTGAGATTGACATACAGTGCGTCCCTGAGTGCCTACTTGGACTTTCCCAATTGGAGATAGCAGCAGGGATTCTCATTCAATGTGTGCAACATACTGGTAACATTTTCATCACACACAAGGCCTTGGACGCAAAGCCATCAGAATGTCTACAGAAAGGCCCTGAGAGCCTGTTTCATTTTCCTATGGTATTTCCCTCAGGAAGTTCTTCCCTGGAGCTCTGATTACAAAGCTGGGTATTCTTAGGCCTTCTATGGCCTGGTAGGACTGGCTCTCTGATCAGTTCTTCATATTTGAAAAGGTCTGGACAGCCTTTGTGTGACATCAGTAGGATCCATGCATTCACAAGATAAGGCCAAACTGTGTAAAGACATGGAGTTGAAGTCAAATGAGGAGGGAAAATGTGGCCTGAGCACTATATGGAAACCAATGAGCTCCACCAGTACTTTGCCAAGACTGAAAGGCACAGACAAGAAAAAAGGTGGTGGAAGCCAAAGGACACAGAGTGACTGGATAACTATGCGAAAAAGGACCAAGGCCTCTACGGGGAGCTCCACTGACTGGTAGATGACTATGGGAACAAGGACCAAGGCCTGTACTGGGAGCTCCACTGACTGGTGGATGACTGTGGGAACAAGGACCAAGGCCTGTACTGGGAGCTCCACTGACTGGTGGATGACTATGGGAACAAGGACCAAGGCCTGTACTGGGAGCTCCACTGACTGGTGGATGACTATGGGAACAAGGACCAAGGCCTGTACTGGGAGCTCCACTGACTGGTGGATGACTATGGGAACAAGGACCAAGGCCTGTACTGGGAGCTCCACTGACTGGTGGATGACTATGGGAACAAGGACCAAGGCCTGTACTGGGAGCTCCACTGACTGGTGGATGACTATGGGAACAAGGACCAAGGCCTGTACTGGGAGCTCCACTGACTGGTGGATGACTATGGGAACAAGGACCAAGGCCTGTACTGGGAGCTCCACTGACTGGTGGATGACTATGGGAACAAGGACCAAGGCCTGTACTGGGAGCTCCACTGACTGGTGGATGACTATGGGAACAAGGACCAAGGCCTGTACTGGGAGCTCCACTGACTGGTGGATGACTATGGGAACAAGGACCAAGGCCTGTACTGGGAGCTCCACTGACTGGTGGATGACTATGGGAACAAGGACCAAGGACTGTACTGGGAGCTCCACTGACTGGTGGATGACTATGCAAACAAGGACCAAGGCCTGTACGGGATGCTCCACTGACTGGTGGAGAGGCCCAGCAAACAACACCAGGCCAAGATGAAGTGCTTATACAAGGACAGTACTCCCAAAATTCTGGCCATGGAGGCTGCCATGTTGTTTAGCTTTAACAGGTACTATGACAGAAAGCAGCCCATGTACTGGCCTGTCATTCCTCTGGAGTGCTGAGCCCTGGACATAGGGACCCTAGGGAATACTTCCTGAATAGAGTCCCTAGCCTCACTCACTTCCTTCTATATTCATTATCTTTATCTCTCTCTCTGGGAATTTCTCAGGAAAAGAGGCCCGGCATTGATATATAATTCACCAGATTCCCAATTGGCCCTCATATGGTTGATATAACCTATCTGCCACTAAGAGTTCTGCCAGTTAAATGTATACTGTTGCTAACTTGAGAAATTTTCCCTTGACGTAGAATGATAATTTTGTGTACATTCCACCAGTTTTTGATAGTGTCAGTAGCAGTGTTCAGTTCATTAAAGCTCTTGCCTAGAGGGAAAAGAAGTGGATGGTTAGAATTTGTACTGCTAGATCTTCAAGTGCAGTGTCTCAGACTTCTAGGTTCAACATCACTAGCCCAGCCCCTTTTGGTGTCCTTTAATCTTCCATGACCTCAGGGGAGATGAAGAGTGGCCAGAGATAGAGGGGTCAGCAGCTTCCAGCGGCATAACGGTGGGCCAGATGCTGAGAGGAGGAAGTGAGAATTCAGCACTAAGGCACCTTCATCCCCAGGCCTAGCTACTCGAGTGTGGGCTCGCAGCAGGCTCTCCCACATCCCACGAAGACCTCTCAGCACTGGTTGTGTGTTGTGTTTGGGGATTAGGAAAAGTGTCCAGAACACTTGCTCAGCAGACTGTTGTGAGGGCTAGAATTAAAGATCAGGGCAAAAGGAATAAAACTGAGAGCCAGCGTAACAAGTGACCATAACTGTGTGAGGGGTAAGAGTCCTCTTGAAGAACATGGAGATGTCCAAAGAGAAGTGACCAAAGAGAATGTGGTAGACACTGACACCTGGTTTGACTGATGTAGGAAGGGAAGTGAATAAACAAAACCGAAGAGGAACTAGCGCTGTGGAGGTGGAAAGAGAACCATTGAAGGTGCAGAGGGCAGAAACCCAGGGAACAACATTTAAAGAAGCAAAGGTTGAGCAACAGTCAGCTGCCCCAGAAATGAGGCGCTCTGAGAAGTTTCTACTGGGGTTGGAAAAAAGGACGTCAGCAGCGGCTCAAAGAGGAACATTAGCTTATCTCTGCTTCCAGCTCTTTCTATCCTCACTACCCTCCATGAGGGGGTCCTCTTTTTCTGCCCTGTCCCGTGAAGTTCTACAAGTGGAAGAACTGTTTCTGATTTAGGGAATGATAGTAAGAGGGGGAGAGTCAGTTCCTCAGGGGCTAGGTCAGGGCTTATACATCTAGTCTCCAGAACCTACAGCTATGTATTGAAGTAGGTATGGGGGTTGAATGGAAGTGTCTGGCATGCCTGCTGCTCAGCTCTGCCCCCTTTGGCCAGGGATGACCCAGTTAACCTGAGAAGGTGCTAAGAGATTGGGTTCTTCTCTTTACTCCCTTTAAAAAATTGTAATTTTGCTGGGCGTGGTGGTGCACACCTTTAATCCTAGCACTCGGGAGGCAGAGGCAGGCAGATCTTTGTGAGTTCAAGGCCAGCCTGGTCTACAGAGTGAGTTCCAGGACAGCTGGGGCTACAGAGAGACCCTGCCTCAAAGACCAAAAAAAAAAAAATTGTAATTACATTTACTCTGTGTGTGTGTGTGCGTGTGTGTGTGTNACAGCCACAAGATCCAATCAAGCCTAAGACCACACCTTTAATCCCAGCTGGGAGGATAACTCCAACCTCACAGCCACAAAGGCCAATCAAGCCAAAGACTGCAGGACCAAAGGATCAACAATCAGCTCGCTGAGGCACCCAGTTCCTACCTGTCTCCCCCTCTTCCTTCCGTTGGGTTCAGGAGATCTCCCATAATTAAATTTTATAAGCATCACTTTTATTGTAATGATGTTGGACTCAGAAACCTTTGGTGGCTCCTTGTACCTGGAAGCTGGGAGAAGGGATTCCTCACCAGGGCTTCACTGTCTCAGAACAGGTCCCAGAGGAGGTGGGAAGGAGTCGCCATGACCTTCAGTGTCCCTCCCGCCCTAGCATCCCCTCTCACCACTTTGTGGGCTTCTAACACAGGAGACATGGAAGAGATAGGGTGTCCTGGAGTGCAGAGTAAACTCAGACAGCTCAGAATACCCTCGTGTCTGCCTTGGCCTCTGCATGGCCAGGCCCCGATCACACAGAATCAGGCATAAAGTCTGCAGCTTCTAAATGTCTAAGAAACAGAAGGTTTTGATTCCAGCACCTCTACCATTAGCTCCCATAGACCAAGTGCGCTTGTTTCTAGACTTAACACTCTTTAAGTGAAAATGATGGAAGTAGATCTGTGGTCCATTCCAATTGGCCTTTTCTTTTCTCTCAAATCTACTTCAAAATGATTTGTTTTCTTATGCCTCCTCAGGACTTTAGTCCAGGGATGGCATAGATGGCGCATCAGTTCAGAGTATGTTCTACTCTTCCAGAGGATTTGAGTTTGGTTCCTAGTGCACATCAGGTGGCTCACAATTGCCCGTAACTCCAGCTCCAGGAGATAGAATGCCTTCTTGTGGCCTCCATGGACACCCTTACTTACCTATATAAATACACACACACACACACACACACACCTTAAAAATACTCTAGACCAGAAAGGCAAATCAACCTCTTTCCACCTGTCAGCTTTGATTGATTTGTTTGATGGCTACATTGAGGAGATTGTATTCTGCATTAGTGGGGAAAGGTGCTATGGTCAGTTAACAATGTTAGCTGTGGGCAAGGGACATGAGTTAGCTCACACGAGCTACACATTGGCATACACTCTTCAGCCTTCCACCTTTTACTGAAGCAATTTCCTCTTTCTAGAATTCCCTTTTTTTTTTTTTTTTTTTAGCTGTCCTGGAAACTCACTCTGTAGACCAGGCTGGTCCTTGAACTCACAAAGATCTGCCTGCCTCTGCCTCCCGAGTGCTAGGATTAAAGGCACGGGCCACTACACCCAGCAAATTCCTTCTTTTTTCTACTTGTCAAAATTCTTCCAAAGTCCAGATTCTTGAAGAACTTGAAGTACTTTTCACATAAAAGGTTTTGGTCAATAATAGTGCTGTTTTGTTTTGTTTTTGAGGTGGGTTTCCCTATAGCCCTAGCTATCCTGAAACTCTCTCTATGTAGACCTGGCTGGCTTTGAACTCACAGAGATCCTCCTGCCTCTGTCTCCTGAGTGCTGGCGTGTGCCACCATATTGGACAATGATAATGTGTTTTAATTAATTAATTAATTAATGTACTGTCTGCATGTAGGTCTGTGCACCTGTGTCGTGCAGTGCCGCGGAGGTCAGAAGAGGGCATCGGATTCCCCTAGAACTGGAGTTAAAGATGGTTCGCAGCCACCATGTGGGTGCTGGGGATCGAACCTGGATTCCAACTGCAAGAGCAGTCGGTGCTCTTAACTGCTAGGCCATCTCTCCCTAATTTAGACAGGATTTTTGTTAATGGATTAAAGCTGCTCTTGTTGTCAGGGCAGAGAATGAGGTGGTGAGTAACTGTATGAGATGATGTATATTAGTTACTTTTCTTGTCACATTGATAAAAAAATACCTGAAAGAAGCAAGTTAAGAGGGGGAGAGGAATTTATTTTGGCTCTGAGGGGATTCAGTCCATCACAGTAGGGAAAGCATGGTAGTAGCACCTTGCCAGCAGCAATGTATTGCAGCTGTTTGTTAAATGGTACTAGTAGATCATGAAACACACACAGAGAGAGAGAGAGAGAGAGAGAGAGAGAGAGAGAGAGAGAGAGAGAGAGAGAGAGAGAGAAACACACTCACCCAAAAGTAGGGCTGGGGTATAATACTCAAGGACCCACTACTAAGGCTCTACATCCATTAGCAAGACTGTGTTTCTAGAAGGTTCCACAACCTCACAGAATAGCACCATCAGCTGGAGGACAAGTGTTCAAATTCCAGGGCCTGTAAGGGACATTTCATGTTTGCACTTTAACAACCTATGTGTTCAAATACCAGGGCCTGTAAGGGACATTTCATGTTTGTATTCTAACAACCTATGTGTTGTTGCTCTTTCTCTTATGGGAGTAGGGGAGATTGCTTTTCATCCCCGACTCTTGGTTTTTACCAGGTGGCACAGAGGCATCTTCTAATCTGCCATTTTACCCAGAAATCCCACTTATCTATTAACAGACCTTTTCCTAGTTGGCAGTGTTTTCTTTCACAGTGGCAAATGATGGTACACTTCATAACCGATGGTTTCTTGCTTTCTTTGTAAACCAGCATACTATTTTTCTTTTGTATAATTATTTCTAGTTAAAATCCAGGTATTCGATTATTTTAATTATCAAGTTCTTAAATTCATGACTACCTATTCATTGGCACTGAACAACACAATTGCAGTTAACACTTCCCAAGGGCCCATTGGGTTAGGAGCAACAGGAATTTTTAATTCCATGACCTGGATTTCATTGGTTTGTTTCATGTCTTTATTGTTCTGCTTATTGAGACAATGACAGTCCCAAGTTGGACTCCCGTGGAGTTTCTTCCTTCAGGACTCATACATCAGTTTCCTGATTGTTCTTTCTCTAATAGCAATTTGAAACTTGTTTTTCCCATGGTAAATTTTTTTTTTTTTTTTTTTTTTTTTTTTTTTTTNTCCCTGTAGCTCCAGCTGTCCTGGAACTCACTCTGTAGACCAGGCTGGCCTTGAACTCACAAAGATCTGCCTGCCTCTGCCTCCCAAGTGCTAGGATTAATGGCATGCGCCACCACACCCGGGTCCCATGGTAAATTTTCTACTCTTCATTTATCAAAGACTAATAAAATAAAGATATTTCTCTTTTGCAGCCAAAAAAATAGATGTGTTGCTACGTTATAATAACCATTTTCCTATATATGTGGTATAACATGATGTATACCTTAAATATACACAACAACACTTATTTTGAAAACCAAAGGCAACTTCATGTTCCTCTGAAATTTTTATAGACAACTCTTAAGGGACATTTTGTTGGTTTCTATTTTCAGAAATTATGACTACTGCTGCTACCAACAAAAAGATAACTAAAACAAACGTAAACAATGAAAATAATGACTCCTCTGCTCACGGGACATTAATTAGACATTGAACAGATAATGACATTGCCTGGTGAGGTTAAGTTCATCCTGGAGGGTGTGAGTCTTCGCTCCCAAATGAGGTTGCAGAGTGGAGCAGAAAGGCCTGAGCTTTCGACTTGTTTTAGTTTCATTTTTTGTTGCTGTGATAAAGTACCCTGACAAAAAAATGACTTAGGGGAGAGAGGGTTTATTTTATCTTGCATGTCCAGGTTACGGTCTATCATTTCAGGGAAGTCAGTCCATGAACTGGAAGCAACAGGTGGCATCGCATGAACAGTCCAGAGCGGAGAGAACAGAATGCATGCTGCTCAGTGCTCTGCTAACTGTCTCTGCTGTTAAGCGGTCCAGGACCCCAGACCAGGGAATGAGGCTGCCCACTTTCAGGCTGGGTCTTCCCACTTCAGTTAAGGCAATTGAGACAATCCCCCTTGACATGCCCACAGGCTAATCCAATATAGACAATCCCCCATTAAGCCTCTTCCTGTGTGACTCTAGGTTGTGATTACTCCTCTTGAGGCTTTCAGAGGCTCTGAGGGGATAGAGTCAATCATAATGGGGAGGACATTGTGGGAGTAAGAGCTGTGATATCTCTCCTTCTCCTGCTGGTTGTCACAGAAATAAGTCTGGAGCTCATTCTTAGAAGGGTTTGCTGAGTGGACATGCTTTTTGAACACAAGAGTCAGATGTTGCTAACACACAGCGACCACTGGGCTGCCCATGCTGAACATGGTCAGACAGGTCCACTAGGATTAGGCAAAGAATAGCCAGACTTGAGACTGGTTCCCTAGAAGCTGGTTTCAAAATAAGGGCGAGGCTTTTGGTGAGAGGAGGTGGGGGAGTTCCAGCTGTTGGGAAAGTGTGAAGGTTCAGAAGTGGGAACCAAGGAATCTGGTCTGGGGACTATCACTGAGCGGCAAGCTAATCCTTCCTCCTATTCTGGCTGAGGGCTGTGGCACTTTGCTAACTCACTCCGGGTCTTTTCGTGCCTGTGCACCATCTTTCCTGAAACTATTAGTGCTAACAGTGTCTTGGCTGCTGAAAATCAACCTGTCAGTCAATTAAGACCTGATGACCATTGGTGTCCTGAGGGAGTGTCAGCAGAGTGTCCCCAAAGCAGTGTGAGTTTCTTGGAAGTGGTGTGGGCCATGAAAGCTATAAATCCCAGACTGCAGTTGAGATGCGCTGAGGCTTCACAGACTCTTCTTGATTTATAAGGAGGCTAGTCCCTGGTCGCTGGTGCTGGCTCTGATCCCTGCTCTTCACAGGACTCTGTGTGGAGGGGGATGGTCACGGGAAAGACCGGAAATAAAAACCCAATGTCTGATGTTTACTCCAGTGAATGGCGGTTCCCCCCCTCACCACTGTGTTTGACCTCCCTGGTTTGCCCTGCACCCTTTCGTAGCTGGGTCTGATGTGCGCGCTTGCTCTCTCTCCCGCTGTCTTACAGGCACCTCTAAGGCAGGCTCTGGGTCCCAGTTCTGGTTCTGCCCCATTCTGCCCACTCCAGGTTCTTGGCACCTTGCTGGACCCATAGGAAACTAGATACGCATCGGTGAGTGGACTGATTAAATGGCTGAATAGAGAGGGAGAGGAGTGAATTAATCCTAGAATGAGAGCCTCCCAGGAAAGCCCTAGTCTCCTTTCTGATGGCCTGCAAACCAGTCTGAGGCACCCTCTGCCAGCTGACTACCTCCTTGGCCCAGTAGTCCCATTGCCAGCTCTAGGTTGGGCCTTCCTCCTACAGCCTCTGGGGAAATGTGGCTGGCCTTCGGTTCTGCATATTTCAGTTGGCCCTGTGAGCAGAGTCTGTTTCAAGACCAATCTGAGTGGATCTGGCCCCCTCCCTGTTTTACACGTCTCATTCCTAGGCTGGATCCTACAAACATCTCCTTGCCTATTCTCAGAGGAAGAAAGCCCGAGCCACCCTGAGCTTGCTCCTCCTCCAGGCAGTTATGCATCAAGTCCCTGAGCGGGTCCTAACTCTGGGAATGGGGGGAGCGCTGACCCGGGCAGCAGCTTAAGAAAAGCATGGGGGGCCCCTTGCTCCTCTGTAACTCTAAGCCCATCAGGGCGACCAGACGAGAAGGCTCATTGCGAAACCCTTTGAGGCAATGCTTGCGTGATAAGCACCACATGTGTGGAGAAAAAGCTCTGCCCAGCCCTGTCTGGGCTTGCCCGGGTGGGCTGGGGTCTGGGAGGGACTCACAAGGAACAGGAGGAAGGCTGGGGCTAGAACTTAGTGGTAGAGTCCTTGGACAAGTGTATGTACAAAGCCCTGGGTTCAATGCATATGGTTGGGGGCAGTGGGGTGGGGCGGGAATGGAAGGAAGGTTCTTCCAAGAACACGGAAAATCAGTTCAGCCAGTTATCAGCACTCCGTGATTTGATTTTGGGCAAATCGTGTAACCTCTCTGCTCTCAGCTTCTTTATCTACACAATGAGGTTCTGTGGGGATCTGGAGTTCTGAGCATGCCTGAACAGAGCTGCAGCCTTGTTGCAGAGTACTCTGAGTACTTGCTAGAGTACTCTGAGCAGTTGCTGGCCTGGCAGCAGAGCCCCAGGCCAGCAGGCATGAGCAGAAGGCCTGTGAGTCCAAGCACCTCTTCCCATGACCTCTGGGTTAGAGAGTCATACCTGAAGGCTACAGGCCACAACTGCATCCTCAAGGCTGGATTCCAGCTTCCCCAGGCCTGTAGCACACCCAGCCACCTTTCCCAGTCCCAAGGCTCCAGTGACAAAGAAGGAAAGGACTTTGGCTGGGGAGGAAGAGAGGCCACATGAGCAGCAACCAGGACAAAGATGTGCTGTTTCCCCAGCTTGTGGTGTTTATTTGCAAACAGCAGTGTTTGTGGAGGACACTGTTCACTTGCCTCCCTGGCCAACAGAGGCTGTCTGTGCACTGGCTCCTCCCTGCCGTGGGTTCCATCTCTGGCCTCCACAAGACTCGCTGCTTGTGCAAGCCCTTGCTCTCCGTGCTGGCTCCGTGTCCTTGCAGTCTGAGCAGACTCAGCACTTAGACAGGTAGAGAATGCAGGGTGGCTTAGGAGAGAGTATAGAGGGGAACACGTGTGGCTTTGGGGACAGCCAGCAGCATGTTAGGGAAGGTATGTGCCTGTCACACTCTAGACATCCACTTCTGACAATAGTTCTCTGTTTCTGTCTGAATCTCAAATATAGACCCAAAGCTCAGAGACAGCCCTGACCAGCACCCTCAGTGCTGGAAAGTCCAGGCAGGGCAGCCTTAGGAGGCTGATGCCCCTGATAGTTATAGAGAATCAGTGTATAGGAGTGCGAGAGTGCCTGGTGCAGAGTAGCTTATAAATGTTGAAAGCCTTGGGACTTGGCCAGAGAGCAGAGTTATATCCTTTGGGGTGATGGTGCTCAGACCCTGAAGTCATGCTGTGCTTATGGATACCCATATTTCCCACCTGCCTTCCCTACATACACACACATGAGCAAACACACAAGCACTATACCCACAGCTGAGTTCAGATCAGTTTCAAGTCCACGTGCTTTGCCTGCAAGTGAGGACTTGGTGGTGCCAGGTGAAAGCCATCCCGAGGGCCAGGCAGCGAGGGCTCCAGCTTGCTGCCCCTGGGGAGGCGTGGGTCAGAGTTGGCTGTGTTTACATACGGGTCAGCTGTTGAGTTCCCCGTGTTCTCCCAACTCTCGGCCCTGACTCACGGCTTGTCCATCTGCTCTGAGGCACTCTCCAAACATCTTGGTCCTGACTAACCCCTTTATTCATTTTCTTTTTTTTGGTCTTTTATTTGAGACAGGGTCTCCCTGTAGCCCCAGGCTGTCCTGGAACTCTGTAGACCAGGCTGGCCTTGAACTCACAAAGATCCGCCTGCCTCTGCCTCCCAAGTGCTAGGATTAAAGGCGTGCGCCACCACGCCCGGCCCCCTTTATTCATTTTCAAAATATCCAAATAATAAGCTGAGAGAAGCCCTAGCACATGTAAGACAGACAGATCGATGTAGGGACAGTCAGGTGAGGCAAGGGAACTGGGTCTGGAGCCTTAGAGACAGATCTACCGCATGGTGTCATCTGAGCTCCACACTCACACTGCGGGTCATTCTGAGACACTTGCCCTCCCTGGTTTAAGGGGACTGATTCCTGCCCCCTGGTTGTGAGATACAAAAGCATTGACTGGGGGGCTGGAAAGATGGCCTAGCAGTTAAGAGCGCCAACCGCTCTAACAGAGGACCCGGGTTCGATCCCCAGCACCCACATGGCGGCTGAGAACCGTCCGTAACTCCAATTCCAAGAGAACTCCAGTTCCAGGGGAATCCGACACCCTCTTCTGACCTCCGTGGCATTGCACGACACGGGTGCACAAACCTGTATGCAGACAGTACGTTTATACACATACGGAAATAAAAAAAAAATAAAAAATAAATAAATAAAAAAAACAAAAGCATTGACTGGGGCTGTGCCTCCGGGTTGGTGGTAAATAGTTGTAATAACACACATGGTGTGAGTTAATGGCAGCCCCATTCTTGTAGCATCTCAACCCCACAGCCATGGAGCCCTCTTTCACATTCTACATCAAAACTATCATCAAATCCTGCCTTCTTTCCCACTATCCAGCATCTTCCTTCTCACAATTTCCTGTTGCTCCTCTCAGGCCAAGCTGTCACCCTTCAGGTTCTTTCTCAACATAGTAGTCAGGGGATCCAACCGTCTGTGGCTCCCTAGTTCCCTCTCAGAACCCCATGTAGTATGTAGAAAGACAGCGCATAATGTGCCTACTGCTCATCTCCGCGACACTCCCCTGACTCCTCTGCCCAACCTTTGCTTCCTTTTCTAGTTCCTCAGCACTCAGGGCTGGTCTCCTTGGTATGGGGTACATGTTCCCTAATGCCAAAGTACTCAGTCTCCCCTTCCCTGTGCAGCCAGCCTCAGCTCCTGCAGCTACTACTACTGCCTGCTCCACCCACAAACCCTTCACCCCTCACCCTGCTTGGCTGGTCCTCTTCTCACAGGACTTAGCACATTCGAGCATGCATACAACTTAATGATCTTATCTTTGCATTGTTACCTGATGTATCTCCTAGAATTCAGCAAGGAGTCTCTGTGGGAATGAGGTAATCTCCCAAGAAGCCTAGGAAGTGCTTAGGCAACCTACTTCTTCCAATGGCAGAAACCCCCAGGTTTTCAACAGAAAAGATGTGGTTCTCAACCTGGATCCAGGTTGGGAAGGTAATGAACAATGGTGATTCTGTCCCTCCTCTTGAAGGTCCTCCCGCCTGGGGCCCAGGTACAGGCTCAGTTATCTGTCCCTCTGCTTTATGGTCCTCCCGCCTGGGGCCCAGGTACAGGCTCAGTTATGACCCCATCTCCTTGGCTCCCTCTGCATAGCTGATGCTAATTGGAGCGTTCTTGATTTTTTTTTTTTAATTCTACTTTCTCAAAGAGAGAAAATTAGAGAAAGTAGCACAGACAAGCACAAAGGTGTCCGGTTTATGAAGTGCAGGTTTCTGAGCAGTATCCAGAGTATATAGGCTTGCTCTTCTTTCCGGTACCTTCTGAAGAGGTTGAATTCTAGCAGCAGAGGCCTGGCCAGGCTCTCAGTCTCTGGCCTCCTTTTCCAAGTCTCTGCCTTCTACCTGCTATCTGTCTCTCACCTTCTCCCTCTGACTCTAGGAAGTGTCCCAGGCCACTTCTCTGGACAGCAGCTTCTTCTATCAAGTAGAAATAGTAAACTTCAGCCTTGCAGTTCTAGTAGGGGGCATGGATGGAGCAGTGGATGTGACAGGCTCTGGAACCTTCAGACTTTGCTGCAAACCTAAGATGAATGACAAGTGTGTGCTTAGGATCAGGGCCTGTCCAGAGCCAATTTAACAAGAAACCCAAACCTGAGGGCCAGGGGAGTTCTTGACCTAGCCAGCATCAGACGCTCACTCCACTAGGTCAGATCCCTTCTGCTGAGAGACTTTCAATCTGATCAGAGTAGATCAGAAACCTGCATTTTATATACCAGACAACTGTATGATCCTTTGGGTTTTGGGTTTGTTTTTTTTTATCATTTTATGTGTATGAGTATATTGCCTACATGTATGTAAGTGTACTTGTGTCATGCAATGCCTGCAGAGGTCAGAAGAGGGCATCAGATTCTGTGGAACTGGAGTTTAGGGATAGTTGTTAGCCAACATGTGGGTGCATAAGCATAAGATAGCATAAAAATCATACAGCTAGGGCTAGAGGGACAACTCAGTGGTTTAGAGCCTTGCTGCTCTTTGAAAAGATCCAAGTTCGGTTCCCAGCACCCATATTGGGGGCCTCACAACCAACTATAACTCTTGCTACAGGGATCTGATATACTCTTCTGGTTTCTGTGGGCACTAGCAGACATACATGGGTACATATAAATAAAAATAACTCTTACAGGCTGAAAAAAATGGCTCAGCCATTAAAAGCAGAGGACCTGGGTTTGGTTCCTAGCACCCACATAGCAGCTAACAGCTGTCAATAACTCAAGTTCCAGGGCATCTGACACCCTCTTTTGGCCTATATGGCCATTGCATGTGCCTGGTGCAGGCTAAACACTCAAGCACATAAAATAAAAATAAATAAGATGTTTAATTCACATTCGTTTGAGAAGACTCGCTTGATATAATACAAACCATAAGGCACCTACTATGTGTCTAGCATGACAGTTGATATTAAAGATCCAGCTGACAGAGACAGAGCTCCTTCCCATTTGGACACATTGCCCATAGGTGAGATAGATGCTGAGAAAGTTCACAGACAGTTGTTAGTCATTTTCTGTAGGGTTTTTTGTTTGTTTTGTTTTTTTCTTGAGACAGGGTCTCCCTGTAGCCCCAGCTGGCCTCTAATTTGCTATGTAGATCAGGCTGGGCTTGATCTCACAGAGATCCACCTGACTCTGTCTCCTGAGTGCTGGGATTAAAGGTGTGGGCCATCATGCCCAGTAGACGTTATTACCGAGGCAGTGCTTAGGAGAGGCCTTAGGTACTGCAAGGGTGTACTTCAGAAGAATTTGGCTTAGTGGAAGGGCATCCAAAAATCTTCTGTGAGGAGGTACATTTGAGCTGAGAACTATTTGCAAGGCATTGGTTATTTCTAGAAAGTCTCAAGAGCCAAATAGCCTCTCTGAAGTTGGACACTGCCCTAGAGTCCTCAGGCCACACAGTAAGGCCACTGGTAAGGGGAAGGGGTGGATCTGGGATGTCTTGAGGTCACAGCCTAGGCTGGGGCTCCAGTGATCTGAGAGCCACTCTTCTGACCCTGCCCACCCCCCCACCCCCCCCGAACACCTTTGAACACACTTAAGCATCAGGCCAGCAAGGTTCTGGCAGCTCAGTCACCCATGGATGCAGCGGGGCAGGGCCCCGTGACCTCATTGCAATGGTGTCTTACAGTCCTGCCAACAGGAGGAGAAAACAAACAGGGAAAAGTCCCCTAGTACTCCTCATGCCTGCTGAGGAAGACTGGGGCTTTGTAGGCTGCAGCAGACAATATGCCTGCTCAGGAGGCCTGAATGGAATTCGGAATTTGAAAGTACTTGTTTCTCTGCAGAAAAAATTCCAAAGATTGCTCAACATTCCTTTGACTCTAGGAGCTGGAGTTTGGCCGCAGATGTTGAGAGCTGAAGGAATGGAGCCTGTGGGTGTGCCTTGCTGTATGGCCAGGGCTGTGAGGGAACGGAAGGAATGGAGCCTGTGGGTGTGCCTTGCTGTATGGCCAGGGCTGTGAGGGAATAGCCTTCTTCTGCCTTGCTCCCTGGGGAAGAGGTAGAAGACAGGGGTTTGAAGTTCTTGCCCTCCCTGTGGGGGAGCTGCCATGTTCCCAAGTCGGCCAGAGACTAGAAACCCAGACTGTGGCTCTTTTTGCACAGCCCTATTTTCATAGCCCTTGGGAGCCATGGGAGTAAGTCTCTGAGATTTGCCTTCAGTGGTTGCCAGGGAGATGAGCTCCCTCTCCCCAACTCTGTTGCATACTGGCTGACGTGCCTTCTCCTCCAGGCAGCCTGCTCCCTGCCAGAGTTGAAATCCATCTTGTCAGCATTTTTAACAAAGTACTCATATTATGTCTCATACTGTGCTTGTTTCTCTAAATATCTGCTCACCTTCCATAAGAACAGAGGGAAAGTAAGATCCTTTTTGGTTCATGCCTATAGAACCCTCCAGGGCTCAGTTGGCACAGAGATTTGGATGTGGACATTGACTGTGGCACTGCTCACAACAGGGGAAGAGCAAGCTGTGGAATTGGTGAAGAATGAAACTTTGATTAAGTATGTTAACGTGCACCAGAGGAAGTAGGCTTCGGGAGGAGGCATGCCTTTGAAGGTCTCTGTGCTCGGCTCCTACCCCATTCTTCCCTCTCTGCTTCTTGTTTGGCGTGTGCTGCACAGCCTCTGCCTCATGCTCCATAGCCACGATGCTCGACCTCACCCCAGGCGCAGAAACAACAAAACCAAAGAGATGTAAGCTGCAAAGATCTTTCCTCTCTTAAGTTGTTTATGTCAGGTATTTTATTTTGCAATGGAAAGTCCGATGGCACACACTCAGAGTGCTGTACTCTGGATGGAGCGAAGTTCCCAAATAACCACAAGGCTGTCACTCCTAATCTCAGCCTCCTGATCCTCAGAAGGAAAGAACTGGAAAGGCTGGGGGAAAGAGGATAGACATAGCCAGCTTTTCATAATCTCCATGTTTTACACATAAATTTGTTTCTTTGTTGTTTGTTTGAGAAACAGGGTGTCACTTTGTGGCCTCAGATGGCCTCAAACTCACTATGTAGACCAGGCTGGCCTCAAACGCACAGAGATCCACCTGCCTCTGCCTCCTGAGTGCTAGAATTAAACAGGCTTGCACCATCATACCCATATTCATAGCTCCAATGGAATTAGATATTGTATATGTTTCTTATATCCTTTCTTAGCTAATATTATCTTTGTTTGTGTTTGAGACAGGGTCTCCCTGTAGCCCCAGCTGGTCTGCAACTCACTGTGTAGACCAGGCTGGCCCCAATCTCACAAAGATCCACCTGCCTCTGAGTGCTGGGATTAAAGGCATGTGCTACCATGCCTGACTTTCTTATTTAATATTGTCTTAGGCAACACTCCATCCTACTAAATATTCTTTTCTTATTTTTGTGTGTGCACTTGCCCATGTAGGCCCATGTGGAGCCCAGAGGATGATATCAGGTTGTCTTCCTCAATTGCTTCTCCACCTTATTATTTTAGTCAGAGTCTCTCAGTGAACCTGAACCCCACTGTTTTGGCTAGACTGACTGGCCAGGGAGTCCTCAGAATTCTCCACTCTCTGCCCTCAAGTGTTGGGGTTACAGGGCATGTACCACCATGCCCACCTTTTACAAGGGTCCAGGGCTCTGAACTCATCTCTTTTGTGCTTATACAGTGAGGACTTCCCCATTGAGCCACCTCCACAGACCCTAAATTTTTTTAGGCATGCCATTATTACAGGCACCCTTTTTTGTTTGTGGGAGTTTGTTTTCTTTTCTTTTTTTTTTTTTTTTAGCTTCTTTTTTTTTTTCTCTTTTTTCCCACGTAATTTATTTTGATTTTTTACAAATCTGAACCGTGTTCCCCCCAATTCCCCCACCCCACCAGAGCGCATGCTTCTGCCAAACATGCTTTTCATCTCTTTCTCAGTCCCTCTCAAGATTCTACATGAGGAAGTTGACTGTTCTGAGTAGAATTTCACTATAATTCAGGTACAGTTCTTCGATGCAGTGATTTGACTGTTTTCGAGCAGAAGTTCACTATTTGCAGTCAGTTCTCGATGCAGTCCTTTCTGATATAGTTGTTGTTGTTGCTTCCAAAATGCATCACTCCCCAGCTGCTGGACAAAAAGCCGCAAGGGCGTGCCAACGAGAATACTTACAAGTAGGATATTGGCACTAGGAATACCACAGATGAGGGCTACCACTTCGTCGTTTTATTTTTTCTGGGAATGTGTTACATCACTTCCAGCATGAATGTCCTCTAGCTCCAGCCAGTTACCTGCAAGCCGATGAAGGTCATCTTTCCTTTACTGCTGCATAGAACTCCCATTNTCTATTAAAACCCTGGTGTCTCTTTCAAATCCTAGTTCATCACAATTCATTTGTACAATTCCCTCTGCAGTGTGTACACTATGGAAGTACATTTTCTCTCTGATTTAAGCTTAATGAAGTTGGCATCCTCAGATAGGAGGTCAGTTTAGCCACCTGATATACCTAGTCTCTCAGTGAGTATGTGGATGGTTCACACAAACTCTGGCTTGCAAGGGGTCCATCTTTCTTTACCACTCCTAAACACCGAGTCCAAAGTTGTATGAATCCCCAAGACAGCAGCCTTGTGATCTCAGGTAGACTTCTCACAGTGTCTCTACAAGTCATATGGTCCATGAGTACAAGCTGAGTGCTAGAGGTCTTAATCTCGCTGAGAAATAAAGAAAAGTCCAAAGTCTGTGACACTGGAAGGTGATCATCATTAAAACATTATATGCACTTTGATGTGCTATAGAAGTACGTCCTGCTGGGTGTGGAGGTGCACACCTTTATTTTTTTTTTTAACTTTTTTTCACATAAATTTATATTTTTTTAACAAATCTAGACCCGTGTTCCCCCCATTCCCCCACCCCACCAGAGCTCATGCATTCTGCCAAACATGCTTTTCATCTCTTTCTCAGTCTTTCTCAAGATTCTACATGAGGAAGTTGACTGTTCTGAGCAGAAGTTCACTATTTCAGTCAGTTCTTCGATGCAGTTGACTGTTTTGAGCAGAAGTTCACTATTTCAGTCAGTTCTTCGATGCAGTCCTTTCTGTTGTTGTTGTTGTTGCTTCCAATATGCATCACTCCCAGCTGCTTGGACAAAAGCTCAAGGGGCCGTGCACGAGAAATACTTACAAGTAGGTAATTGGCACTGGCATCCACAGATGAGGGCTACCATTCGTCGTTTCTTTTTCTGGGACTGTGTTACTTCACTCAACATGATGTCCTCTAGCTCCAGCCATTTTCCTGCAAAGCTCGTGATGTCATCTTTCTTTACTGCTGCATAGAACTCCATTGTGTAGATGTATCACATTTTCTCTATCAACTCATCAGTTGAGGGACATTTGGGTTGGTTCCAGCTCCTTGCTATTGTGAAGAGAGCTGAAATAAACATGGCTGTGCATGTATCTCTGTGGTGGGGTGAGTCTTGGGGGTACATGCCCACGAGTGGTATGGCTGGGTCAGGTGGCAAGTTCATTCCAAGTCTTCCAAGGGTTCTCCACACTGCTTTCCATAGTGGCTGTATGAGTTTACATTCCCACCAGCAGTGGATGAGTGTTCCCCTTTCCCCACAACCACTCCAGCACTTGGTATCATTTGTTTTCTTGATCCTAGCCAGTCTTATTGGAGTAAGATGATATCTTAAAGTGGTTTTGATTTGCATTTCCTTAATGATTAGTGATGTTGAACACTTCTTAAGGTGTTTCTCAGCCATCTCTAATTCCTCACTTGTGAAGTCTCTGTTCAGCTCTTTGCTCCATCTATTGAGTGGGTCATTTGTTTTCTTTCTTCTTTGTTTTTTGAGTAGTTTATATATTCTGGAAATCAATGCTTTGTCAGATGTATCTGCAGTGAAGGTTTCCTCCCACTCTGTGGGATTTCTCTTCACTTCCTTGATTGTTTCTTTTGATGTACAGAAGCTTTTGAGTTTGATGAGGTCCCATTTGTCAATTGTCGACCTTAATTCTTGTGCAGCTGCTGTCTGATTTAGGAAGTCTTTTCCTACGCCTATGTCTTGTAGTCTGCTGCCAACTTTTTCTTCTATCACCTTCAGAGTTTGGGGTTTCACGTTGAGGTCTTTAATCCATCTGGAGTTGACTTTTGTACAGGGTGAGAGGTAGGGGTTTAATTTCATTCTTCTACAAGTGGTGATCCAGTTTTGCCAACACCACTTGCTGAAGATGCTGTCTTTTCTCCATTGTGGTTTCTTGGCCCCCTTGTCAAATATGAGATGGCTGAAATTGTATGTGCTCAGATTTGGATCTTCGGTTTTGTTCCATTGGTCAACAGGTCTGTTTTTGTGCCAGTACCAGGCTGTTTTTATGACTATAGCCCTGTAGTATAGTTTAAAATCTGGTATAGAGATCCCTCCTGTGTAGCTCTTTTCACTCAGGATTGATTTGGCTATTCGGGGTCTTTTGTTTCTCCAAATGAATTTAAGAACTTTTGTTTCCAAGCCTGTGAAGAAACTCTTGGGGATTTTGATTGGGATTGCATTAAATCTATACAAGAGTTTTGGTAAAATGGACATTTTTACAATGTTAATTTTCCCAATCCATGAGCATGGGAGGTTTTTCCATCTTCTGAGGTCTTCTTCAATTTCTTTCTTTAAGGGTTTAAAATTTTTGTTGTAGAGGTCTTTGGTGTCTTTGGTTAGGTTTGTTCCTAGGTATCTTATTGTTTTTGAGGCTATTGTGAGTGGGAAGGTCTCTTTGAATTCTTTCTCCAGTTGCTTGTTCTTGGTGTAAAGAAAGGCCATTGATTTTCTAAGGTTAATTTTGTATCCTGCCACTTTGCTGAAGCTGTTAATCGTTTCTAGGAGTTTTCTGGTGGAGTTTTTTGCATCCCTTAAGTAAACAATCATATCATCAGCAAATAGGGATAGTTTGACTTCCTCTTTTCCAATTAGTACTCCTTTAATATCCTTTTCTTGCCTTATTGCTCTAGCAAGTGTTTCAAGCACTATATTGAAGAGGAGTGGTGATAGGGGGCAGCCTTGCCGAGTTCCTACCTTTAAAGGGAATGTTTCTGTCATTTCCCCATTTAGGATGATATTGGCTGTGGGTTTCCTGTATATGGCTTTGATTACATTGAGGAATGATCCCTCCAATCCAATTCCTTCTAGGACTTTAAGCATGAAGGGATGCTGGATTTTGTCAAAGGCTTTTTCAGCATCAATTGAGATGATGGTGTGGTTTTTGTCTTTGATTCCGTTTATGTGTTTGATGATGTTTATTGATTTTCGTATGTTGAACCATCCCTGCATCTCTGGTATGAATCCAACTTGGTCATGATGGATGATCTTCTTGATGTGGGTCTGTATGCGATTTGCCAGTATTCTGTTTAGAATTTTGGCATCTGTGTTCATGAGGGAGATGGGTCTATAATTCTCCTTTTTAGTTGTATCTTTGCCTGGTTTTGGTAATAGAGTGATGTTGGCTTCATAGAAGGAATTTGGGAGAGTTCCCTCTGATTGTATACTTCTAAACAGTTTCAGAAATAATGGTTGTAGGTCTTTTTGAAATGTTTTATAGAATTCTGCTGTGAAACCGTCTGGGCCTGGGCTTTTTTTAGTTGGGAGGCTTCTTACTACATCCTCTATTTCTTCATATGTTATGGGTCTGTTTAAGCTGCTGGTCTCCTCTTGGCCAAGCTTTGGTGATTCCCAAGATTTCAGATATTCATCCATTTCTTCTAGATTTTCAAACTTGGTAGAATATAGGTTCTTGTAATATTCCCATATAATTTTCTTGATCTTTTCCTTGTCCGTTGTGATATTTCCCTTTTCATCACAGATTGTATTGATTTGGAGTTGTTCCTTCTTTCTTTTTGTTAACTGGGCTAGAGGTCTGTCTATCTTGTTTATTCTTTCAAAGAACCAACTTTTGGCTTCATTGATTTTTTGTATTGTTTTCTTTGTTTCTATTTCATTGATTTCTGCTCTGATTTTTGTTATTTCTTCCTGTCTGTTGCGTTTAGGGTTCATCTGTTGTTGCCTCTCAAGTGCTTTTAGCTGTAGTGTTAGATCATTCACTTGTGCTCTTTCTGTTTTTCTAATGTAGGCACCCAGGGCTATAAATTTCCCTCTTAGGACTGCTTTTAAGGTATCCCATAAGTTTTGTTGTGTTGTATTGTCATTGTCATTCAGTTCCAGGAATGTTTTTATTTCTTTCTTTATCTCTTCCTTGACCCATTCATTATTCAAGAGTGTGTTGTTTAGTCTCCATGTGTTCTTGTAGGCAGGAGGGCTTGTCCTGGTGTTGATGTTGAGCTTCATTGCACTGTGGTCTGACAGGATGCATGAAATTATTTCAATCTTTTTGTATTTGTAGAGGTTTCTTCTGTGTCCCAGGATGTGGTCGATTTTGGAGAATGTTCCGTGGGGTGCTGAGTAGAAAGTGTATTCTCTGGTATTAGGATGGAATGTTCGGTAGAGGTCTATGAGGTCCATTTGGTGTATCATATCGTTCAGTTCAGATGTCTCTCTGTTTATTTTTTGTCCTGTTGACCTATCCAAAGGACTCAGTGGGGTATTGAAATCTCCCACTATGAGTGTGCTGGGGTTAGTCTGTGACTTGTGGTCCTGGAGAATTGTCTTTATAAAGTTTGGTGCACCAGAATTTGGGGCATATATATTCATAATTGTGAAATCTTCTTGGTGGATTGTTCCTTTGATGAAAATGTAATGGCCTTCTTTGTCTCTTCTGATTTCTTTTACTTTGAAGTCTATTTTATCCGATATTAAAATAGCAACACCTGCTTTCTTTTTGGTACCATTTGCTTGGAATATTTTTTTCCATCCCTTCACTTTAAGGTGGTGCCTGTCCTTGAAGGTAAGATGTGTTTCTTGTAGACAGCATATCGATGGATTCTGTTTCCTAATCCAGTCTCCCAGTCTATGTCTTTTGATTGGGGAATTTAGTCCATTAATATTTAAGGTTATGACTGATAGGTTTGTGTTGCTTCCTTTTGCCTTATTATCCATCTGCGGTTTTGATTTAGGTTTCTACTTCTGCAGTTATGCTTTTATTGATTTCTCCTTCTAGGTGCCTGGGGTTGGTTGCTCCTTTCTTCTGTTCTTTGAATTGCTTCAAGTATTCTCTGAAGGGTTGGTTTTCCGGACATGTATTCTTTCAACTTGTTTATGTCATGGAAGGTTTTTCTCTCTCCTTCAACTATAATTGACATTTTTGCTGGGTATAGTAACCTGGGTTGGCATCTATTGTCCCTTAACACTGGGAATGCTTTGCTCCAGGTTCTTCTTGCTTTCATAGTTTGCGTTGAGAAGTCAGTTGTAATTCTGATAGGTTTCCCCTTATAGGTCACTTGTTGTTTTTCTCTTGTGGCTTTAAGGATTTTGTCTTTGTTTTGGGTGTCTAGCATTTTAACTATGATGTGGCGTGGAGAATTTCTTTTCTGATCTTGTCTGTTTGGAGTTCTATGTGCTTCTTGTATTTGTATTGGTTTGTCCTTTTTTAGTTTGGGGAAGTTTTCATCTATTATTCTGTTGAAGATCTGATCAATACCATTCTCTTGGGATTCTTCTCCTTCCTCTATTCCTATGATGCGGAGGTTTGATCTTTTCATAGTGTCCCACAGCTCCTGGTTGTTCCATTTTTGTGTATTTTTAAATTTTTCATAATCTTTCCTTGAGGTTTTTAGTTGTCCTGTGTTATCTTCCAGGTCTGATATTCTTTGTTCTGCTTCCTCCATTCTGCTTCTGAGGCTTTTTCCACTCCTTTACTCTTGATTGGATGAGTGTTTGATTTCCTTTTTCATTTCCTCTTCTGATTTCTTTAGTATTTCTACTTCTCTTTGGAGCTTCTCAATCTCTTCCTGTAGCTCTTTGCTTTGCTGGTTCGTTTCCTTATCTTTTTCAGTATGGGATCTTTTCAGTGTTTCCAGTTCCTTCGGAGTTTGTCATTCTCTCTAGGTCCTTCTCAAGTTCTTCATTCTCTTTTCTTAGTTCTTCAATTTGCTCTTTATAATGTTGTAGTTCTTTAAATATGTTCCCAATTGTGTTTCTGATATCTGTGTCCTGGGCCATCCCCATGGGGATCCCACTGTAGGAATCTTCCATAGGGTTGGTAGAGCTTGATGCGGGATTTTCCTGCCCCTTTCCCGTATTGTCTCTTCTTCATTTTCCTGGCATATGAGCTTCTCCTTGCCTGTATTCCAATGTAAGTCCTAAATGCCTCTTCACTGTGTTGAAGGCTTGCTTTGCTTGCCTCCTTCAGATGCTGGGGGGGGGCACATGCGCTTGTCTAAGCTGGTCTTGGGAGATCTCAGATCAAGACTCACACAAACCTACCTTTTATACTGGCTGGGAGGATATCTCCGCCTCCACAGCCACAAAGGCCAATTAAACCAAAGACAGCTGCATTAACGGATTAACTAGATGAAATCAATCAATAATCAGCCTTGTTGAAGCACTCAACTGCTGCCTACCTACCTGGGCTTGCCTGAGCTGGTCTCAGGAGATCTCCGAGTTTGTTGTTTTCTTTGGGGGGGGGGGATAATTCCTTGTCAGGAAAACAGAGGGCAGGATTATGTGCTTACCTATCTGTGGTCCTTCCCAACTACCACTATTCCAGGTTCCAGGATTCTATGCCATCTTTTGGGGTACAAATCTTTAGGGCACAGAAGGAACTGGGCTTTTGTTATGTGGTACACAAGCACATTAGCACTGGGCTGCATCCCCAGCCTCATCTGCAATTATTGAGTTAGTTACTTAGCTATTTGCTTATTTATTTGAGGCAGGGTCTCACTGTGTACCTTAGACTGGCCTGAAATTCTCAATCCTCCTGCCTCCGCCTCAGTGTTAGATTCTAAGTATGAACCACCAAGCCAAGCTTCATCTTGCTTTTTTTTTTAAAAAAGGCCATTGATCTTGTCTTTGCTTTTCCTTCCTCTTTATCCATAAAGTACAATTGTTGCATCTGAAGCTAAATATGTTTAAGATTATTAAAATATATTTCTAAATTTTCCTCTAGAAAAGCTGTTCTAGTTTTCACTCAGTCCCTAATAAGAGTGTTGCCTGCAGACCTGTCAAGGGCTGTAGTTTCTCCTTGTTAAAGTTAGTGAATGGATTTGAGAAAGACTTCAGTCAGCAGAAGTGATGGGATTGGTGGCTGATTTATTGTGGGGGGTTAAATTGTGAGAAGAGGGACTGATTATATGGAGTCCTTTGCTTAACTTCGTACTGAAATGGGGAAGCTTTTAGCTGAGAAAGGAAGAAAAAAAAAAAAAGAAAAAGAACGAGGACTGGGATCAAGAGACTAGAAGTTGGTTTGGAAATATTGTACATTAAAAGCAAACAAACAAAAATCCACATCAAACCCAGTGGGTAGATAATCAAAAACATTTCCCCAAAGAAAACATGAGAGTAGTTAAAGAATAACAAAGTATCAGTTTTACAATTTCATTTTCTAGTATTCATCCCATTGAAAAATCATAGAATTTAAACTTTTTACAATTTAATGGAGGAAGATTAGGAGTGAGTCACAGAGGCATAGAAAGAGACCCTGACACACTGACACTACTCTCCTTATCCTCCCCCCCCCCATGGGTTCCTTTATTCTGTGGCAGTTCGTATGGTAGGAAACAAGAGGGTTAGGAGTTTATACCTTACTTCTCCAAGGGGGCACTAAAATCTGACCTCTGTACTCAAGGTCAAGTATCCCTGGGAAGAGCTCAGACTGAGGCTGCATGCCCGATTATCTGGTGCCTGAAAGTAAGCTATAGTTGTTCACTGTAGATCAAATAGCTTTCCTTGAACTAATAAAAAGTCTCTGGGAATGACATTTATTAGAATGGAGCCCTTGAAGGAATCCAGTGGTTAGGTTAGAAAAAGCATAAGTCAGAAGAAAAAGATGCTCTTCTGGGGTGACAGAACAGTGGGCACCCCTTGAAGGTTTCGCTCCAGTATAACCTCACATATTTTTGCTTCAAAAAAATAATGTTACCAAATGCTGGTTTTTTTTAAAAAAGAAACACTAATATGGTCCGAAAGTAGCCGAATTTGCAGTTGAGAGTTGTTGTACTCGCGAGTATTGTGCCTCCAGCCTCTAGTCAAAGATTCGTGGATAACTAATGGTAATTTTTATTTTATATTGTTGAGTGCTTTATGTGACATCTTCAAATACATTCATTTTCCAATTAAGTTCAGGCAAATTTCCCTTTCTCTTCCCCCCTACCACCACCCCATCATACCATTGGATCATGTGCGGGTTACAGGTAACAATTGAAATTAGGATATATAGTATCACACCAAAAAAAGATCATGCATTCTGCCATAACTGTCGCTGACATCTTTTCTCTCGAGTTTTTTTTTTTCATTTTTAGCTAATAAGTGATAATCCATGAACTGAGTGCAAGCGTCCTTCATATGAAACCAACTTGCAGGCTATTGTGCCCAAAACCCCACAGATCAGCCCACCTATTCCCAGTGGTGGGGGTTGAGCTCGGTTGAATACATGATTCAAAGGTTCAACAAAAGTTGATCATGTAGGTTGTCCAGTTGAACAGCGTAAACATTTGCTGAGTCTACTTTCACCTTTCACCCCAACCACAGCCCTTACATTCTTGAGCCTATCCGCCCTTCTTCCGCCAAGATTGTTCGCCTAAGGGCTTTAGAAAAGGGGCACTCAAGGTGGAATCTGTAGAAAAACATGCAAAACAGTCGCCGCACTCAACACTCTCTGGAGCTGTCGCTCTGGGGACTGGCTCGGTGAGAATACTCGAGCTGCATAATATCCTGTATTCCAATGGGCCCCACTGCAGCCAGTTTGTCAAGGAATAACCTTTTGATCTCCTACTTACTGAAAGCAACAATGGCAATTAGGATTATATATCTGGGGTATATTAACGTCAGCTAGGTTACAATAGCTATCGGTTGTTACTTGCTTGGTAAATAGACACATATGTTTTGGAATGCGTATGGTTATGTATCCATGCAATTAAAAATATTTGACCTTTTCCTGTCTCATAAAAATCTATGACAGGGTCTTACTGTGGTGCCTTAATGAATCGATCTCCTAGAGCTGTAGAAGGATGCTGAGTAGCTTCTATTGTGGACACAATGTCTATACCATAGGAGGTTATTCTCGTTCGCAAAGCGCAGAGAGCCAATAGCCCAAATTAGGTTTGAGTCGACTATACAATAGTGGCATATCGGCTGTGTCCTCTTCGAGTTTGCACAGTATTTTGCCGAGGGCGAAAGGGTCGACGTGTCGAACAAGGCGATGCTGAATCGTCCGAGTGGATTTGTTGGCCTTTCACAGCAGCGCGTGCCAGAAGCACCCGGGTATTTTGACTCATTATATTGAGAGGCTCTGGATGCTGCTAGCTTTTAGGTACACTCATCTCTCTGGATCAATATCCCAAATGGTGCTAGCTCCATCTGTTAGCACTTTGGCCATGTGTCGGTCATCTCAAAATAACCATCTTATCCCATGTTGTAGGTAAGTCAGTTCTTGGCAGGCAGCAGGGCCTTAATCACCGGGTCTTACCTTCACTTTAGAGAGGGATCCAGTATTCAGGGCTCAGGACGACCATTACTTTAACGAGGGCCTTGGATCCCATCTCGTGGTGAGACTTTCTCTCACTTGTTAGGATAGTACACTTACCATCTTGACTCAGTATGGTACGGAGCCCTCCCTATTGTATATTAATATTTTTGAGGCTTCGTAAAGTGCACAGCTTAAGGAACTTTAGTATTATATTTGTTTCTGAATAGGAAATAATCCTTTTCACAGTTCTTTTTTTTTTTTTTTTTTTTTTTTTTTTTTTTTTTTTTTTTTTACTTGTTTTTATAAGAGATTGCCTCTTTAATAGTTGTCTCCAATTTACCAGTTGGAGAGCGACTCTCATCATGCATATTCTCTTCTCCTTTTTTCTATGGGGGGGAGGCAGAAAGTCACTCATATCAAAACCATATGGCTCAGCACCTAAAGGGTAAGTTTCATTAGGACTCATTATAAATAGTTGTTACAAGTAGGTAATCCCACAGAGGGGTTCGGATGTTTATAGGCAAATCTTTTAGGCTTTTTCTTTCCCTTTCTGATGTTCAAGACAGGTCAATCCCTTAAAGTCCAGTTGTGTGCACGCTGCTCTTGGTAGCATCCTACTCCCATGCAGCCTGTAATTTTCTTCTATTCTCAGCCAAATTAATTCGCGTTGGTGAGCCACTATTTTGTGTGCTTGCATTAGGGAGAACCCCCACAAATTTGTTTTTTCTCTCGCGGAATAAGATATTAGGAATTTTCTTAATAAAGGTGAATGTTGAAATTGGCAAACCCAGTGTTTTTTTTGGACGAGAAAAAAGATCATGTTCTATGTCTGTATCCCCCTGTCCTGTCCATTTGTGGCCGAACAATCCCATAGAGTTCTCCAGAAGAAGCAGGAAATGATATTACTACCTTATAACTAATTGGGGTGGAGATGAAAGGCCAGATTTCATCAAATTCACCACACTGTTTTGGGGTTGATTGTTCTATCTGAAGGTGACTATTGATATGATTAACTTAGGAGGCAGATTTATGTAAGACATTTACATTAATCATCGTAAAGAGAAGCTACAAGGTGATATTGTTTTTAAAAATAGGGTCCTAGCTGGATATGGTGGTGCATGTCTTAAAATACCCAACACTCAGCATGCAGAGGCTAGGCAGATCTTTGTGAGCTCAAGGCCAACGTGGTTTACATAATGAGTTCCAGGGGAGCCGCGGGTCTTGGGGGAAGGGATCCTACCCGAGTAGCTGGAGCTACCCAGTGAGATCCCTGTCTCAAAAAGACCAAAAATAAATAAATAAAAATAAAAATAAGGTCCTTCTGAGCTACTACAGGGGTTTCAGCCTCTTCGGGGTATAGGCTTCCATTGTTGGACTACCCAGGCTATATCACAGGAAGATCAAGACAGAACGTGGTGCTTACTGGACCTCATTTGGTAACCATGGGAAGGGAAAACCTTGTGGAGCACAAGGGCAGAACTGATGGTGGTTTGCACTTCCAAGGAGGAGCCTTCAAAACATGACATCTTTCAAGCCTAATAAAGAACAAAAAATCATAAGCTGAAGATGCCTAAACCTATGATATCATGTGCATGCATATGTGCACATTTTTGAGTGATGCAAATGGAAGGAATAACAACAATAAGACTGGGTCAAAGAACTGACTGAAACAGTGAACTTCTGCATTGAAAATTTTGAGAGAGACTGAGAAAACTCAAAACAGTAAACTTCTGCATTGAGAATTTTGAGAGAGACTGAAAAAAAGATGAAAAGCATCTTTGGCAGAATGCGTGAGCTCTGGTGGGGTGCAGGGGAAAGGAAGGGGGAGCAGGTCTATATTTGATTGGAAATTTTGTATGAAATGCACAAAGCTTCAATAAAAATTGGCTTTGGAAAAAAAAAGAAAAAAAATAGGTCCTTATGTGTGGCAGTCTAAACATAGCCACATGGCTGGAGAGGTTTCAGACCCCAGAGAAGAGCTGCTTGCATCACTTCCCTAGACCAACACTAATTCTTGCTATATTCTGAGTATGCGTCCTTGTATGCAACACAGACAAGTGTACCTATCACCAATCATTAAAGAAGCTTCTTTTTGCGACAGATAGAAACTATTCTGGGGGCTGGAGAGATGGCCTAGCGGTTAAGAGCGCCGACCGCTCTTGCAGAGGACCCGGGTTCGATCCCCAGCACCCACATGGCGGCCGAGAACCGTGTGAAACTCCAACTCCGGGAGAACTCCAGTTCCAGGGGAATCCGACGCCCTCTTCTGATCTCCGCGGCATTGCACGACACGGGTGCACAGACCTGCACGCAGACAGTACATTGATACACATACAGAAATAAATAAAATAAAAAAAAAAAAGAAACTATTCTGAAGTTCCACAACTGGTCAAACACACAGAATAAATGTCTGTGAGGTGCTGAGCCCTAAGTGACAGATCTACAATGCAACTTCTATACCTAAGGCTCAGAAAACATCACAGAAGAGGGAGCAGAAAGAATGTAAGAGCCAGAGGGACAACATGGCTACTGCTATTGAAGGTATTCTAGACACAATAGACATCACCAATGAACTCTCCAAGGTAGTCTACAGAGATCTATATCACGACAGAACCAGGAGACATGCTAAGGTGGATGGGGAGAATGTTACAGGTCCCACCATAAGTTGAAGAGCTGCAGGTGGATCAATGGATGCTCAGGGAAGGAGAAATCAGTTTTCTCTAAGAACTAACTTTCTGAAAGGTTATGTAATTCTAAGTGGGTAGCCCTAAACACAGGTACACAGGAGGACCGCTATACATAATATATATAAATACATAACTATATATATAGTATATATGTGTGTATCAATAATAAAGAAGAGGTCAAGAAACTGAGAGGGAGTTGGTGACATGGGAAGAGTTGGAGGAGGACTGGGAAGGATGGAAATAATGTAAAGACTATATTCATGTATGATATTCACAAAAATAATAATAGTTAAGTTTCTTTTGTTTATTTTTATTTATTTATTGTTCTTGTTTTTGTTCATTTTCTGAGACAAGGTCTCACTATGTAGCTCTGGCTGGCCTGGAACTTGATATGTAGACCAGGCTGGCCTCAAATTCACAGAGATCCACCTACCTCTACCTTTCAAGTCCTGGGATTAAAGGCATGTGTCACACCATATCTGACTTTGTTTATTCTTCATGTTGTGACTTGTTTTGCTCACCATTTGGTAGGCACTGTCTATTGGGATTCTGGGAAATTCTTGACTGTTATCTTTTCAAACAGTGGTTTCCACCATCTGTTCTAATCCTCCCTTAAAACTCTTTTTGGATGGAGCCTCTAAAACTTTTCCATTTCTCACAGTAATTGCCCTTTCATAATTATTTTATACCTCCTGTGCTATATTCCGGGTGAATTCCTCGGCACCATCTTCCAAAGCACTAATTATTTATTCAACTGTGTTCTGTCTGGAGCATTCCCATCTGTTCAAATACTGGCTTCTTCATTACCAGGGCTCCTTGCTGTTCCTCTTTCATGTTCACATATTCTTGTTAATTTTTTCACTCTTGGTTATTTTATAACCATTTTCATCTTGCTCTACAATTTCTTTTTATCTTGAGGGAGCACATCTCACTGCTTTTGTTGGCAATCTTCCTCACATTCACAGTTTTCCTGTTTATTTTCCATGGAGATGTTTGTTTTGTGGGGGAATGAAATGCAGCAGTATGATTCTTCTTTCATTGGGGAAGCATCTTAGGGTGATGATAGCAAACTCAGGTTCTGGAGCAATACTCCTGGTGCTGAGATCTTGGCTTTGTGACTTATGATTTAATAGCTACACAGCTTTGGCAACTCTCCCATTTTTTTTTTTTTTTGAGACAGAATCTCATTATTTAGTTCAGACTGGCCTGAAATTGGCTGGGTATACTAGCTTGACCTTGAACTTGAGATCTTCCTGCCTACTTCAGGCTCCTTGGTACTAGGACTATAGGTGTGCACCATCCTGCCTAGCTCTTGGCAGTCTTCTTCATCTCTTTGAGCTTCTATTTCCTCATCTAAACTAGGGGATAACAACACCTACTGGACAGATGGAGAATGGAAGATAAGAGAAAGGAAGAAATGAGTGTGTGTGTGAGTGTGTATAGAAGTGCTGATGCATAAACGCAAAGGATCACCTGGCAGCGAGCCCAAATGCAGGATTCCTGGGTATGTTCATGCCTCTTGCTCAAGTCTTTTTCTGGCTTCTCACGATGGATCTTCATTTGTTATACAATTATTACGACCACCAACTACCTCCAACACACTTCACGTACAATGCTTGTGAAAAGCAGGTGACTGTCATAAATGCTACCCTTTACAATTGGTATGAAAGACAAGACATTCAGTGAGTGGTTCCTGGTCCAACCTTTAAACACACCCAGGTGGATGGGGATGGCGAGGTCAGGGCAGTGGTCCGTGACTATCTCAGTATCTTGGGTAAGGAATGTGTTCTCTGGTCAGCCACAATGGCCACTCCAGGCATCTCCAGTTGAGATCATTTCCTTTCATGAGTATGACAATGGAGGATATTCTCCTACATAAAATTTTTCACGAATATGATAATGAGAAGATTCTTCCTACCTAAGAACTTTCACGAGTCTGACAATGGAGAAGATTCTGCCACCTAGGGCTGCACTACCTCAAAAACTAAACAAATTACTTCCCGTTGGTCTAGGTGCCTGGGATTTGTCTCAAGGCAGAGTTTCCCAAACTTGTCTGATAATACAAATCTCCTGGGGAATTTGGCAAACTATAGATAGAATACAGATTTCTGATCACACCCAGACTTACTGAGTCTCTGGAGCTGGTGTCTTGGGATGTATCATCTGGGAAAGTTTAGGAAATAATCACCTTAGTAGTTGAGCAATCCCAGGTGTCAATTTGGCAGGCTTGGAGGTTTTAAAGACCTAAACCCTTAAATCTTTCACCATTAGATTATGAGTTTATTTGGTGGTGGTAGTAGAGTGTCTCTACTGGCTAATAAGCCAACTCTGGAAATATAAAGTATGAGAGCTGTATGAGCCTAGGCCACTAACAACAGCTCTAAGGTTGTACCTACCGTCTGAGGCTGCAGGAAACACTGTGAAGGAAAGGCAAGGCTGTTCCTGCAGTGTTATCTCCAGATGCTGGGACTTTCACTCCCCTGGGACCAGGATGATAGTTCCTTGACTGGGAAGGAGGGTGAAACACTAGATACTTGGCTGGCTATGGTTCTTCCTAGGTACCACTATTACAGGTTCCAGGGTTCTGTGATGTCTTAATTGGTACAGATCTATACTGTAAAGAGGGAATTTGACTTTTGCTATTCAATGGAAGATATGGCTATAAGGAAATGGCATGGAGTAGCCGTTTGGGTCTGCTCTGCTGGCTACCATCAAGAAGACCTCTCTTGGGGCTGGAGAGATGGCCTAGCAGTTAAGAGCGCTGACTGCTCTTGCAGAGGACCCGGGTTCGATCCCCAGCACCCACATGGTGGCTGAGAACCGTCTTTGACTCCAGTTCCAGGGGAATCTGACACTCTGACACTCTCTTCTGACCTCCGTGGCATTGCACAACACGGGTGCACAGACCTACATGCAGACAGTACATTCATACACATAAAAAATAAATAAAATTAAAAAAAAGAAGACCTCTCTTAATGCAATGTCTGTCCAAAGGCTCTCTCTCTCTCTCTCTCTCTCTCTCTCTCTCTCTCTCATATTTTTTTTGAGATAGAGTCTCCCTATAGCCTCAGCTGGCCTGGAACTCATTCTGTAGACCAGGCTGGCCTTGAACTCGCTGCCTCGCCAGTGCTAGGATTAAAGGCATGTGCCAACACACCTGGCTTAAAGACGGTTCTTAGTTGTCATGTGGTGTTGGTTAATCTCTCTTTTGTGGTGAGCAGAACCTAGCGGCCCTGCTTTGGGGGAGAAGGCACAGCACCTGCCTGCAGGTGCTGAGAGGAGCTGATCCCTCGTCGCAGAGACCAGCAGGCTGCTTCCTGCAGCCTAGCCCGAGTGACCCATTCACTGAACATCTCTTTTCCCCAAAGTATTTGAATTGTGTTCTGTCACTCATCCATAATAGGCTTGGTTTCCACATGGAGTCTCTTATAGCCCAGACTGACCCTGAGCTTAATACAGCGCTGAGGATGGCCTTAGACTTCCGATCCTCCTGCCTCCTACTTCCTAAGTGCTGGGATTATGGGTGTGGTACCACCATGCCTGGTTTAGGTGGTGCTGGAAATCAAACCCAGGGCTTTGGGTATACAGGGAAAGCATGCTACCAACTGAGCTACATCCCTAGTCCCCACCAACACAGTCATACTATAGAAAGTGGAACCTGAACTAGCATGTGGAAGTGGATGAGTCCCACATGGCTGAATCATTTTATGGAGTGGGGTTAGCTGTGCCCATTCCCAGATCCTAGGCTGAGGAAATTGCATTTTCATGTTATCAAGGAAGTTTATTGGACTTTTTTTTGGTCTTTTTGAGACAGGGTCTCCCTGTAGCCCCAGCTGGCCTGGAACTCGCTCTGTAGACCAGGTTGGCCTTGAACTCAAAGAGATCCACCTACCTCTGCCTCCCAAGTGCTAGGATTAAAGGCATGCACCACCATGCCCAGCTGGACTATTTTTTTAGGATCTCTTGGGATTCAGATGATGTGCTTAGGAGACTTCATATGAAAATACAAGAGGGGGCTGGAGAGATGGCTCAGCAGTTAAGAGCACTGATTGCTCTTGCAGAGGACCTGGGTTTGATTCCCAGCACCCACATTGTAGGAAAACCCAACTTGAATTGCAAACTGGCTGGCATGGCTCAGGGGGCCGCATGGCCGAAAGTCTGGCTCCGCCCCAAGGAGGGAACTGGCAGCATGGGCTAACGACATACATAATGCTGGGTGGAGCAAGGTGTGCAATGGCATGGAATTGGGGGAACTATGTTTGCTCTGGGAGGTGACGTCATTTATTCTATAAAAGCTGGCTGTAATGATGAATAAATTGGATTCCAAATTAACATCATTACAGAGTTCCCGGCTGATATTATTATTAAGTGCACGCAGGCTAAGGTAAGCCTGCATTTTGTTCTGGTGTTGTGGGTGACCAGTTGGTTTGGAAAAAGGCTCCCTTTGTGGACCACCAACCTGAAAAGCTGATGTGAAATTCCTGTCCTGGGCTTGGGCAGGTGAAAAGTTTCGGCCAAGAGTGGAACACGTGTTTCCTGGGTCCAGGCCAAGAGTCCAAGTTGAGAGTATCAAGGAGATAAAGAGGAGCAGAGTGTCCCACTTCCAGCTGTGGTCCCTCTGCTCCTTGGCACCCTGTTCTTGGACAGGCTTAGTGCGGATGAAGAACATACTTCCAGAAGCTATAGTGTGACTCACCTCTTCCCTAGGCACCAACAGAGCTTGCGAGACTGGGATGTTTTTTCCTCTCTAGTTTCAGAATTTTCCATGATAACAAACTGCTCTGTAGAGCTCAGTTTGCCTCCTTACCCACTCTATTCAGTCTGCACATCCCAAAAGCAAGACATTTTCTGGGTAGATGAACAATCAATGCACTCTATTCCCAAATCAAAAGAATACAAATTAAAATGACAAGTACTATTGGAACGAAAGCAAATACCCAATGCTGGTGGATTACCTGATATTGCTTTGGTAACAGATTGCTACCAACTTACTGGCTTCAAAGCAACAGAAATTTGACCTCTTATACCTGTTTGGTCAGAAGTCCATCAGAAGTCTCACTAAGCTACAATACAGGTGTTTTTTGGAGGCTCTAGGGCAGAATCCATTTCCTTATGGCTGTGGGGGCAGAGTTATCCTCCCAGGTGGTATAAAAGGTGGGGTTGTGTGAGTCTTGAGATGGGAGATCTCCCAAGACCACCTGTAGTGCAGACCGGTGGGCTAAAGAGCACCCCGCCCCCACCCCCCCATACCTTCCCCACCAACTAGGATTATGAAGGCATCTGAAGGAGGCAAGCAAAGCAAGCCTTCAACACAGTGAAGAGGCATTTGGGACTCACATTGGAATACAGGCAAGGAGAAGCCCATAGGCCAGGAACACGAAGAAGAGACAATATGGGAAAGGTGCTGGATAATCCCACACCAAGCTCTACCAACCCTGTGGAAGATTCCTCCAGTGGGATCCCCCTGGGGATGGCCCAGGACACAGATATCAAAAGCACAATTGTGAACATACTTAAAGAAGTACAAGATTATAAAGAACAAATCAAGCCGGGCGTGGTGGCGCATGCGCTTTATCCTAGCACTTGGGAGGCAGAGGCAGGCGGATCTTTGTTGAGTTCAAGGGCCAGCCTGGTCTACGAGTAAGTTCCAGGACCAGCTGGGGCTTAAGGGGAGATCTTGTCTCAAAAAAAAAAAAAAAAGAAAAAAAAATATAACGACACAAATCAAAAGAATTAAGAAAAGAGACATGAAAAACTCAAGAAGGACCTAGAGGGAGAGAAAAACTCCTGGAAGGGAGTGGAAACACTGAAAAGATCCCATGCCGAAAAAAGATAAGGAAACCAACCAGCCGAGCAAAGAGTTACAGGAAGAGATTGAGAACGCTCCAAAAGGAAGTAGAAATACTAAAGAATCAGAAGAGGAAATGAAAAAGGAAATCAAACACTCATCTAATCAAGAGGAAAGGAATGGAAAAAGCCTCAGAAGCAGAACAAAGACTATCAGACCTGGAAGATAACAGACCCATAATATATGAATAAATTAAAGATATAATAAAACCTCCCAAACTTCAGAAAGCCCAGGCCCAGACAGTTTCACAGCAGAATTCTATAAAACATTTCAAAAAAGACCTACAACCATTCTTACAAATTGTTTAGAAGGTACAAACAGAGGGAATTCTCCCATATTCCTTTTATGAAGCCAGCATCACTCTATTACCAAAACCAGGCAAAGATACAACAAAAAAGGAGAATTATAGACCCAGCTCCCTAATGAACACAGATGCCAAAATTCTAAACAGGATACTGGCAAATCGCATACAGACCTCACATCAAGAAGATCATCCATTATGACAAGTTGGATTCATACCAGAGATGCAGGGATGGTTCAACATACAAAATCAAACAACATCATCAAACACATAAATGGAATGAAAGACAAAAAATACCATCATCTCAATTGATGCTGAAAAAGCCTTTGACAAATCCAGTATCCCTTCATGCTTAAAGTCCTAGAAGGAATTGGATTGGAGAGGCCATTCCTCAATGTAATCAAAAGCCATATACAGAAACCCACAGCCACTATCATCCTAAATTTGGGAGATGGACAGAAACATTCCTTTAAATCCTTGGTAGGAACTTGGCACAGCCACCTCTGTCACCACTCCTCTTCAATATAGTGCTTGAAACACTTGCTAGAGCAATAAAGCAGAAAAGGAAATTAAAGGGTATAATTGGAAAGAGGAAGTCAAGCTATCCCTATTTGCTGATGATATGATTGTTTTACTTAAGGGATGCTAAAAAACTCCACCAGAAAACTCCTAGAAAGATATAACAGCTTCAGCAAAGTGGCAGGATACAAATTAACCTAAAAAAATAGTGGCCTTTCTTTACATCAACAACAAGCAACTGGAGAAGGAATTCAAGTAGACCTTCCCACTCACAACAGCCTCAAAAACAATAAATACCTAGGAACAACCTAACCAAAGACACCAAAGATCTTACAAACAAAAATTTTAAACCTTTAAAGAAAGAAATTGAAGAAGACATCAGAAGATGGAAAAACCACCCATGTTCATGGATTGGGAAAATTAACATTGTAAAATGTCCATTCTACCCAAACTCTTGTATAGTTTAATACAATCCCAATTAAATCCCCAAGAGTTTTTCACAGCTTGGAAAAAAAAAAGTCCTTAAATTCTCTGGAAAAACAAAAGACCCGGAATAGGCCAAAACAACCCTGAGTGAAAAGAGCAACATAGGTAGGGATCTCTATACCAGACTTCAAACTACACTACAGGGCTATAGTCATAAAAACAGCCTGGTACTGGCACAAAAACAGACCTTTTGACAATGGAACAAAAAAGGATCCAACTTGAGCAACTACATTTCAGCCATCTCATATTTGACAAGGGGGGCAAGAAGCCACAATGGAGGAAAAAAACAGATCTTCAGCAAGCGGTGTTGGCAAAAACTGGATCACCCATTGTAGAAGAATGAATTAAAACCCTACCTCTCCCCCTGTACAAAAAGTCAACTCCAGATATAGATTAAAGACCTCAACGTGAAACCCCAACTCTGAAGGTGATAGAAGAAAAAGTTGGCAGCAACTACAAGACATAGGCATAGGAAAAGACTTCCTAAATCAGACAGCAGCTGTGCCAAGAATTAAGGTCAACAATTGGCAATGGGACGCTCATTAAACTCAAAGCTTTCTGTACAGGGAAATGAACAATCAAGAAAGTGAAGAGAAATTCCACAGAGTGGGAGGAAACCTTTACCACAGAAACATCTGACAAAGCATTGATTTCCAGAATATATAAACTACTCAAAAAACAAAGAAAAAAGAAAAGAAATGACTCACTCAATAGATGGAGCAAAGACCTGAACAGAGACTTCACAAGTGAGGAATTAGAGATGTCTGAGAAACACCTTAAGAAGTGTTCAACATCACTAATCATTAAGGAAATGCAAATCAAAAGCACTTTAAGATATCATCTTACTCCAATAAGACTGGCTAGGATCAAGAAAACAAATGATACCAAGCGCTGGAGAGATTGTGGGGAAAGGGGAACACACTCATCCACTGCTGGTGGGAATGTAAACTCATACAGCCACTATGGAAAGCAGTGTGGAGAACCCTTGGAAGACTTGGAATGAACTTGCCACCCAACCCAGCCATACCACTCCCAGGCATGTACCCTCAAGACTCACCCCACTGCAGAGATACATGCACAGCCATGTTTATTTCAGCTCTCTTCACAATAGCAAGGAGCTGGAATCAACCCAAATGCCCCTTAACTGACAAGTGGTTAGAGAAAATGTGGTACATCTACACAATGGAATTCTATGCAGCAGTAAAGATGACATCATGAGCTTTGCAGGAAAATGGCTGGAGCTAGAAGACATCATGCTGAGTGAAGTAACACAGTCCCAGAAAAACAAACGATGAATGGTATCCCTCGTCTGTGGGTTCTAGTGCCAATTACCTAGTTGTAAGTATTTCTTGTGCATGGCCCGTTGAGCTTTTGTCCAAGCAGTTGGGAGTAATGCATATTGGAAACAACAACAGAAAGGACTGCATCAAAGAACTGACTGAAACAGTGAATTTCTGCTCAAAACTGTCAACTTCCACATGGGGAATTGTGCTGGATAGCTTTAGTGTCAACTTGACACACCTGGGTTGAGGGAGCCTCAACTGGGGAATTGGCTCCATTGGATTGGCCTGTGGCCACATCTGTGGAGTATTGTCTTGATGGTTGAGCAGTGTGGGAGGGCCCAGCCCACAGTGAGTAGTGCCACCCTGGGCAGGTTGTTGTGTACTGTATAAGAAGGCAGGCTGGGCATGAGCCAGGAGAGCAAGCCAGCGAACAGCATTCTTTCATGGCTTGTGCTTCAGCTTCTGCCTCCAGGTTCCTGCCCTGAGTTCTTGCCTTGGGCTCCCTGAGTTATGAACTGTGACCCAGGAGATGTAAGCTGAATAAACCCTTTCCTCCCCAAGTTGGTGTTGGTCAGAGTGTTTTGTCACAGCAATGGAACACAAACTAGAACAAGAATATTGAGAAAGACCGAGAAAGAGATGAAAAGCATGTTTGGCAGAATACACGAGCTCTGGTGGGGTAGGGGGATAGGGTGGGAGACACAGGTCTAGATTTGATAATCTTGTGCAAAATATATATTAAAAAAATCTTCAGACCATCTGTATTAGCTGTTTTTTTTAATTACTGTGAGCAAACATCTGAGGTAAGGAAGTTTGCTCACAGTTTGTGGGTATAGTCCATCTTGGCGGAATTGCTATTTAGCTGGTCACACTGTGTCTGTAGTCAGGAAGCAGAGAGAGATGAATGCTAATGTTCACTGACTCCCTTCTTTTCCTCCTTCTTTTCAGTCTGGGGACCCTAGTCCACGGAATGGTTCCACCCACCTATGGTGGGTCTTCTTCCTCAGCTAAACATCTGTGGAAAACACCCTTACAGACATATCCAGAAGTGTGTCTCCTAGATGTTTCCAAATATAGTCCAGACCATGAAAATCAACCATCAAATCACCTTGCTCATTTGAATAATACCCATACTTGGTTCCAAGGGTGTCATTCAACCTCTGAATGTGTGGTCAAATCCCACACTCTTGGTGAAGGGAAGTGACAGGAGCTTTCCCTTCCTTGCGGGGGGAGGGCTCCTTTCCATGACCTCAACCTCTGTTGTGTCTCAAGATGCTTCTGTGTGCCCTTCTCCCTGTGGAGCCCAGGTGGGAAGGCAGAGCTGCTGGCACCGACATCACCGGGCCCTGCTCGTCCCACGCCTCCCAGGCTGACTTTTGTGTTTGCAGATTTCTTTCTTTTTAATCTGTCAAGCACTAAGTAAATATTTCATGAGAATAGGGCTGGGGTTTGGCTCAGGAAGTAAAGCACTTGCCACACAAGGGTGAGGATCTGTTTGAATCCCCGGAACCCATCCAAAGCCAGATGTGGTAGCATGCATGAGTAGTCCCAGTGCTCCTGTGGTGAGCTATGAGGCAGAGACAGGACAGTCCTTAGAAGCCTATGAGCCAGTGAGCCTGTGTACACAGTGGTAAACAAGAGACACCAAGGACTGCCAGAGTGTCCCCTGACCTTCACATGTATGCCATGGCATGAGCACATACAGAGAGAGAAAGAGAGAGAGAGAGAGAGAGAGAGAGAGAGAGAGAGAGAGAGAGAGAGAGAGGAGATCTGGACCAGTCTACCTTCTGAGGCCTCCGCCAGAATGATCTGAGGAGATTTATAAAAATGCACATGCCTGGGGCCTGCGCACCCTGGTAGATCCCCTAAATGTGGTGTTAGAGAAGTTAAAAGTTCCCCTGAGACCTGACAAGCTCTCTCTCATTCAGAACCACACCATCAGATGTCTGGCCCACCCCTGCCTTGGTCTTCAAATTCTTTTAGCATGCTGTATTAGGAACCAAGGTTCATCTTTTGCTTTGTCACGCTTCCCAGAAGATTAACATCCCCTCTGACTGTTAGGAAGACAGCTAGTTGTGCTGCAGAGCAGCTGCAGTTGGCTGTGCTTCAGTGGCTCCTGCAGCCGCACTGTAGAGCTCTCCCTCTGTCTTTATCTGTCTCTCTATCCTTCCAAATTTCATTTTAGATGAGCCAGTTAGACATTGGATTATATTGTATCTGGTTTTATGCAGTTTTCCCCCTCCAGTTTTTGAGACCCAAGAGGCAAAAGGAGTTCTCTTGTCAGGACCAGTTAGAAAAGTCTTGAAGAAAGACTAAGTTTAAGGGGACATCACCATAACGGCCAAAGACCTCTACTCTAGAGACAGAGTTCAAATGCTGGCTGTGTGAACAGGGACAAGTCATGTGACCTCAGTGCCTCAGCTCTCCCCTCTGTCAGTGAGAATGGGGATCCTTGTACCCTTGGATTCTCTGGAGGAATCAGTGAACTAACAATATACAGAGAGCAGTGCCTGGGACATGCTAGAAACTGCAGCTGGCCTTCCAGATCCATGTGTTCGTGTTTGTGGGTGCATGCGTGTGTACGTGCATACGTGCGCGTGCATGTGCATGTGTGTATGTGTGTGTGCACTCACGCGCACGCATGCACGTTCAGGTGGCTATGCGCATGCATGTTCATGTGGGTATGCATGTGCGTGTGCATGTGTTCAGGTGGCTATGTGCATGCATGTTCATGTGGGTATACATGTGGGTGGGTGTGTTCAGGTGGCTATGTGCATGCATGTTCATGTGGGTGTGTGGATGTGGAGGCCAGAGGTCAACGCTGAGTATCTTCCTCTGTTGCTCTCAGAATTTCTCCCTGATCCTGGAGCTCACTGATCACCTAGACTGGCTGGCCAGTGAGCTTCAGGGATCTGCCTGTCTCCCCTCCTCCAGGGCTGGGATTACAGCTTTTGGATGGTTGTTGAAGATCTGAACTCAGATCTGCATGCTTACGCATCAGGACTTTACTTGGCCATTGGTAGATGAAATAGTTTGGACTGGGCGTGGTGGCCAGGTGTGGTGGCATCACCTTTAATCCTCGCACTTGGAGGCCGAGGCAGGCAGATCTCTGTGAGTTCTAAGGCCAGCCTGGTCTAAGGTGAGTTCCAGGCCAGCTGGGGCTACACGGGAGACCCTGTCGTCAAAAAGACCAAAAAAAAAAAAAAAAAAAAAAAAGAATGAATAGTTTTGAAACTGCATCTGCATTCAACATGGACAGAGTTTCACAGACTATTTTTTTTATTCACTAAGCAATGCAGGTTAATAGCTCTACATAACATTTATATTGTTTTAGGGATTATATTAGTTACTTCTCTTGTTGCTATGAGAAAATACCCTGACAAAAGCATCTCAAGGGAGAAAAGGCAAGCATCTCAGGGCACAAAGGTAGATTTTGGCTCACAGCTCAAGGTACAGTCCTTCATGAATTCTAGAGCCTTGGTGGCAGGAGCTTGAGGCAGCTGGGCAGCTGGTCACATTGCGTCCACAATCAGGAATGAAGAGTGATGCATCTGGTGCTCAGCTCCCTTTCCCGTTTCTATTCAGTCCAGGGACCCCAGTCCAGAGGAATCATGTGGCCCACATTCAGGAGAGTCTCCCCACATCATGTAACCTAGCCAAGATAACCCCTCATAGACGTGTGCAGAGATTCTGCCAAGCTGACAGTTATGGTAAAGTGTTTTAAGTAATCTGGAGGTGATTTAAATTTACAGGACCCTGTGCATAGGTCAGATGCAAATTCTATTCTACTTACAGTAAGGGACTTGCATGACCTTGGATTTTAGCACAGGGCTGGGAATGTGGGTCCCCTGTCCTCAGGGTGCTGAGTTCTGTGTATATAAGTATTGGCACACACTTATCCTACAGATACTGCCAGAATGTCTAATTTGCTTGATGAACTTAATTCTAACTAACTGCTGGTTCTTTCTGGTTTGTGATATAGCAGTGACTGGAGCTCTTCATGGTGTGAAGGAGCCTGCTGGTTATACATGAGGAAAGCAGATTTCAGTAAGTTGGGAAATCTGCATGAGTCAAAAACTTAAAAAAAAAGAATACGGCTAAAAGGGAGGAAACCTCTGAACAACAAAACTGTCATCGGACAGTCACAGATTTTCTCGCTTTGGCTATGGTACCTGCTTCCCAGCTGCCTTCATGTCCACACTGGCTGCCTTCAGAGATCTGGTGCATTCTCTACTACATGATGGCCAGAGTGAAGGTTTTGAAATATGAATCTAGGGCCAGGCACTGACATAGCTCATGGGAAGGTACTTGCCACCAAGTTGATGAGCTGAGCTCATTCCCCAGGATCCGCATGGTAGAAGACATGATTCCTGAAAGGAGTGACTTCCAGTGTGCATTGNCAATGCACACTGGAAGTCACTCCTTTCAGGAATCATGTCTTCTACCATGCGGATCCTGGGGAATGAGCTCAGCTCATCAACTTGGTGGCAAGTACCTTCCCATGAGCTATGTCAGTGCCTGGCCCTAGATTCATATTTCAAAAACCTTCACTCTGGCCATCATGTAGTAGAGAATGCACCAGATCTCTGAAGGCAGCCAGTGTGGACATGAAGGCAGCATGGGAAGCAGGTACCATAGCCAAAGCGAGAAAATCTGTGACTGTCCGATGACAGTTTTGTTGTTCAGAGGTTTCACTCCCTTTTAGCCGTATTCTTTTTTTTTAAGTTTTTGACTCATGCAGATTTCCCAACTTACTGAAATCTGCTTTCCTCATGTATAACCAGCAGGCTCCTTCACACCATGAAGAGCTCCAGTCACTGCTATATCACAAACCAGAAAGAACCAGCAGTTAGTTAGAATTAAGTTCATCAAGCAAATTAGACAATTCTGGCAGTATCTGTAGGATAAGTGTGTGCCATACTTATATACACAGAACTCAGCACCCTGAGGACAGGGGACCCACCATTCCCAGCCCTGTGCTAAAATCCAAGGTCATGGCAAGTTCTCCTTACTGTAAGTAGAATAGAATTTGCATCTGACCTATGCACCAGGGTCCTGTAAATTTAAATCACCTCCAGATTACTTAAAACACTTTACCATAACTGTCAGCTTGGCAGAATCTCTGCACACGTCTATGAGGGGTTATCTTGGCTAGGTTACATGATGTGGGGAGACTCGTCCTGAATGTGGGCCATCATGATTCCTCTGGACTGGGTCCTGGACTGAATAGAAAGGGAAAGGGAGCTGAGGCACCAGATGCATCACTCTTCATTCCTGATTGTGGACGCAATGTGACCAGCTGCCCAGCTGCCTCAAGCTCCTGCCACCAAGGCTCTAGAATTCATGAAGGACTGTACCCTGAGCTGTGAGCCAAAAATCTACCTTTGTGCCCTGAGATGCCTTGCCTTTTCTCCCTTGAGAATGCTTTTGTCAGGGTATTTTCTCATAGCAACAAGAGAAGTAACTAATATAATCCCTAAAACAATATAAATGTTATGTAGAGCTATTAACCTGCATTGCTTAGTGAATAAAAAAAATAGTCTGTGAAACTCTGTCCATGTTGAATGCAGATGCAGTTTCAAAACTATTCATTCTTTTTTTTTTTTTTTTTTTTTTGGTCTCTTTTGAACAGGGTCTCCCGTTAGCCCCAGCTGGCCTGGAACTCACCTTGTAGACCAGGCTGGCCTTAGAACTCACAGAGATCTGCCTGCCTTCGCCTCCCAAGTGCAGGATTAAAGGTGTGCCACCACACCTGGTTTGTGCCACCACGCCCAGTGATACATCTGACAAAGCATTGATTTCCAGAGTATACAAGCTACTCAAAAAACAAAGAAGAAAGAAAAGAAATGAATCACTCAAAAGATGGAGCAAACAACTGAATAGAGACTTCACAGAGGAGGAATTAGAGATGGCTGAGAAACATCTTAAGAAGTGTTCAACATCGTTAAAAATTAAGGAAATGTAAATTAAAACCACTTTTTTTTTTCACAGACTATTTTTTTATTCACTAAGCAATGCAGGTTAATAGCTCTACATAACATTTATATTGTTTTAGGGATTATATTAGTTACTTCTCTTGTTGCTATGAGAAAATACCCTGACAAAAGCATCTCAAGGGAGAAAAGGCAAAAGCATCTCAAGGGACAAAAGGTAGATTTTGGCTCACAGTTCCAGGGTACAGTCCTTCATGAATTCTAGAGCCTTGGTGGCAGGAGCTTGAGGCAGCTGGGCAGCTGGTCACATTGCGTCCACAATCAGGAAATGAAGAGTGATGCATCTGGTGCTCAGCTCCCTTTCTCCTTTCTATTCAGTCCAGGACCCCAGTCCAGAGGATCATGTGGCCCACATTCAGGACGAGTCTCCCCACATCATGTAACCTAGCCAAGATAACCCCTCATAGACGTGTGCAGAGATTCTGCCAAGCTGACAGTTATGGTAAAGTGTTCTAAGTAATCTGGAGGTGATTTAAATTTACAGGACCCTGTGCATAGGTCAGATGCAAATTCTATTCTACTTACAGTAAGGGACTTGCATGACCTTGGATTTTAGCACAGGGCTGGGAATGTGGGTCCCCTGTCCTCAGGGTGCTGAGTTCTGTGTATATAAGTATGGCACACACTTATCCTACAGATACTGCCAGAATGTCTAATTTGCTTGATGAACTTAATTCTAACTAACTGCTGGTTCTTTCTGGTTTGTGATATAGCAGTGACTGGAGCTCTTCATGGTGTGAAGGAGCCTGCTGGTTATACATGAGGAAAGCAGATTTCAGTAAGTTGGGAAATCTGCATGAGTCAAAAACTTAAAAAAAAGAATACGGCTAAAAAGGGAGTGAAACCTCTGAACAACAAAACTGTCATCGGACAGTCACAGATTTTCTCGCTTTGGCTATGGTACCTGCTTCCCAGCTGCCTTCATGTCCACACTGGCTGCCTTCAGAGATCTGGTGCATTCTCTACTACATGATGGCCAGAGTGAAGGTTTTGAAATATGAATCTAGGGCCAGGCACTGACATAGCTCATGGGAAGGTACTTGCCACCAAGTTGATGAGCTGAGCTCATTCCCCAGGATCCGCATGGTAGAAGACATGATTCCTGAAAGGAGTGACTTCCAGTGTGCATTGTGGCACACACCCCTCCCCCCACAAATAAATGTAAAACATTGAAGTTCAAATCTGTTGTAGTCTCAGCATGCTATCCTACCTATATATACTAAAGCTAGCAGGTTCCCAGCACTTTTGGAATGCAGTGAAACAGCCTTAACAGCCCATCAGACCTGCAGAGTCTGGGTCCAGGCACACCAGACACCATCTCAGTCTCCATTCTACCTCTGATGCCTTCCTTCAGTCCTGCATTATGTAATCACCAAACTTCTCCAGGCCACAGGGCCTTTGCCCGTGGTAGTTTCTTTCTTTGTCCCCTCTTTCCTTCACCCACTTAAAATTAAAAGACTTTACTTTTTTAGAGCAGTTTCAGGTTCACAGAAAGCAATGAAGGGAAGGGTCAAAGAATGTTTTTAGATCTTATCCAACCCCTATCCCCAGCCCCTTCCTCCACCAACTCTGAACCATGCAGTACATTTGCTACAGTCAGTGAGCCCACATTAACACACCGGTGTCATGTAAATACCACAGTGCACACTGTGTTCACTGTGTTGTATATTTTATGGGGTTCCACATCCGTGCACTGACAGGCATCTTATCGCATCGTGCAGATCTTGTACTGCATTAAGCGTTCACTGTTTCCACATATCCAGCCTTCCTTCTCTTGAAACCCTTACCAGCCACTGGTCTTTTTGCTGCCTCTGTGGTTTGGCCTTTTCTAGAGCATTTTATTACTGGGATCTCACAGTATGTACTCACAGTATGTAGCTTTTCACTTGGGCCTTTCCCCCTTAGCACTGTGCTTTCTAGGATGCTTCTATGTTGTTACGGCTTGGTGGCTTCTTTTTCATGTGAATAATGCCCCATTGTATTATTTTGTCCTTTCTTCTGTTGAAGGACATCTTGGTTGCTTCCAAGTCTTGACAATTATAAACACAGCTGCTGCGTGTAGATTTTTTGTGCGGATGTAAGTCTTTGTGGCAAGAATGTGTTTAGTTTTGTAAGAAACCACCAAACTCTGTTCCTAAGTGTCTGTTCTATTTGGTATTCCCACCAACCAAAAGTCGGTCTCTGGCTGCTCTGCTTCCTCACAGACGTGTGTGTATGTGTGTGTGTGTGTGTGTGTGTGTGTGTGTGTGTGAAGGAACCCAGGGCTTAGGCAAGTGGCTACCATCGAGCTACAACACCAGCCTGCCATTGTTGAACTTGAAATTTCCTAAAGACTACACATAAAACACCTTTTCATATGCTCATTGACCAGCAAGTGTATCGTCTTTGGTGGGGTTCAGATCCTTTGCCCATTTAAAAAACATGGTTTGCCTTTTTTATTGAACAGATAATTCCATATAATGTATTGCGATTACATTCAGACTATTCCCCCTTCTCCACCCCATCCCACTACCCCCATACCCATTTCATGTCCTCTATTATTATTTATCTCTAAAAACATTTTTAAGGCCTATCTAGTCTAATCCGTGTTTCCCTCCCAAATGTTCTTGGGTGTGTGTCTATCCTTTAGAGTCCGATCAGCCTAGCAAGCAGCACACCAATAGGGAAAACTGACTCTCTCTTTCTCTCAGCATCCATCAATTGCCAGTAGAGCCCCAGCTAGCCTTTGCCCATTTTTTAATTGGGTTGCTCCTTTTCCCTTTCTGGTTTCAGTAATTCCTTCCCACTCATCTCTTAGACCCCACTTATCCTTCCATTTTTAATGAAAGGAAGAAAAATAAAGCATCTTATGAACTCTTGGAGTGCTAAGGGCTTCTTCGCAGTTATTGTAGCTGTAATCCTATGTTTATTCATATAATTATTTGAATAACGTCTGTTTTTCTTGAGTTTATGAGCAGGCAACACACCCAGCCTTTCCCCGGAATAAATCTTAGGAGACTTGCACTGCCCTAACGCATAGCAGGAGCTGCCTCAAAATTAATGGAAGGGGGGGGCGGTGGGGTATCTAAGCAAGCACCTCCGGCACAGGGAGAGCTCAGCATTTCAAAGGACGTGTGCAACAGAGAGGGCAGAGAGCCAAATGCTAAGCAGCACAACCCATAAGACTGGTGTCAGGAATCCAAATGTGTACACTGAGCTGGGTCCTAAGCAAATGTCAGACACACTATTTTAACAAACTATTCGGGGCAAGAAAAATAGCCAGAAAAAGCCAGGCCCCATGCTTCTTGGAAGAGGCAACATTTTTAATGCATCAGGTTGTTCTCCCTTAAGAAGAGTAATTCTCAAACCGGAAAGTATAAAGGCAAATTCCAGAAGGAGGACGTCATCTGGGGTCAGCAAGGAGGCCAGGGAGGCATCTGGCCACACGGATTATGTGCGCGACTTTCAGATATATCTCATCAGAACTTGGGAACTCAACTGCAGAGCCACTAGAAATTTGGGCAAGAAGCCCATTACCCAGGGAAGTGTGAAATGTTTGTCAGCTTTCAAAAAGAAAGAATGTGCAAATGGGGTAAATTTAATGACCTCTGACTTCCAAACTTGAAATTAATTCATGGTACAAATCTGGACTAGATTTGTAACAGAGTGCCTAGAAAGTGGAATTTTAAAAATTTTCTGCCTCAATAAACTTCCATTTAAAAGTTGCCAACAAGCAAGAGAAAGACAGCCAGTCTCCTTGGAGGAAATCTGTCCCCAGAACAAGCATGTGAACCATCTCCTTCAGCTCTGTAAACGTGAGCAACTAGGCACCACCTGAGGGTGGAACTGGGCATTTCCCCTAACATGGCCTGAAGCAAGCTTCTGCCTGTATTTGTTGGTGTGAAGGATTGATCGCTGGAAACAATTGAGCAAAATTATACTGGGGCAAGGAGCATTCTGGGAAAACAGAGATCAGAACTAATTCTCATACATGCTAACTATTACTAGATTTCTAATCTCTGATGAGCTGAAGTGGCCATACCTGAATCCATGCACGGGTTTCCACAAGAAATAGCAGAGGTGTGCCTCCAGTTAGGAGAATTTTAGGGCAGAAAGTCTGGCTCTGGGAGTCTCAGTGGAGCCACTTGTTCCAATATGCAGATTACAGGTGAGTGATAAGTAAAGAAAGGAGATTTAATCAGTATGCATATTGAGAGGAGGAGCAGATGAAAGGGTCCGGTGACAGCCAAGTTCAATTTCAGGAGACTAACATGAGGTTTAAACTGAGGAATCACTGAGGCAGGGGCCAAGAGGCACACCTAATTAAGCAGTCTGGATCGAAGTGTGGCCTGGTTGTCTACATCTACTTGTGCGAGGTGGTTCAGAAAAATCTTTAGTGCTTGAGGTTTCCCATGAGACGGTTGCCTCTGCAGAGCGCAGCCTCCAGCACACACGGTTGCCCTCTTTTGTTTGTTTGTTTGTTTTCAGAGCCAGTTTTTTATTGAAGCTTTGCGCATTTCATACAACATTTCCCAGTCAAGTCTAGACCCATTCCCCCTTGCCCCCCACCCCACCAGAGCTCATGCATTCTACCAAACATGGTTTTCATCTTTTTCTCAGTCTCTTTTAAAATTTTTGATGCAGAAGTTTACTGTTTCTGGCACAAGTTCACTGTTTCAGTCAGTTCTTTGACCCAGTCTGTTGTTGTTGTTGTTCCAATTTGCATCACTCCAAAATATGCATACATGCATGCCACACATATATCAAGATTATGATGTCAGCTTATGATTTTTTTTCTTTTTTTCTTTTCTTTTCTGAGACAGGGTTTCCCTTTAGTCCCAGCTGGCCTGGAGCTCGCTATGTAGACCAGGCTGGCCTTGAACTCACAGAGATCTGCCTGCCCCTGCCTCCCGAGTGCTGGGATTCAAGGTATGCTCCACCATGCTCAGCTCTTTTTTTTTTTTTTTTCTTTCTTTATTAGACTGAAAGATGTCATGTTTTCCTTAAGGAAGTGTTTGAAGGCTCCTCCTTGGCAAGCCCAAACAACCATCAGTCCTGCCCTTGAGCTCCACACAGTTGCCCTCTTTTGAAGGGTGTAAAAGCTCTAAAAGCTCATGAGCTGTAAAAGCCCCCTTCAAACGAGGGCAACTTTGGGTAGTTCTTTGTCATAGACATGTTTATTAATCGCTCCTGTTGTTCCTGGAGCCCAAGGTGACTGCAGGTTTAGGACAATGACTGGAGCATGTTTTAGGGTTCTTTGAACAGAACTTTGTTTTTTTATTTTTATTTTTATTTTATGTGTAGGAGTGTTATTGCCTGCATGGATGCGAGAGCGCCACATGCGTGCAGTGCCTGTGGAGGCCAGGAGAAGATGCTGGGTCCCCTGGAACCGGAGTTACAGATGGTTGCTAGTCACCAGGTGGGTGCTATGAAATGAAACTGGGTCCTCTGCAAGAGCAACCAGCACTTTAACCATGGAGCCATCTCTCCAGACCTTGGAATAGGGCTTTGTAAAAGTTGCCAGTAAGATGCCTAAAAGCAGTAGAGACACAGTGAAACTGGAAGTGCCAAGACTTGACACCATGTTTGGTTAACTTGGTGGCCCAAATGAGAAGTCACAGTGCATTTAACAAAGTTCTAAGTGCCTGCTGCACTCCCGAGGGAAAAGCGAGCCAGCCAGGAAAAGGCTTGAGTGTCTTCCTGCTCACTGGGGTTGAAGCATACAAACTCCCTGCCTACTGCCTCAGCTGAGCGGGAAGGTGCACAGGACCCAAGCATGCCGTTCTCTTGTCTCAGTACAGCAAAACTCTCACTTCAGTCCTTAGAGAAAGCTAGAGTATTAATATCCATACAGCAGGCCTGGATGAGACCTTCAGGTTAACAGTGATACAGGGAGGAGAGAGAGCTGGATTTGCTTGGTATGCTGGATAGCTTTAGTGTCAACTTGACACACCTGGGTTGAGGGAGCCTCCGTTGGGGAGCTGGCTCTATTGGATTGGCCTGTGGCCACATCTGTGGAGTATTGTCTTGGTCGAGCAGTGTGGGAGAGCCCAGCCCACAAGAGTGGTGCCACCCTGGGCAGGTTGTTGTGTACCGTATAAGAAGGCAGGCTGGGCATGAGCCAGGAGAGCAAGCCAGTGAACAGCATTCCTCCATGGCCTGTGCTTCAGCTCCTGCCTCCAGGTTCCTCCCCTGAGTTCCTGCCCTGGGCTCCCTAAGTGATGAACTGTGACCCAGGAGAGGTAAGCTGAATAAACCCTTTCTTCCCCAAGTTGGTGTTGGTCAGAGTGTTTTGTCACAGCAATGGAAGACAAACTACAACAGAAATTGGTACCAGAAGAGTGGGGTATTGCTGTGACAGACCTGACCTTGGTGTTTTGGGGAAGGATTGTGGAGGCATTTGGAACTTTGGGCTGGGAAGATCATTGAATGCCTAAAGATCGTTGCTGTGGAGCTTGGAGCAGGTTTGCTGAGGAGTTGTAGAAGATGGAGGCCTGGCTTGTGAAGTTTCTAGTTTCAAAGGGGAGCAGAGATCATCAGGACTGTGTAATCTGTGGGTTCTGGTCAGCTGGGGCTGAAGAATCAGCTGTAAGTAACAAGAGACCAGAACCTGAAGTGAAATTTTTGTTGTACTGGGACAATTGATGCTGGTTAGCTGGGGCTGAAAAATCAGCTGTAAGTAACAAGAGACCAGCATCACTGTGGTGAAATCTTCTGGGAAGAATTTCTTCAGGGTCAGCACACAGAAGCTATGTTCCAGAGGAGGCCTGAGCCTCCTCTCAAGCCCAGAAGAAAGACTTGGTAATAAAATGTCTCCTATATGGGTGCGCTGGGTGGTGGTTGAGTGTGTGGAAGGGGTGTCACAGAGAGCAGCCGAGGCTTGGCACTGTGAGAGATCAGGAAAGACCATTGGTGGAAGTGCACCTCGGTTGCAGTGAAGACCCCAGGATTGCAGGGGTCATGGAGAGAAGCTGAGGCTTTGCACCAGGAGAGGTCAGAAGAGACCATTGGTGAAGGTGCTACCTCAGTTTCAGTGGCGACCCCAGCTTTTTGGAGATGCCAGGACCCTGGGATGACCACCAAGAGCAGCGGCAGGTGTGGAATGGAGTTGGCCTGGGTCTGCGAGATGAGCTGTGTGTGCCACGGATGGCAGAGTCAGAGAAGGGAGCTGCCGAAACCCTTTGGAGCCCAGAAGATCGTGAGTGAATCCCAGGTGTCCAGCCTTGAACTACTTTGATGGACTTAAGTTTTGTTTGAGTGTGCCTGATTCTTCCCTTTGAAATAAGACAGTACTTGCTTTGGATTTTACAGCAGCCCACAGTTAAGAGACTTTTAATAGACTGTGAACTTTTAAGTATTTGGACATTTTGAGGACTGTGGGGCTTTTAAGGTTGTACTGTCTTGGGTTGTGATTAATGTTAATATCGTACTTTGGGGATAAGAACTGGAAAGGTGGTGGTTTAATAGTGAAGTGTTTTGTGTGTCAAGTTGACAAGGGGTCAATTGTGCTGGATAGCTTTAGTGTGAACTTGACACACCTGGGTTGAGGGAGCCTCAGTTGGGGAATTGGCTCCATTGGATTGGCCTGTGGCCACATCTGTGGAGTATTGTCTTGATGGTCGAGCACTGTGGGAGGGCCCAGTCCGCAAGAGTTGTGCCACCCTGGGCAGGTTGTTGTGTACTGTATAAGAAGGTGGGCTGGGCATGAGCCAGAAGAGCAAGCCAGTGAACAGCATTCCTCCATGGCCTGTGCTTCAGCTCCTGCCTATAGGTTCCTGCCCTGAGTTCCTGCCCTGGGCTCCGTAAGTGATGAACTGTGACCCAGGAGATGTAAGCTGAATAAACCCTTTCCTCCCCAATTTGGTGTCTGTCAGAGTGTTTTGTCACAGCAATGGAAGACAAACTAGAACACTTGGCAACAATGAGGGGGCAGGGGGCAGGAGGCAGAGGAGACAGAGACAGAGTGAGCTGGCCTGCCTATACTTGATGGCAGACGTCTGGCTTCTGTAACTGCGGAAAAGGAAGTTTATGTTGTTTAAAATCAGGTTGGTGATGTTTTATAGCAGCCCAAGGAACTAATTGACTTGAGCATGTGTGGATTCAAGAGATTATTCGGAAGAATGAGAAATTATTTGAATCTTATTTGAATTCTAAACTAGTAAGGCAAGTTACACTGGCTATGGATTATTAAACAGGTGCCTTATCTGTTCTGATGAGTCAAGAAGATGCTAAGATAATGAGATCTTAAAATTTTTGTGGCTAAACAAGAAATATGTGAATTTGTCCACAAAGTATGAAGGTCTCTAGCTGATTCCACACCAAGTCAAATTGACAGCTTGGTGCTTGGCTCTGTCCTTCACACTGACTTGGCTAGGCTTTGAGTATGTTCTTATCAAGTGTATAAGTACCCACAATTGGCAGGGACAACTAATCTAGTAGATGTCAACTCCCACATTCAAATTAATCAGGATACCTAGCGCAATGAGCCAGAAGCCTAACATAAAGTTAAAACTTCAGCTTCAAAAACCAGTTGTAAGAATGAACTGGAGGACTTGGCTTGAGAGCAACTCAACTCGGGGTGGGGGGGCGGGGAGGATTGGCGTCTTCCGGTTGATCTTAGCCCAGGTAGGATGTGGTTACTCAAAAAAGATAATCAAAGGCAGCTGTCGCTACAGATGTGGTAGCAATGCTCACTCACTAATCAAGTTTCTTACATAGGAAAAAATAGTTATAAATCAGGCCGTTGAGGTGTTTACTGGGAACAGCAGATGATGAGTGACTGATACACAGAATGACGTAGAGTGTGTGAGCAGCTTCCCAGAAACACATATTAAATATGGCGAGCAGAGCCTCAAGACTCCAAACTATTCCTTCCCAGTGGTACCTTTTCTAGACAGCACTAAGTATGCACCAAGCCAAGGAGGCAGACGAGAAAGTGGATCAGCAGGTGCAGGGGCCATGGGCTGCTGCCCTGTGCCAACCGGGTGAGCCAGCAGGGAGGTGACAATGTGCAAAGCTGCAACAGCACCTGGTACCTGCTCCACCCCACAGCGTTGCTTCCCTTTTCCTTCAGAAGCATCTCTGACAATAAATAGTAACTCCAAACTATACAAAGAAAAGAATTCTGGGAACTGTAGTTTCTCAATAGTGTTTTTATTCTTTGAAAGTTTCATTTCTACAATGCATATTGATCATATCCATCCATCACCTCCCTCCAATTCCCCCTGGAATCCTCTCCCCTATCTCCCTCCCAACTTCCTGTCTTCTTTTTTTATTGTTATTATTAACTCCTGAGCCCAATTAGTGTTGCCCATATGCTCATGAGTTTATGGTTGTCCACTGGGGCATAAGCAACCTATCAGTGGCCGTGTCCCCAAGTGACCCTCCACACCTCAGCAGCCATCAACTGCCAACAGCTCCTCTGCTGTCGTGGGGCCTCAGGAGTCCCTCCCTCATCACTGCTGGAACTCTGATTGGCTTGATCTTCTTGTGAAGGTCTTCTGTTGTGAGTTGATGTGTGCAACAACCACATCATGTCCAGAATTCAGCATTTTATAGCTCCCCTCCCGGGCCAGTAGCTGTCACATTTTCTCTACCTCTTTCAAAAAGTTTCCTGATGATGGAGGTTCATATAGATGACCCATCCACAGCTGAGCACTCAGAGTTATTTAGGCACTTTGTCCACTTATGAGCCTCTGCATTAACCCATTGAAAAAAGAAGCTTCTCTGACCAAAGTTAAGAACAGCATAGATCTGTAGGTATGAACATAAATATTTAGAATGCATTTTGACAGCATGACTATTTAACAAAATACATTAGGTTCCCTTTTAGGGCCTTAAACCTAACACAACATCTGAAAGACTACCTTTAAAAAACTGGGCAGGGGATACAGTGTATGTTTTGCATGTGTGAGGTTTTAGTTTGATCCCCAGCAATACATACACACACACACACACACACACACACATACACACACACACACATATATATATATAACATATATATATATATATATATATATATATATATATATATATATATAACAAGGAACTTTTCACATTTAAATATTGGATTTCAAAACAAAATTGCACAAACATTTCCTTTATACCCTTCACTGAGTTTCCCCAAATGTTAACATCTTACATATTACAGTGATCAAAACTGATAAACTGACTTTGATACTGTTAGCTAACTTACAGATCAAATTAAGTCAAATCTCCCATTCATCACTCTTTTCTGGTCCAGAATTTAAGTCAGGTACCTATGTAGCATTTAGTTTCAGATCTTCTTAGGCTTCTGCAACCTAGGACAGCCCATTTATCTTCTGAAAAACCTTTCCAGAGGAAATACAAGTCAGGAAATGTCCAGAACAGTGATAGTCTGGAAAGCAAGTACCCACAAAGACGCTGTCGGAACACACAGCCTGAGGAGAAGGCTTAGAGGGTGAACTCACTGTGTTCACAGCATCCTCAACACTGGAGGACCTGTGTGGAAGATGGAGCAGACTATTCTGTTTCCTCAGTGGTTGGAAGTACAAATAAGTAGTTGTACATTAGGAAGAGCTCAGCTTGCTGCTTAGACAGGACCCTGGATCAGAAGTGACTGTGCCCTTGGCCTTGTGCCTTCTGAGCTGGATCAGGACAGATGGACAGACCTAAGGAGAAAACAGCAAGGAAGAGGCATGTCCTGAGTGGGGCAGCAGGCCAGGGTCATGTGACTTGGGGATGTGCAGCCTAGAGTAGAGAGCAGAGGCTTCAGACTTTTGGTTGGAGAAGGTTGGCAAGCCAGCAACTGGGACAGAGCATTCATGTCTCTGGCTGCCAAAGTCTATCAATAGGTCTTAACATTTTTTAATTTATTTTTATTTTTATGTGTTTTATGTATGAATGTTATGCCTACCTGCATGTGTATAAGTGCACCTGTGGCATGCAGTGCCTGAGGAGGACAGTAACACAGTTGGATCCCCTGGAATTGGAGTTACAGATGGTTGGTAGCTGCCACGTGAGTACTGGGATTCAACCCTGGGCTCTCTACAAGAGCACCTAGTGCTCTTAACTGCTGAGCCATCTCTCCAGCCCATATCAATAGATCTTTTTAAAAAATGACATTAAGGGGCTGGAGAGATGGCCTAGCAGTTAAGAGCGCCTACTGCTCTTGCAGAGGACCCGGGTTTGATCCCCAGCACCCACATAGCGGCTGAGAACCATCTGTAACTCCGATTCCAGGAAAACTCCAGTTCCAGGGGAATCCAACACCCTCTTCTGACCTCCGTGGCATTGCACAACACAGGTGCACAAACCTACATGCAGACAGCACATTCATACACATAAAAATTTTTTTTAAATGACATTAAAAATTTTACTGTGTGTGCATGTATGTACACTAATGTGATGGCACCCACAGCACATATGTGGAGGTCAAAGGACAACTTGAGGAAGTCGGTTCCTCTAACTTGTGGGCCCTAGGCATTGAACTCAGATTATCAGGCTTGGTGGCAGTTGCCTCTACCCACTGAACCATCTCGCTGGTCCTCAGTGGGTCATTTTGAGGCAGCACTATTGGTCCAGTTTGTCTCTCATCTATCACAAAAGGGCAGGAATTGTCTTTGGTCTGGAAGTTCTAGTCTGAGAACAGGTTGGCACTTCTTAAGTGGTCCAGAGGCATGTGGAGGACTGAAAAAGCCAAAACCAATCCTGGCATGCCTTAAATTTGAATGGTCCCTGTGCTGACTGTTTAGCCAGAATTCTTATTCATTATTTATTTATTTATATTTATTTTTTTAAAGATGTGTTGTTATTTTTATTTTTTTAATTACATGTATGCTTTAATGTACTTTTTTGAAGGTTCTATAAGAATCTAATATAAATTTTACAATAAGTTTACAGTGAAACTATGTTATTATAATATTTCAATAACTCAGGGATTATACTGAAATTATTCTATAAAGCTCTCAATACTTTTTTTGTTGTTCCTTCCCCTTCATATTACTCCAAATTATGCCCTTATAAACAACACATATTGTACCAAAATTATGACTTCTGGGAATGAACTGTATGTTAATTCCTAGATATGTTTTGGGATTCACATTTTTTCCCTTAGTTTTATATTACTCTAGAATATGAATACATACCTTTCACCATATATGGTAGTTACAATGTGTGAATATAAGTAGTAGGTCAATTCTAGAGCCCATTAAGAGATTCATATTATTACAGCACATTTGCTTTCAGATACAGAGAAATATAATAATAAAGTTGCTCAGTTTGCCTGCCAACCTGGGATTTGATGTTAGCATCCACAAATGAAAGAAACCATTTGCTTTTTTTTTTTTTTTCTGGGGACTTGTTACTTCACTTAGCAGAATGGGGCTTTAATTTCCAGCCATTACCTGCAAAGTTCATGATGTCATCTTTCTTTACTTCTGCATAGAACTCCATTGTGTAGATGTACCACATTTTTGTTATCCAGTCATCAGTTGAGAGGCATTTGGGTTGGTTCCAGCTCTTTGCTATTGTGAAGAGAGCTGTAATAAACATAGATGTGCATGTATCTTTTGGTAAGATGTGTCTTGTGGGTATATACCCACAGGAGTGTATGGCGGGGTCAGGTGGTAGGCTCATTTTGAGTCTTTTAAGGTTCTCCACACTGCTTTCCACAATGGTTGTACGAGGTTACATTCCCACCAGCAGTGGATGAGTGTTCCCCTTTCCCTACAACCTCTCCAGCATTTGGTATCTTTTGTTTTCTTGATCTTGGCTAGTCTTATTGGAGTGAGATGATACCTTAGTGTGGTTTTAATTTGCATTTCCTAATTATTAACAATGCTGAGCACTTTTTAAAGATGTTTCTCAGCCATCTTTACTTCTTTACTGGTGAAGTCTCTGGTTATTTGTTTTCTTTTTTTTTTTTTTATTAATTTTTTATTTATTTCTGTATGTGGACGAAGTACTGTCTGCATGCAAGTCTGTGCGCACCCGTGTCGTGCAGTGCCCGCGGAGGTCAGAAGTGGGTGTCGGATTCCCGGGAGCTGGAGTTTCCCCGGAATTGGAGTTTCAGACGGTTCTCAGCCGCCATGTGGGTGCTGGGGATCGAACCCGGGTCCTCTGCAAGAGCAGTCGGCGCTCTTAACCGCTAGGCCATCCTCCAGCCCTTTTTTTTTTTTTTTTTTTTTTTTTTAATTTAATGTTATATCCTTAGCTGTGTAGTCGTGGGTGGTTTCTCCTTCTTGTGGTTTTCTTTCACTTCCTTCTTGTTTCTTTAGCTGTACAAAACTTTTTTTTGATTTTCCCACTTTTGTCAGCTTGTTGCCTTATTTCCTGTGCAGCTGCTGTCTGATTTAGAAAGTCTTTCCTACACCTATAGTCTGTAGGTTCTGCCCATTTTTCTTCTATCACTTCAGGGTTTCCGGTTTCGGGTTGAAATCTTTGATCCACCTTGAAGTTTATTTTGTACAGGGTGAGATGTAGGGGGTTTAATTTGTTTCTTCTACACAATGATTGATCCAGTTTTGCCAACACCATTTGCTGAAGATGCTGTCTTTCCTCCATTGAGCTTTTTTGGCCCTTTGTCAAATATAGTAATGATTGAAGTTATATGAGCTCAAGTTTGGGATCTTCAATTTTGTTCCATTTTGTCAATGGGTCTGTTTTGGGGCCAGTACCAGGCTGCTTCTTATATATGAGCCCTGTTATTATAGCTTTGAAGTCTGGTAAGTAATCCCCCCCTGTATTGCACTTTTTGTCAGGGTTGCTTTACCTATTTAGGGTTTTTTGTTTTTCCATAGAATTTAAGGATTTTTTTTTTTCCAAGGTCTGTGAAAAAGTTCATGGGGTTTTGATTGGTTGCATTGAATCTGTATATTAGTTGGGTAGAATGGAATTTGGACATTTTACTATATTAATTTTCCAATCCATGAGCATGGAAGGGCTTTCCATCTTTTGATGTCATCTTCAATCTCCTTCTTCAGGAGTTTAAAATTTTTGTTGTAGAGGTCTTTGGTGTCTTTTGTTTTTTTTTATTTTTTTTCTTTTGAGGCTATTGTGAGTGGAAAGGTCTCCTTTGTATTCCTTCTTCAGTGTGCGTGTTGTTGGTGTAAAGAAAGGCTATTGACTTTTTCTAGTTTAATTTTGTATCTGTCCACTTTACTGAAACTCTTAATCATTTCTAGGAGTTTTCTGGTGGAGTGTTTTGAGCATCCCTAGGTAAACTATCATATCATCTGCAAAAAGGGATAGTTTACTTCCTTTTTTCTTATAGTACTCCTTTAAATTTCACTTTCTCCCTTAGTTGCCCTAGCAAGGCATTCATTCAAGCACAGTTTGTGATGAGGAGTGAGATAGTGGACCGCCTTGCCATGTTCCTCCTTGCCTTTAAGGAAATGCGTCTAACTTTCTCCAGTTTAGGATGATGTTGGATGTGGGTTTCATGTATATGGCTTTGATACATTAGGAATGAGCCCCATTCAGTTTCCCTCAGGACATTTAAGAAGCATGAAGGGGATCTGGATTTTGTCAAAGGCTTTTTTGCATCAATTGAATGATTGGTGTGGTTTTGTCTTCAGTCCCACTTATGGGTTTTATGATAGTTATTGATTTTCTATATGTTGAAACCATCCCTGCATCTCTGGTATGAATCCAATTTGGTCATGATGGATGATCTTTTTTGATGTGGGTCTGTATGCGATTTGCAAGTATTTTGTTGAGATTTTTTATTTTTTATGTATTTTTTTTTTTTTTTTTTGTTTGTTTTTTTCTTTGCCTGGTTTTGGTATGTCTGGCTTCATAGAAGAAATTTGGGATATTTCCGTCTGTTTGTATCCTCTGAAAAAGTTTGAGTCAGTAATGGTTTAAAGACTCTCTTAAATGTTTTAATAGAATTCTTCTGTGAAAACCATCTGGCTGGGCCTTTTTTTAGTTGAGAGGCTTTTTTATTACATCTTCAATTTCCTCAAGTCTTATGATTTTGCTTAACTGTCAAGCTCTTCTTGGTTAAACTTGGGAATCCAGATTTCAGATTTTCATCCATTTCTCTTAGGTTTCAAATTTAGTAGACCATAGGTTTTTTTAAGAGTTTCCCATATGATTGTCTGGATCTTTTCTTTATCATTCTTGTGATGTTTCCCCCCTTTCATCAAACTGCTATTGATTGGAGTTGTTTGTTTCTTTCTTTGGTTAACTGGGCTAGAGGGTCTATTGTGTTTATCTTTCAAAGAACCAGCTTTTAATTCATTGATTTTTTTTGGTATTTTTTTGTTTCTAGTCATTGATTTCTGTTATTTCTTCCTGTTTGTGGGTTTAGGGTTCATTTGTTGTTGTCTCTCAAGGTTTTTATTTATTTTATTTTTGGTCTTTTCGAGACAGGTCTCCCTTATCCCCAGCTGTCCTGGAACTCACTCGTAAGACCAGGCTGGCCTTGAACTACACAAAGATCCACCTGCCTCTACTCCCAAGTGCTAGGATTAAAGGCATGTGCCACCACACCCGGCTGATTCTCATGTTAATTTTTACCTGCTTAGTGACTTTAGATCATTTATTTGTTCTCTTTTCTGGTTTGGTTTCTTAAATGTGGGCACTAGGGCTATAAATTTCCCTTTAGGACTGATTTAGGGTATCTAACAAGGTTTTGTTTTGTTATGTTGTTCTTTTTGTTTAGGTTCCAGGAATGCTTTTATTTCATTCTTATTTCTTTCCTGACCCACTCATTGTTCAGATTTGTGTTGTTTAGTCTCCACGTGTTCTTATAGTTATAGGTTTACCCTGTGTTAATACTGAGCTTTAGTTGCTGTGGCTGATAGAATGCATGAAAATTTCAAATCATCTTTTGTATTTGTTAGATTTCTTTTGTGCTAGTAGTTGGTAATTTTTTGGAGAATGTTCCATGGGGCGCTGAGTAGAAGTAATTCTCTGGTGTGTGGTGTATTATTCTGTAGCTATCTGTGAAGTCCATTTGGTTTAGTTGTATTGTTTAGTTCCAATGTCTATTCTGTTTGTGATTAGTTTGTTGTTCAGTTACCTATCCAATTGACTTAGTGGGGTATTGAAGTCCCCACTATTAGTGTACTGGATTAATCTCTGTCTTAAGGTCCTGAAGGATTGTGTTTATAAAGTTTGGTGCACCAGAGTTTGGTGCATAAACATTTTTTAAGATTGTGAAATCTTCCTGTTTAATTGTTCCATTGATAAGGATATAATGGCCCCTCTTTTGTCTTTTTAAGTTAATTTTACTCTGAGTCTATTTTGTCTGATATAGGACTAGCAACTCACTGCTTCGCTTTTTGGTACCATTTGCTTAGAATATTTTTTTTCATCCTTTCACTTTAAGGTGGTCGTTCCTTGAGGGTGCGAAGGGTTCTGTAGAGGCAGCAATAGATGATTCTGTTTGTTAATCCACTCCCAATCTATGTCTTATGGATTGGGGAGTTAGTACCATTAATAGTTAAGGTTATTATTGAGAGTTGTGTGTTGTTTCCTTTCAACTTATTTTTCATTTGCATTCTTGGACTATGTATTTATTTACTCTGTATGCTTTTGTAATTGTCTCCTTGGGTTGCTTGAGGATAGTTGCTCCTTTCCTCTATTCTTTGAATGCTTTGAGTATTTTCTGAAGTGTTGGTTTTTTTGACATGTGTTTTATTTCATTTCTTTATGTCATGCAAAAGGTTTTCCTTTCTCCTTCAACTATAATTGACATTTTTGCTGGGTATAAAATCTGGGTTGGCATCTAAAGTCATTAAGCACTGGAAATACTTTGGTCCATGTTCTTCTTGCTTTCATCATTTGCACTGAGAAGTCAGCTGTATCTTATGGATTTCCCTTTAGAACGTAACTGTTTTTTTTGTGGCTTTCAGTATTTTTCCTTGTTTTGAGCATCCAGTGTTTTTTACCTATGATAGATGTGGGGAATTTCTTTTCTGCTCTTGTCGATTTGGTGTTTCTATTACTTTCTTGTATTTGTAATGGGTTTGTCTCTTTTCAGTTTTTGGAGGGAAATTTTCTTCTATTGTTTCTGTTGAAGATCTGATCCAATCCATATTCTTGGGATTCTTCTCCTCCTCTATCCCTATGATGGGGAGGTTTGGTCTTTTCATAGTGTCCCCACATTTCTGGTTGTTCTACTCGTGTTTGTTTTTTGTTTTTTAATTTTTCATAATCTTTACTTGAGGTTTTCTAGTGAACGTGTTATCCTGTTAGGTCTGATATTCTTTTTTCTGCTTTCAATCCATTTCTGTTTCTGAAGCTTTTTCCCTCATCCCTTTGTCTCTGATGAGATGAATGTTTCAGTTTCCTTTTTTTCCTTTTCATTGCTCGGTGATTCTATAAATTTTCCACTTCCTTTTGGAGCTTTTCATTCTCTTCTTGTAGCCCCTTGCTTTGCTGGTCCATTTCTTTTTTTTCCTTTCATCGCCTGAGATCTTTTCAGTTTTCCACTTCCTTCCGGAGAGTTTACATTCTCTCTCTCTTGTTCTTTCCAGAGTACTGTAATTTTTTCTCCGCTTTAGTTCTTTTTCGAGAATTTATCATTCTTTCCTCCTAAGATCCTTCTTGAGTTTTTTCATTCTCTGCTTTAGGTTCTCTGATTGTTCTTTATATGTCGTTTGACTTCTTTGAATATGTATACAATTGTTCTTCTAAGGTTGTGTAATTTTTGGTTTCGCTTGTTGGGATCTTCACAGGATGGTTGAGTTCAGTAGGGGATTTATTTATGAGCTTTTCCTCATATTGTTGTTTTTCCGTTGTGTCCTTTGGCCTGTGGTTTTTGGTTTTTTTGTTTGGTTTTGATTCTGGTGCTAATCTCAAAGTTCGTATAGAGGACGGTGTTGGTCACTCTGCTTCCTGTTGATTTTCTTCCTCAGCATTGGCTCTGGCAGCTAGAATCAACTGGCACTGTACGCATGCTGGAATCTGTCCCAACCACAGCATCTCCAAGAACAATAGCTTGGGGGGGGCATTTTACTCCTTTGGCCTGCACACCGACCCCACCTGGCCACAGAATGTGCATGCATTGCCTTATTTATTTATTTATTTATTTGTTGGTTGTGTTGTTGTTGGAACAGGGTCTCCCTGTCTGGCCCGAATGGCTGGCGGGCTGGTTGGTCTCACAAGTGTGGAGATCCCCCTGTCATCTGTGGTATCCCCACCCCCAGGGTCTGGGACTAAAGGCATGAATAAACCCAAGCTTTGTTTTCTTTCTTTTCCGTTCCTGCTTCCTTCCTTCCTCCCCTCCTTCCCTCACCTCCCTCCCTACCATTGCCCGCCTACTCCTTTCCTCCCTTCCTTCTCCTTCTTTCCTTCTTTTTTTTACTTTCTTTCTTTTTAGTCCTTCTTCCTTCATCCTTCCTTCCTCGAGCTTTTTCTCTTCTTTCTTTTTTGTTTTTCTTTTTTTCATACAAGGTTTCACTTACTCAGGTTAACCTCAACTCTCTATGTATCCCAGGCAGGATTTACAACCTTCCTGTCTCAGCCAATATGCTGAGTAGCCGGATGACCTGTGGACACCACCTCACATATCAAAAGAAACTGTCTTGGTGATTTCCGTGTTATCTCCCAACCCAGCTCCCACAGAAGAGTGTGTAGGACCTGAAGGGGAACCTTCTTGGCAGAGCTCTGTCACTGGAGCCTGGCATTGTCCTTCCTTGAAAATCCTACCTAGGCCTACACAGTGCATCAGTGCTGGCACCACTGCCACAGAGAGCTGGGAATGACTATCTGAGGTCATGGCCACAAAGGACCCGAGTCCCAGGTACTGCTCAGTCCTTCTCTGGCCACCTAACTTGGATGAGGTCCCTGGCTGTAATCTGGAGACTGCAATTCCCTTTAACAAGGGCTCTTGCTGAGGTTTTATTTTTTGTTTTGTTTTGTTTGTTTGTTTGTTTTTTAACACCGTCAACTTTATTACTGTGAGTGCTTGAAACAAGTTACTCCATTTTGATTCTGACAACTTTCCTNAGAACAATGATGAGAAATGATGACCACTGCTAGGCACTCAGTACTGTTCTACCAAACAGGGCGATTCTGATTGCCTGCCAGTCTGTATCTCACTCATGAACAGGAGCTAAAGCAGACAAAGGGGAAAACAAGAGGCAGGGAAAAGGAAGTATACTTAATAAAATATGCTCATCCTACTCAATATACGTCAAACTTTAGGGGCAACATCAAAGTGCTTCAGTGATGTTAAATATTTGTACCTTTACTCCAATCTCTGGCAAATATTTATATAACTCCCTTAAGTAACTGAATTATAATCCTCAAAAACTAAACAAAATAAAAAGAAAATTAGCAAACAGCCATTCCAAGTCAGTGCCATTGCAGAAAAAACACTAAAAATAGGGGAGAACCAATTTCTTAAAATTTTTTTTTTATTAATTTTTTATTTATTTCTGTATGTGGACGAATGTACTGTCTGCATGCAAGTCTGTGCACCCGTGTCGTGCGATGCCGCGGAGGTCAGAAGTGGGTGTCGGATTCCCCTGGAGCTGGAGTTCTCCCGGAATTGGAGTTTCAGACGGTTCTCAGCCGCCATGTGGGTGCTGGGGATCGAACCCGGGTCCTCTGCAAGAGCAGTCGGCGCTCTTAACCGCTAGGCCATCTCTCCAGCCCTTCTTCTTTGTTTTTTAAGTAGCTTATATATTCTGGATGTTAATGCTTTGTCTGATGTATCAGTGGTGAAGGTTTCCTCCCACTCTGTGGGTTTTCTCTTCACTTCCTTCATTGTTTCTTTAGCTGTACAAAATCTTTTGAGTTTGATGAGGTCCCACTTGTCAGCTGTTGTCCTTATTTCCTGTGCAGCTGCTGTCTGATTTAGAAAGTCTTTTCCTACACCTATGTCTTGTAGGTTGCTGCCCACTTTTTCTTCTATCACCTTCAGGGTTTCCGGTTTCGGGTTGAAATCTTTGATCCACTTGAAGTTTATTTTTGTACAGGGTGAGATGTAGGGGTTTAATTTTGTTCTTCTACAAATGATTATCCAGTTTTGCCAACACCATTTGCTGAAGATGCTGTCTTTCCTCCATTGAGCTTTTTTGGCCCCTTTGTCAAATATGAGATGATTGAAGTTATATGAGCTCAAGTTTGGGGATCTTCAATTTTGTTCCATTTGTCAATGGGTCTGTTTTGGGGCCAGTACCAGGCTGTCTTTATAACTATAGCCCTGTAATATAGCTTGAAGTCTGGTAAAGTAATCCCCCCTGTATTGCACTTTTTGTTCAGGGTTGCTTTACCTATTTAGGGTTTTTTGTTTTTCCATATGAATTTAAGGATTTTTTTTTCCAAGTCTGTGAAAAAGTTCATGGGGATTTTGATTGGTATTGCATTGAATCTGTATATTAATTTGGGTAGAATGGACATTTTTACTATATTAATTTTTCCAATCCATGAGCATGGAAGGGCTTTCCATCTTTTGATGTCATCTTCAATCTCCTTCTTCAGGAGTTTAAAATTTTTGTTGTAGAGGTCTTTGGTGTCTTTGGTTAGGTTTATTCCCAGGGATTTTATTTCTTTTGAGGCTATTGTGAGTGGAAAGGTCTCCTTTTATTCCTTCTTCAGTTGCTTGTTGTTGGTGTAAAGAAAGGCTATTGATTTTTCTAGTTTAATTTTGTATCCTGCCACTTTACTGAAACTCTTAATCATTTCTAGGAGTTTTCTGGTGGAGTTTTTTAGCATCCCTTAGGTAAACTATCATATCATCTGCAAAAAGGGATAGTTTTACTTCCTTTTTTCTTATTAGTACTCCTTTAATTTCACTTTCTCACCTTGTTGCCCTAGTAAGCATTTCAAGCACTATGTTGATGAGGAGTGGCGATAGTGGACAGCCTTGCCATGTTCCTGCCTTTAAGGGGAAATGCTTCTAACTTTTCTCCATTTAGGATGATGTTGGATGTGGGTTTCATGTATATGGCTTTGATTACATTGAGGAATGATCCCTCCAGTCCAGTTCCCTCTAGGACTTTAAGCATGAAGGGGATGCTGGATTTTGTCAAAGGCTTTTTCTGCATCGCTTGAGATGATTGTGTGGTTTTTGTCTTTCAGTCCACTTATGTGTTTTATGACATTTATTGATTTACATATGTTGAACCATCCCTGCATCTCTGGTATGAATCCAATTTGGTCATGATGGATGATCTTTTTGATGTGGGTCTGTATGCGATTTGCAAGTATTTTGTTGAGAATTTTTGCATCTGTGTTCATTAATGATATGGGTCTACAGTTTTCTTTCTTGTTGGTGTCTTGCCTGGTATTCTGGCTTCATAGAAGAAATTTGGGATATTTCCGTCTGTTTGTATCCTTCTGAAAAGTTTGAGTAGTAATGGTTATAAGATCTCTTTAAATGTTTTATAGAATTCTTCTGTGAAACCATCTGGGCCTGGGCTTTTTTTAGTTGAGAGGCTTTTTATTACATCTTCAATTCCTCAAGTCTTATGAGTTTGCTTAAACTGTCAAGCTCTTCTTGGTTAAACTTTGGTGAATCTCAGGATTTCAGATTTTCATCCATTTCTCTTAGGTTTTCAAATTTAGTAGACCTATAGGTTTTTTTAAGTGTTCCCATATGATTGTCTGGATCTTTTCTTTATCTGTTGTGATGTTTCCCCTTTCATCACAAATGCTATTGATTTGGAGTTGTTGTTTCTTTCTTTTGGTTAACTGGGCTAGAGGTCTATTTTGTTTACCTTTTCAAAGAACCAGCTTTTAGATTCATTGATTTTTTTTTTGTATTTTCTTTGTTTCTATTTCATTGATTTCTGTTATTTCTTCCTGTTTGTTGGGTTTAGGGTTCATTTGTTGTTGTCTCTCAAGTGTTTTTATTTATTTTTATTTTTTGGTCTTTTCGAGACAGGGTCTCCCTGTAGCCCCAGCTGTCCTGGAACTCACTCTGTAGACCAGGCTGGCCTTGAACTCACAAAGATCCACCTGCCTCTACCTCCCAAGTGCTAGGATTAAACATGCGCCACCACACCCGGCTGGTCTCTCAAGTGTTTTTAGCTGCAGCATTAGATCATTTATTTGTTCTCTTTCTGGTTTTGTTTTCTTTAATGTGGGCACTTAGGGCTATAAATTTCCCTTTTAGGACTGATTTTAGTGTATCTACAGGTTTTGTTTTGTTATGTTGTCATTTTTGTTTAGTTCCAGGAATGCTTTTATTTCATTCTTTATTTCTTCCCTGACCCACTCATTGTTCAGGATTCTGTTGTTTAGTCTCCACGTGTTCTTATAGTTAGTAGGGATTACCCTGGTGTTAATACTGAGCTTTATTGCCCTGTGGTCTGATAGAATGCATGAAATAATTTCAATCCTTTTGTATTTGTTGAGATTTCTTTTGTGTCCTAGTATGTGGTCAATTTTGGAGAATGTTCCATGGGGCGCTGAGTAGAAAGTATATTCTCTGGTGTTTGGGTGTATTATTCTGTAGCTATCTGTGAGGTCCATTTGGTGTATTGTATTGTTCAGTTCCAATGTCTTTCTGTTTATTTTTTGTTCAGTTGACCTATCCAAGGGACTCAGTGGGGTATTGAAGTCCCCCACTATTAGTGTACTGGGATTAATCTCTGTCTTAAGGTCCTGAAGGATTGTGTTATAAAGTTCGGTGCACCAGAGTTTGGTGCATAAACATTTTTAAGATTGTGAAATCTTCCTGGTTAATTGTTCCATTGATAAGGATATAATGGCCCTCTTTGTCTTTTTTAATTAATTTTACTCTGAGGTCTATTTTGTCTGATATAGGATAGCAACTCCTGCTTGCTTTTTGGTACCATTTGCTTAGAATATTTTTTTTCATCCTTTCACTTTAAGGTGGTGTCTGTCCTTGAGGGTGAGAAGGGTTTCTTGTAGGCAGCATATAGATGGATTCTGTTTGTTAATCCATTCTCCCAATCTATGTCTTTTGATTGGGGAGTTTAGTCCATTAATATTTAAGGTTATTATTGAGAGATGTGTGTTGTTTCCTTTCAACTTATTTTTCATTTGCATTCTTGGACTAGGTATTTATTTACTCTGTTATGCTTTTGTTAATTTCTCTCTTGGGTTGCTTGAGGATAGTTGCTCCTTTCCTCTATTCTTTGAATTGCTTTGAGTATTTTCTGAAGTGTTGGTTTTTTTGACATGTGTTCTTTCATTTTCTTTATGTCATGAAAAGGTTTTCTTTCTCCTTCAACTATAATTGACATTTTTGCTGGGTATAGTAATCTGGGTTGGCATCTAAAGTCATTTAGCACTGAGAATACTTTGGTCCATGTTCTTCTTGCTTTCATCATTTGCACTGAGAAGTCAGCTGTAATTCTTATGGATTTCCCTTTATATGTAACTTGTTTTTCTCTTGTGGCTTTCAGTATTTTGTCCTTGTTTTGAGCATCCAGTGTTTTAACTATGATATGATGTGGGGAATTTCTTTTCTGCTCTTGTCTATTTGGTGTTCTATGTACTTCTTGTATTTGTATGGGTTTGTCTCTTTTCAGTTTGGGGAAATTTTCTTCTATTGTTCTGTTGAAGATCTGATCAATGCCATTCTCTTGGGATTCTTCTCCTTCCTCTATCCCTATGATGGGGAGGTTTGGTCTTTTCATAGTGTCCCACATTTCCTGGTTGTTCTACTCTTGTTTTGTTTTGTTTTTTTAATTTTTCATAATCTTTACTTGAGGTTTCTAGCTGCACCGTGTTATCCTGTAGGTCTGATATTCTTTTTTCTGCTTCATCCATTCTGCTTCTGAAGCTTTTTCCCATCCTTTTCTCTGATTAGATGAATGTTCAGTTTCCTTTTTCATTTCATCCTGTGATTTCTTCAGTATTTCCACTTCCTTTTGGAGCTTTTCATTCTCTTCTTGTAGCTCCTTGCTTTGCTGGTCCATTTCTTTTTTCCTTTCAGCCTGAGATCTTTTCAGTGTTTCCACTTCCTTCCAGAGTTTATCATTCTCTCCCTCTAGTTCTTTCCAGAGTCTGTATTTCTCTCCCTTTAGTTCTTTTCAGAATTTATCATTCTTTCCTCCTAGATCCTTCATGAGTTTTTCATTCTCTGCCTTTAGTTCTCTGATTTGTTCTTTATATTCGTTGACTTCTTTGAATATGTATACAATTGTTCTTCTAAGGTTGGTATTTTGGTTTCCTTGTTGGGATCTTCTACAGGACTAGTTGAGTTCAGTAGGGATTTATTATGAGCTTTTCCCATATTGTTGTTTTTCCGTTGTGTCTTTGGCCTGTGGTTTTGTTTTTTGTTTGTTTGTATTCTGGTGCTAATCTCAAATGTTCGTATAGAGGACGGGTTGGTCACTCTGCTTCCTGTTGATTTCTTCCTCAGCATTGGCTCTGCAGCCTAGAATCACTAACACTGCACCTGCTGGATCGTCCCAACCACAGCATCCCACAGAACCAGTAGCTTGGGGGGGGCATTTTACTCCTTTGGCCTGCACACCGGACCCCACCTGGCCACAGAATGTGCATGCAGTTGCCTTATTTATTTATTTATTTATTTGTTGTTGTTGTTGTTTTGGAACAGGGTCTCCCTGTAGCCCCAGATGGCTGACCAGGCTGGCCTGATCTCACAGAGATCCCCCTGTCTCTGTGGTATCCCCACCCCCAGTGCTGGGACTAAAGGCATGAAGAACCCACAGCTTGTTTTCTTTCTTTTCCTTCCTTGCTTCCTTCCTTCCTCCCCTCCTTCCCTCACTCCCTCCCTACCCCCTTGCTCTCTCCCTTCCTCCTTCCCTCCCTTCCTTCCTTCCTTCTCTCCCTTCTCTTCCTTTCCCTTCCATTCCCTTCTTCCCTTTCCTTCCTTCCTTCCATCTTCCTTTCTTTCTGTCTTTCTTTTTGTTTTCTTTTTTTCATACAAGGTTTCACTTACTCAGGTTAACCTCAACTCTCTATGTATCCCAGGCAGGATTTACAACCTTCCTGTCTCAGCCAATATGCTGAGTAGCCAGGATGACCTGTGGACACCACCTCACATATCAAAAGAAACTGTCTTGGTGATTTCCGTGTTATCTCCCAACCCAGCTCCCACAGAAGAGTGTGTAGGACCTGAAGGGGAACCTTCCTTGGCAGAGCCTGTCACTGGAGCCTGGCATTGTCCTTCCTTGAAAATCTACCTAGGCCTACACAGTGCATCAGTGCTGGCACCACTGCCACAGAGAGCTGGGAATGACTATCTGAGGTCATGGCCACAAAGGACCCGAGTCCCAGGTACTGCTCAGTCCTTCTCTGGCCACCTAACTTGGATGAGGTCCCTGGCTGTAATCTGGAGACTGCAATTCCCTTTTCAACAGGGCTCTTCTGAGGTTTTATTTTTTGTTTGTTTGTTTGTTTGTTTGTTTTTTAACACCTCAACTTTATTATTGTGAGTGCTTGAAACAAGTTACTCCATTTTGATTCTGACAGATTTCCTAAGAAAGAATTTTAGCCATCAAGGAAAATAAATGTGTTAGTGGACTGGGGATGGGCTATGTTCAGAGACTTCCAGGCCCTGCTTATGTTAGTACACAGGCCTGGATCTGAGGAGGATCTATTAGATACAAGGTTGAGGGTGTGAATGTGTATGTGTGTGTGTGTGTGTGTGTGTGTAGTATGTGTAAAATATCATAGATTCCTCACTTTAAAATTCTATGATACTAAGCTTAAAATTCTTTGTTTCGGGCTGGAGAGATGGCCTAGCAGTTAAGAGCGCGGACCGCTCTTGCAGAGGACCCGGGTTCGATCCCCAGCACCCACATGGCGGCCGAGAACCGTCTGAAACTCAATTCCAGGGAGAAACTCCCAGTCCAAGGGGGGAATCCGACAACCCTCTTCTGACCTCTGCGGCATGCACGGCACGGGTGCACAGACCTGCATGCAGACAGTACATTCATACACATACATAAATAAATAAAATTAATTAAAAAAATTAAAAAAAATTCTTTGTTTCGCTTATCACTTAGCATAAATTGGGATCCTCAGGTGTGAGCGTGTGTTCATAACTATCATGGACCACTACTGATTTTTTTTTTTTTTTTTGGTCTTTTCGAGACAGGGTCTCCCTGTAGCCCCAGCTGTCCTGGAACTCACTCTGTAGACCAGGCTGGCCCTGAACTCACAAAGATCCGCCTGCCCCTGCCCCCCAAGTGCTAGGATTAAAGGCGTGTGCCACCACACCCGGCAGACCACTACTGATTTTATGAAATATGCAGCTCTTATATTTTTCTAAAACCTCTTCACTGTTTTAGTGAAACTGATTTTAAAATCATAGAAGTCTCTGTATATATTTTTTTATTTTGGAGACAAAATCTTACTATGTAGCCTTAGTAGCCTAGTCTGACCTCAAACTTATAGATCTGCCTGCCTCTAAAGGCATGCACCACCATGCCTGGCCCCTACCAGTACATTTAAAGTTCACTAGTCAGCACTTGTGTAGCTGGTACAACAAAATGACTTACTCCTTTTTCTGGAGCTGGAAATTGAATTCAGAGCCTTGTCCATGCTAGGCAAGACCTCTACTTCTGAGCTATAGCCCTAGCTGATAACAACCTGGTTTTATACCTTTTCCAACTGCACACAATTTCAGCTTTTTTTGGCATTTTCCTTTGCAGATGTGTATGTGGGGTGTGTGTGTGTTCATGTGTTGGGAGATGCACATGTGTATGTGGGGGGGGGTGTTCATGTGTGGGAAGATGCACATGTGTATGTGGGGTGTGTGTGTTCATGTGTGGGGAGATGCACGTATGTATGTGGTGTGTGTGTGTCATGTGTGGGAAGATGCACATGGGAGCATTCTGTTTGTATGGGTATGGAACCATGAAGTTGATGCTGGGGGGGTTATTATTTTGTTTTTGTTTTTTTGAGACAGGGTCTCCTTGTAGCCCCAACTGGCTTTGAACTCAAACAGATTTGCCTGCCTTTGAGTGCTAGAATTAAAGGTGTGTGCCACTATGCCTGGCTGCATTTATTTATTTATTTATTTATTTATTTATTTATTGCTTTCAGATCACATTTTTTAATTTAATTTTTTATTTTTTTAAATATATATTTTGTACAAGATTATCAAATCTAGACCTGTGTCCTCCACCCTCTCCCCCCACCCCACCAGAGCTCATGTATTCTGCCAAACGTGCTTTTCATCTCTTTCTCAATCTTTCTCAAAATTCTCCATGTGGAAGTTTACTGTTTTGACCAGAAGTTCACTATTTCAGTCAGTTCTTTGTTGCAGTCCTTTCTGTTGTTGTTGTGGTTGTTTCCAGTATGCATCACTCCCAACTGCTTAGACAAAAGCTCAACGGGCCATGCACAAGAAATACTTACAACTAGGTAATTGGCACTAGAATCCACAGATGAGGGATACCATTCATCATTTGTTTTTCTGGGACTGTGTTACTTCACTCAGCGTGATGTCTTCTAGCTCCAGCCATTTTCCTGCAAAGCTCCATTGTGTAGATGTACCACATTTTCTCTATCCACTCATCAGTTGAGGGGCACTTGGGTTGGTTCCAGCTCCTTGCTATTGTGAAGAAAGCTGAAATAAACATGGCCATGCATGTATCTCTGCGGTGGGGTGAGTCTTGAGGGTACATGCCTGGGAGTGGTATGGTTGCTTTTATTTTTTTTAAGACTGGGTTTCACTATGTAGCCCTGAGTGGCCTGGAACTCAGAGAGAGCCACTTGCTTTAGTCTTGCAAGTGCTGGGATTAAAGGTATTCCATACCACACCCACCTCCTGTGTCTTGATTGCTCTCTATTTCGTAAGGCAAGGTCTTCTGACCCTAGAGCTTCCTGATTGGTTAGTCTAGCTTGCCCCTGGGATATCTCCCAAGCGCTGGGATCAGAGGAGGTAGCCATGCCTTTTTTTCTACTTTCTCTTATTTTTTCTTTATTAATTTGTGTTGTATTGAATTTTTGTATTTTCATATATAACATCTCAATCAATCTCAATCACCTTTATACCCCTTCTCCACTGGCTCCCTCCCATGGCCCCCCACTGGCTCCCTCCCATGGCCCACACTGGAATTCACATATTCATTTATTTGTGTTAAGGCCTGTTGTGCCAAATTAGTGTCCTCAGCCATGCCTCAGTGCAACTTCATCCACTAAGCTCTGGGCTCTCCTTCCAAGGTTTAAAAGCTAAACAAGCATTTGCAGAAGGCTCTCTGTAAACTAGAATAAGGGCCTGTTCCAGGAGCCAGGGCATTCAACACTTTCACAGCCTTAGGTGGGCAGTCAAGCATCACAGATTGGATCTTTGATCTTAGGTGGGAGACATTGTTGACTGACCATCAATCAATTGTTTTGTTCTACTTTAGACAGTGACATTCTTTGATTTTTTTTTTTAACCTAATGTTTCTGACCTTAAAACTATAAAATAGAACTTGGTATGGCAGCTCACACCTTTAATCCCAGCACTCAGAATACTGAGACAGGATTACTCTGTGAGTTTAAAGACACCCTGGGCTACAGTGTGAGACTCAGTCTCAGAAACTAAAACAGAAACAAACAAACCAAACCTATAAAATGGGTTAGAAATGTGCCCCATAGAGTGACTATAAAAATTAAATGAAGTATCATGTGTGTACCACAAAGCAAGGTTCAGCACAAGTTGGCACAAGAAATTAATTCCTTTTCCTTTTCATTGGATCTCTAGTGATCACATTCAGGGTCAGTACGGAAAACAGCTAACAGAAACAGCTTCAGTTTACTAAGAACTCAGTGTTAGGCACCATGCCTTTGTGTGTGTGTGTGTGTGTGTGTGTGTGTGTGTGTGTACTCCCTCAATTATTCTAAGCCCTCTGGCATATGTACAAATACTGTCACCATTTTACAAAAAGAAAAAGGCATAGGAGCTTAAGTAAGTTATACACGATCACAGAGCTGGGAAATACTGGAGTCACAGCTGCAGCTCAGACACTCCACTCCCAGGGCCCTTGGTTCTAAGCGCTCTGCTACACAGCTTCATGACCACAGTGGAAAATTTATTCCCCACTCAGTTTGAAAGTGACTAATAGTGGTGAAATGTAGGTTACCTCTAGTTAAAGCAACTGTGTGGCCAGATGGGGCTTAGTTCCACCTGCTTTTCAAGTCAGAGTAATTTGATCTTTTAATATCGCTAAATGGTCATGTGCAAGAAAGGGGTTGGTGACAGGATTAACATAATATTATATGCCATGGATGGATATTAGCTTGAGTTCAACTAGATATAAAAAATTGGACCAAAAAGGGGAGAAAAGGAAAGATCCTTTTTAAAGTAAAATATTTGGAAACTAATACTTTATCCTTGAGTGCACACACACACACCACCGCCACCACCACCACCACCACCACCAAATCCTAAGAATTTCCTGAGCAGTCTTGAAATGAGGGTTTCCATGAAAACCCACCATGCTGGGAAATGTCCAGACACAAAGAGGGGAGAGGCGGGGGCAAGGATTTTACCTGGAGGACTCTGCCTGACAGGCAGTGTCCAGGCTGTCACCCAGAGGGATGAGCTAGGCTACATTTAAGCTTCAGTCAACCATCATGAATCATCTCTCCCTCAGCAAGAGGCTGTAAATACGAGGTCACAGCTGCCTCGGGAAGTTCATGAGTCTCCTGGGATGGACAGATTGGCAGGCATGTGATCACCATGATGTGCAATGATTATTTTTATGGATTCCACTGAGGAATAGGTTTGGGGATGAAAGAGGAAGTAGGTCAGGTATTTCGAAGATGCAGTCTAAGCTGCAACTTGGAAGATAGCATGGAGCTTTCTAGGCGGATGGCAATGGAGCACCGCCACTCCTTGGCAGAGGAAACTTCATTTGCAAGACCCTGGAATCCAAACTACTTGAGCAGGTTTGGGAGAATGTGTGGTGTTCAGGACTGGTGTGGAGGATGATTTGGAACACATGATAGAAAGTTCAGGGGTAGGGTGGAGCACCAGGACAATTAAGGATCTCATTTATCCCAAAGGCTCCACTTGCTCTGATAACCGGTTTGCTAAGATCTCCAGACCTTACCTGCTAGGGTGCTGTGCTCCAGGGCAGGATTTGAATGATAGACGTCCAAGGATCATAGGTTCCAGGACCCCCAGTGGATACCAGGGATTGCTCAAGTCACTTATATAAATGATAAAGTATTTACATTTCACCTATGTACATCCTCCCAGATACTTGTAGATATCTCTCAATTACTTGTAATAGATACCTAATAGAATGTGAATGCTATGTGGATAATTGTTATTCTGTATCATTTGAGAAGCCATAACAAAATAAAAGCCTGCAAATGGTCCAAAGATCTGTAAAGATGCAAGGTTTTCTAATTTTTTGGCTACAATTGATTAAATCTACTGATTTAATTATTAAATTATTAAATCACTGATACGGAACCTGTAGCTAGAGATGCCAGCCATATTATCAAAAGATATAGCAACCCATTAATAGGTAATGAAATCAATTTTGTGGATTTTAAATTCTTCTTAAATGAGAAAAAATGACAAAAAGCATATTTTTCAATGATTAAATATACTTGAACATTGTCTTATACAAGATCTGTGGTGGAATTGTGAGATCTGTTCTTTTGTCTAAGTCCAGTCTGTCATGGACTGATATTTTGTAAAATACAATAAAACAAGAATAATGAACTAGAGAAAAAGGACTATGGTTTTGGATGCCATAGTGGTGTCAAATTACTCTAAGTTCCTAAGACACTCTCCATTTTCTAACAGTTTTGCTGATATATAATTTATATACCATACAAATTACCTGCCTAGAAGACATCACTCAATTCTCCTTAGTGTCTTCTGTCATATAAACATCACTACAGTCGATTCTAGAACATCTTCCTCCCTCCTAAAACGCACTTTCTGTGCAGTATCGGCTAGTCTTCCTTTTCCCCCAGGCTCCGTTCTCCAGGTTCTAGGCACTCACTAATCTACTTTCTGTTTCTGAAGAATCATCTGTTCTGGGGGCATTCCACATTAATGGGTTCAATCATATAATATGTGATCTTTTGTGACTGGCTTCTTTTTCAGCATAACGTTATCTTAGGTAAATTTTTATTAGTTGCTTGAAAGAAATGTAAGAGAATCTTAAATAAGGGCCATTTCCAAGGATCTCAGTGAAACTGCTCAGAGTTTTCATCAAAACTCAGTAAGAGAATACAGTAATTTATTACTATCTTCAGGGAGGATAAGCAGGCAGAGGAAGGCAATTCCACCACACCACTTAACATCCATTCAGTCCCAGGTCATGTCTGAAACTGTGAAATCTGAACCATTCTAAATGCATGAGCTTTCCATAAGTATCCCCACCTCCTGACGAACCTCAAGCAGGGGCATCTTCAGTGGGGTCCTGGTTTATTTCCAGGCCTCCTCCAACAGCCTCTGTGTAGTAGTACTGAGGATGGCATATTCAAAGTGCATCTCTTTTTTAAATTTTTTTTTTTATCTGTATGAATGTTTTGCCTGTATCTCTGTAAGTACACCTGTGCACTCAATACCTGCAGAGACCAGAAGAGGGTGTCAGATCCGCTGGAACTGGAGTTACAGATGGTTGTTAGCTGCCATGTAGGTGCTGGGAACCTCACTCCACCACACTTGGAGGCTGACACACAAACCTCATCCATTGGATAAAAGGGGAAAAGGGAAAAGGAACAAAAGGTAGCCACCGGTGGCTATCTTTAAACCTTAGGGCTGAAGGTTGATAACCTTCCCCTAGCCCACCCGTCTTTATCTAACATCTACACCAGGCAGTGCCTGATTGCCACTGCTGGACCCCCAGGCTGCCACTTGATCAGCACTCCTCAGCCTAAATTCCGCCCGCACAGACTCTACTCACACCAGACATGTTGCTGATGGCACAGACACTGGGCTTCCCAGGCTGGCAATGATTGATTTTCCCCAGCCAAATTCCGCTAGCAAACACCACTCAAGCCTGATGGGCTAAATAGATGTGCAGTAATAACGGACCAGAGATTCATGTCTGATGGTGAAAAGAAGCCATTTATTCATCCACAGCACTTTGTTTTTATACTCAGAGTGACGTCATATCTCAGGGCCTGCTTTCAGACCCCCTGCCTCATATTCTATAAATATCAAGAGTTCTTGTTAGGGTTTTTGATCCCAGGGGTCTCTCTCATGGGTTTACTAAGGCAAGCAAATCCCCAATAGGGCCAGCTTGCAGTGTAAACAGACAAGCAGGTAATTTAGCACAATGTAGCCACAGGTGGCCTCTTTCTACCTACAGGAACCAAACCCAGGTCCTCTGCAGGAACAGCTGGTGCTCTTAACCCCTGAGCCATCTCTCCAGCCCCAAGAGAATACATTTCTTCATGGACAGCCTCAGTGTGTTTGGACTCTTCCTGTTCCCTCAGGGAGGCAGGAGAAAAAGGACCATCACACCACCTTTCCCTCTGTCCCAGATGGTGATTTCATGTGGACTTTGGAAAATCCGTTCTAGAGATCATCTTAAACTCACCCTGTCAGTTATGACAGAGGAATCTGATCAGCTGGCCATTTGACCACTCTAGAGGACATTTCTACTTGTTCTAGTCTGCTTTCTAGTTTGCTTCTCCATTGCTGTGACAAAACACTCTGACCAATACCAACTTGGGGAGGAAAGGGTTTATTCATCTTACATCTCCCAGGTCACAGTTCATCACCTAGGGTGACCAAGGTAGGAACTCAGGGCAGGAACCTGGAGGCAGGAGCTGAAGCACAGGCCATGGAGGAAGACTGCTTACTGGCTTTCTTATATATGCTCAACCTGCTTTCTTATATAACACACAATAACCTGCCCATGGGTGGCACCACCCACAGTAGGCTAGGTCCTCCTATATCACTCAACAATCAAGAAAATACTCCACAGACGTGGCCACAGGCCAGTCCAATGGAAGCAATTCCCCAGTTGAGGCTCCCTCAACCCAGGTGTGTCAAGTTGACACTAATTCTATTCAGCATAGGGCTGGTTCACAAGACACCAGAAAAGTATCTGTTCCCAGAAGGGTCGTATGTGCTTCAATTTCTCCTCTGTTAATGACACTTGTTCCCAGTAGTTAAGCAGGTTCACCCCGGGAATCTCCTGTTCACTCCTCTAAGCAGGGGCTCAGATGCTTGCAGATTTCCATTGATCTTTCTGGGGAACATTGGTCCTGTCTACTTCCTGCACGGGCCATTCTCCCCTCTGCCTCCCCGGCTCACTGGCCCCCGAGCCACCACAGTAAGACCCAGGTGGTCTCCCCTCTGCAGCCATCTTGTTTTCAGAGCTCAGCAGCCTTGTAGCATAGGCTGGTTCCTTGTTTATTTTTATTGCTGACTAATATTCCACTGTGTAGATATAATCACATCTTATCTGTTTGGGTTGTTTTCTCCTTTTGGCTATTATGAATAGTGCTGTCATGAAAACTCATGCACAGGGGTTTAGGTGGAAATACAGTCTAATTTCTCTTGGGTGTACACCCAGTAGTGAAGCTGATGGGTCATATGATAACTCTGTTTATCTTTTTGAGGAACTGCTAAACTGATTTCCACAGCGGCTGCATCATTTTACACTCCATCAGCAAAACGAGGTTTCTAATTTCTCTACATTCCTTGTTATTATCAGTGTTTTTGATAGCAGCTTCTCTATTGGGTACGAAGTCTTGTGGTTCGAGTTTCCATTTCCCTGGTGATTAATGATTCATGTGCTTGACTCCCACTCTTCACTTCTGCACATATCTCTTCCCTGACTGGTGGCTGTTCAGCTGTTCAGCTGCCATACTGTGAGGAGCGCTGGACTGGAAAGTAGGAGCACCTCTAAAAGAGGTGGGTTCCATGTCCATTCACCCAGGCTTTTCTTCAACTAGTGTGTTAGCTTCCCACCTCCGTAACAACTTATAAAGAGAAAAGGTTTTTTTGTTTTATTTTTTTTTGTTTTTTTTGTTTTTGTTTTTTTGTTTGTTTGTTTTTGTTTTTGTTTTTTTGGTCTCCCTTTAGTCCCAGCTGGCCTGGAGCTCACTATGTAGACCAGGCTGGCCTTGAACTCACCAGGATCTGCCTGCCTCTGCCTCCCAAGTGCTGGGATTAAAGGCATTCACCATCACACCCAGCGAGAAAAGTGTATCTTTTATGGCCTTTGACAAACATATAGACATAGAAAGTAGATTATCGACTGCTTAGAGCTGGGAGGATTGTCTGGAGAAACACAAAGGTTAAATGATAAGTGTAGAAAGTTTGTTAAGGAAGGTTGAATGTGTTTTAGAATTGATTGTGGTGATGGTCACCTGACTGTGGGTATGCTGAAGAGCAGTTTCAGAAGTTCTAGACTGTGGTTGATGAGCTCCATTGTTTTGGGGCCTGTGGTGAGGGTTGAGGGAGAGTGAGACCACTTACCTCATGGCCAGAAGAGAAGTGAAAAGGGCCTGGGATCCTCACATTCTCTTGTTGGTTATCCTCCAATGAAGTGAAGCCCACCCACAAGGCCCCAGATCTTAAAGTTTTCACTATGCCCCAGTAGCACCAAGCTGGAAGCCAAACCTTAATACGGTACTTAGGGCAACCTTATGGATCCAAACTGCAGCAGCCATGTGTTTATGTGCTCTGGGCTATAACAGAAAATGCATTTGTAGTTGTTAATACTGCAAGTCTGTCCTAAAGCTCTCCTGACATCCATGCTCACCCAGAATAGGACAAGCCATCCCTGGGCTACCAAATAAACACCTAAGACAAAAGCGCATCTCACAGCAAAGGATCACTGGTAAGTCCTGAGAAAATTTGCCCAAAAGCTCCAAAAATGAAGCTCATTTTTAAAAAGTGCCTAAACCAGTTTAATGAATGCAATAGACTCACTGTTTGAAATGAAATAAAACTTTTAAAAAATCCATTGTTAATACTTTGTTAATCTGAAAAAAAGTTTTAAAAATACTGACCTTATTTCATGAAAATAGAAGAATTGTTTGCTCAGCCAAGCATGAAAGTACATACCTGTAATCCTAGCACTCAGAAGGCTGAGGCGGGAAGACCGCAAGTTTGAGGCCAGCCTGAGCTATATACTAATATCTTATCTCAAAGATAAAACAAAATCCATAAATCAGGCCAGTTGGCTCTGAGACATATCTGAAGGCAGGCTATGCCTGGGCCACCCAGGGTGGGGAAGTGCATGTGCACTACATTTGAATGCGGTCCATGCTTCTGTGTGTACACACACACACACACACACACACACACACACACACACACACACGTATGTTGGCCCTGATGGAGCCAAATATAAAATAAACTCCACTGTGCCTTTTTGGAGCTTTGTGACTCAAGCAAGCAGTGCCCCCTTTAGAAGCTTCTGCCCTCAGCTGTGACATTCTTAGAGTCACCAGGAGGGTGACCTGGGAGTAAAGGTCCTGGCAGGAATCCAGAAAGTTGTGCATTCTGAGTGTAGTGCAGCTCCTTCCTGTGACACTGTCTGTCCTCTGGTCTGAGAAGCTGGTTTGCAGATCTGTGACAGCACTGCCTGAGAACTCTGTCAATCTCAGGGAGACCCTATCTGAGACCACAGACTCCTGGTCACCACAGGCTCAGTTTACAAGCTTCGAAGGCAGGGCTTTCTGACCTGAAAAAAAATCCTCTGAAGTTTCAGGATTCAGCCTTGGGGCTCCTCACGAGGGTCTTTTACCAGTTCAGCCTGGCTCCAGGCCTCATGAGAGACAGCCAGAGGCCAGCTGTGGGATGTTAGAAATGTTTTTAGAGAAGCAGTAGGGACTTTCTGTGCCCAGGAAGACAGCCCGGCCAGTTAAACCCTCATCCCTTGGCTCAAGGCTTTGCTTTCTTATAAAGAACACACATTCCTGAAGTCATACGAATACTCTTCTAATTAAATAATTTTATAGTTTCCTAAGAGCTACCATACACAGACTATCCAACCAACCTTAGCAAAACTGTGAGGTAAGACTATGATCTCTGTTTTACTTATGAACAATTTTAGTTAGTTTTCTGTTACTGCGAGAAAATACTTGAGATAATCCACTTATAAGAAGGAAAAAATTGAGGGCTGGAGAGGTGGCCTAGCGGTTAAGAGCGCCGGCTGCTCTTACAGAGGACCCAGGTTCGATCCCCAGCACCCACATGGTGGCTAAGAACTGTCTGTAACTCCAATTCCAGGAGAACTCCAGTTCCAGGGGAATCCGAGACCCTCTTCTGACCTCCGCGGCATTGCACGACACAGGTGTACAAACCTGCATGCAGANTACACCACAGATGTGGCCACAGGCCAATCCAATGGAGCAAATTCCCCAATTGAGGCTCCCTCAACCCAGGTGTGTCAAGTTGACACTAAAGCTATCCAGCACAGTCTCCCTGTAGCCCCAGCTGTCCTGGAACTCACTCTGTAGACCAGGCTGGCCTTGAACTCACAAAGATCCTCCTGCCTCTGCCTCCCAAGTGTTAGGATTAAAGGCGTGCACCACCATGCCCGGCAACACATACTTTTAATCCCACTACTTGAGAGGCAGAAGCAGGTGGATTTCTTTGAGTCCAAGGCCAGTCCAACTTACATAGTGAGTTCTAGGGCTACTCTGTCTCAAAATACGAGAGAGAGAGAGAGAGAGAGAGAGAGAATCCTTTTTAAGTCATTGCTTCATTTCAGTTTGTGGCTGTTCCTTTTGGGTCTGGAGCAAGAAAGCACATCATGGTAGAAGCACCTGGCAGAGGAAAGCTGTTCACCTCATGGTGGCTAGGAAGCAAAGAGAGAGCAGAAAGGGCCAGGGTCTAATGGCCCCTTCAAGGGTGTTCCCCAATGAATTAACATCCTTCCACAAGGTCCCATCTCCTAAAGGTTCCACCATCTCCCATCAGCACCATCAATCTGGGGACCAAACCTTCAACACATGAGCCTTGGGGGAAGAGAACATTTGAGGAAGCCGGTGTTTCATGCTCTAGGCCACTGGGTCTCAGGAGACACTGAAGACTAACAAGCATCTAGTGTATGTCAGGTACTCTTCTAGACTCTGTCTCCCAGTGTTTCATGCTCTAGGCCACTGGGTCTCAGGAGACACTGGAGACTATAACAAGCATCGAGTGTATGTCAGGTACTCTTCTAGACTCTGTCTCCCAGTGTTTCATGCTCTAGGCCACTGGGTCTCAGGAGACACTGAAAACTAACAAGCATCTAGCGTATGTCAGGTACTCTTCTAGACTCTGCCTCCCAGCATTTCATGCTCTAGGCCACTGGAGCTTCTCAGGAGACACTGGAGACTATAGCAAGCATCTGGTATACATCAGGTACTCTTCTAGACTCTGTCTCCCAGTATCTTCTTCAGTTTCCTAGGAGGCCCAGGAAGAACTGGATGCTAGATCTTGCATGTCAGGAGCTCTTTCTAGAGCATGTCTGATACATCCTGAGTCATTTTTATCTCAGTGTGAACCATCTCTTCCAGAAAGCAAGGAAAAGGGCACTGCAGGGGACCAACTGTGAGCCAGACCCACCAGACAGGTGTGTGCAGTCGGGGTGGCAGGTGGAGTGAAACACCACAGAAAGAGGAAACCCGGGGCTCAGTGACCTCAATCCTGGACTAGCCAGACTGCTTCGTTCTAGGTCACCAGACTTAGTCTGTGATGTAGCCAACAAAGTCACTGTCTTGGGAACCAAGTTTCTGATAAACCTTAGCTTTTCCATTAATAAGACCATCAGGATTCGGAAAGTTGATGTGCACAACAGCACTTGGCTCGTGTAAGAACTCCTAACTGCTGCTCTGGATAATTAGGTGCCTCCACCTCCAGTCCAGCTTTGCTTGCCAGTCCCTCTTTTCTCAGTACTTCTCTGGCCAAACTTCCATTTGAAGAGACCACTGGGAATTGAATCAGAGAGACAGCTGGGAAAGAGAGGAGCCAAGCTTCACCAGAGTCCCTATCACCCCTGCACCTCATGGAAGACAGACTGAGCCCACAGGCCCATCCTCAGGGACAAAATCCAAAGTCCTTCCTTTCTGTTTACTCTATTAGCATGTCTACCATTCAATTTGGTCCAAGTGATAGGAGTTGGGGTTCAGCCTTAGTCCTCGGATGCAGCTAAGGCTCTGGGCCAGGGAAGCCACTGGTCTGGGTCCCAGTGGACCAACCCAAGCTGCACAGGCTCAGAGCAGAGGCATTCTGCAGCATCCCAGTCTGACTGGGTTTCCATGAGGTCCTACTAGTACAGCTAGTGATATCCCAGAGAATATCACCCATCCTTAGAAGCCCTACCTCTCTCCCCAGCCTGGTGTCCAGCATTCCCCAACCCTGAGTATCCCACCACAGTCACTTTGCTGTTGTACTTGAGGAGATACCTCCATACCACATGCAGAATTCAACTGCAGAGTTACTGTCCCACCTTGGAGGAAGTGGGATGCAAAGCAAAGACCATGGGCTTTGGAGCCAACAGACTGTTCAAGCCCAGCCATACAATCTGCCAAGAGTTCCTTAACCTTGGGAGACCTCAATTTCCTACCATCAAAGTGGATTTTACAACACTTAATCTATAAGGTTATGGTGAAGATTAAGTAAGATGACTTGTAGAAGTTCCTACCATGCCGGGCACACATTCAAAGTGATTGATAAGTGTTTCCTCTCTCGTTTTCTGAACAGAAAAATCATAGGCCAGAGCCTAGTCAATCAAAACAGCAAGTGCCATACTTCTCTCAGTGCACTATTTGTGTCCTAAAATTGACTAGAAAGAGAGGGGGTACTATCTCTGACCTGGAGAGATTCCCAAATAACAGGGGGAACCATAATACATATGTTCCACTGGCAAACCAAGATGGCTCCACCAGAACTGCTCTGGGATCCAGCAGACACTGGGAGACTGCTGCTGCTCACAGTCTGGCAGCCTGACTACAAGGAGCTTCTTTCTGATGAGGAACAGAGGCTGTAACATTCATTTAGAGCATTCTGTTGTTTTGTTTCATTAGGAAAGTATAAGTCAAAGGCCTTCTGAAATGGGGCTCCAACCTTAAGACACTAGCTGTGTCTGTTGAAAGCAATGTTGCACCTCTGTAAACCACGCTACTGTGCACAAAATGTGTTCTTGCAAGGGAAGAGACAAGACGTGGGGGTTATTGTAGTGTTTGCTCTTCGTAGAGGCTAGGACCCCTGTTGTTAGTAGCTTTAAGTGCCAGAAGTTGACAATGACTCTGTGAGAGGCTTTGTGTGACTCTGGGGGGAAGCACAGATGCTACGGGACATAGGTGACACAATAAGGCAGCCACTGCAGTGTCAGCATCTCTGGTGGCTGCGATGACTGTTTTTTCCCTCCTAACAAATTTTGTGAGGAGGAATTACTGGCACAGAGCACAGACGTTGGTGGCAAAGCAGTTAAGCACACAGGCCCAGAAACCAAACCTCCTGGTCTTGGCCCAGCCTCTGAATTTGCAGGCCTTTCCTGCAAGATGAGGACTGTGGGGGGTGGGGGACAGGGGAGCACATGGGGAGCACTCGGGACAGGGCAGAGGAGCACACGGGGAGCACTTGGGACAGGGCTGGCAAGGCTTCCTCCTGCATAAGTGTCAATTGTTATTTTGCAGCCAGCTAATAAACTCATGAGTTATATTTGCCCCTCAGTGAATTCTCTGGGGTTTCCTAGGTATGCAATTGTATCATCAGTGAATAATAAAAGATTTGCCAGTTCTTTTTCCCGTAATCCTATTTCCTATTTTTATTTCCTGCCTTATCTCATTGGCTATAAGATAGGTCCTTTGGGGGCTCACTGGAACGACAAAAACCAATTTCAGTTTTCGAGCAGCTATGGAAAGGATAGATGTGAGGTAACAGCAGTGAGAAGCAGCAGGAACTGTAGCAGTAACCTAAGTGTGATGGGAGGGTGCCCTGATTATAGCAAACAGACCGAGGGGCTCCAGGAAAGACGCCTTGCAGTCTGAGATAAACCAGAAACGGTGACCTAAAGACCTGAAGACAAGCCCGTTATCTTCATTTATCTGAAGAGGAGAAAGCAAAAGGCAAATTTTCAGTTATGGTAAACAACAGTTCAGAAGAAATTTGAAAATACTTTATCAATGAACATAATCTGCTATTTCCTAAATTCTTTACAATTGGTTAAGGTTTGCACAATATTTTTGTAGTTTATGAGCCACCTCCTCCAGAATTTGCCTTTATTTACTACTCCCAAAACTCTCCATGGAGATATCCTGCAACATTGAACGTGAGGTACTGTAGAACAAGGGTTAAGAGCAAGGTCTGCAAGCCAGACCACCAGGGCTCGAAAGCTGACTTGGGAACTAATTGGCTCTGTGGCCATTGGCAAGACTTACAGCCTCTCTGTGCTTGAGTTTCTGCAGGATTCTGATAGATTCTGCTTTGCACCGGTTTTCTTCAGCCACACCACTGAGACATGTGCAGGGAAGGAAAAACAAAGAATAAACAAAAGGCAGAGGTCAGGAAGCCCACAGTGGGTGGGGCTGCAGAGTTCTCAGGCAGTCGTGGGCCCACAGGGAGGAACATTCTAAAGGGGAGTCTATGAGGAGGAATGGGGTGTGGCAGGGAAGAGAAGGAATAGCGAACATACATGGAGGGCAGACTCAGAAGCGGGCTTGGCTGGCTGTGGCAAGGCTGGGAGCAGCTCTTTGGCTACAGTGGAAAATCCCAACCAGGGGCAAGAATTCCATTCAAAATATCTATTCCCCCTTCTCAGTGCAGAGTCACTGGACTGAGTCCTATACTGGCACTGAGGTGCTGTTAACAGAGGGACTCAGAGCCAGGAGCACAGGCAAGGAGAACCTGCAGACACCAGGCTGAGCCCTAAGGGCCTCCTGGTCCTACATGGAGGTACTGGCCCTCTTGGTTCCAGAGCTCAGCAGCCAGTGAGCCCCACCCTCTGGCAAAGAATGGCTGAGTCACTGACCACTGGGGACATGCCCGAGCAAAGCCAGGTGACCCCTAGGCAGCGGAGGTTGAGGAGAACAAAATCTACTCCAATAACTATAGCATGGGGCAGGCAGGCCTGAAAAGAGGCCTCCATGCAGTCACACAGAGCCACGAGCTCTTCTCTCCTCTCCTTTGGCCTCTTGAGGCAGTGCCAAAGCTGAAGTTGGTGAGATGTGGCGTAGAGGTTGCTGGGACACTGGCTTCCTCATCCTTTAACCTCTCACTCTTCTCTACATCCTCACGGTCTGATCGTGTCACTAACTGCTTCCTGGCTTCACTTGCCGCCTCACTGTCTTGCTTTGACACAGGTCCCTGTCCCATTGTGAGCTGACCCTACTCTCCCAACCCCTGTCTATCCTGGAGATTTAATTTAATCTCTGCCTCGTGCTTCTAGTGTTTCCCAAACTGGTTCCAAGGCATCAAGTGAGCAGCAGCCAGTCTCTCAAACAAAAGGACTACCCCCACCCCCACCCCAGAGTGTATGGAAAAAGTCAAAATACCATCCTGTGCCTGAGAACTAACATGACTGGGTGAGTGTGGCTGCCCATGACCTTTCTGCAGGAAATGACGCCCCGAACGTTCAGTGCAGAAGCCACCTTGGTGTTAAGGCTGCTGAGGTGGTGTTGCCCAGCAATGCCTCCAGGTTGCAGAGCTAAGTATAACCTGCAAAGCACCGTCACATCTTATGCTCACAGACAGGACCATGCTCGTCCCTATTATACAGATGAGGAAACTAAGGCACGGGGCTGGTAAGTGCCCCCCCATTCAGTAGCTTCTGTGTAGTAGACCCTGGGCGCAGTGCAATTCCAGGCCTGCATGTCACCACAGCACAGGTCATGTTTGCAGGACATCGCCCCCTCTACCTCCTGCAGATACCCGCCCTTTGCCTGGATGGACCATCCTCCCCCACTCTCTCCCACTCTTTTTCCCAGAAAGGTGTCTTCTCTGGGAAGCTTTCCCTTTCACTTCCTAGCACACCAAACCTTCTCTTTGTCCCACATCTCTCTGTCCCTGGACTTATGCATGCTATGATGTTGCTAGATGATCTTAAGCATTCATGCATCAACACCACCCAGGCTCCCCAGGCACTGCATGCAACTGTTTGTGAATGAGCAAATGAATGAATGAAATCTAATGAGTCAAGATTTGGGTCTTTAGGAAGGAGCTTGCCTCAGGAGAACACCCCATCATCCTGACAACCGGAGAAGCTGAGGCCAGAAGACCGACTTCCCCGCCTCTGAGCCCAGCGAAGGTCACATGTCCTCCTCACTTTGGCTGCCCCCTGAGGCCATTACTCAGCAAGTCTTCGGCTCCACCCCCACACTGGGAAGGGACAGCTCATAGAGCAATCATTTCTGCCTGCCTCCATCCTTTTTTCCTCTGTCTGGAATTTCCCTGGTGACACCTGCTCCCTCTCATCATCGTCCCCCCTCCAGCATCCCCAAGGAGGCTGTGCTGGCCTCCCCCTCAGCCCTCCCACGGACCTCAGGCAGGGATGAGGGAGCAACATGCCTGAGCCACTGATGCACACTCTGACCAATGGCTGGGGCCCATTGGTGGTGCGAGCAGCCCTCCTTCCCTAGAACTAGGGCCAACAGCCAGCCTTCCCTTTTACAGAGCTATCCTGCTTACCCACATGGGCTCTTCTATAGCCATAGAAGTAGCCGAAGAAGGCTCCTCTGGCCTGGAATCTGGACCTGCTGGACCTCAGAGCTGCATTCTGGGTGGCCTCAGCTAGCCCACCTGTGGACTTGTGGCTCCCCACCCAGCAGTTTCTTCCTTCCTTTGAGGAAGCCCAGGGCTGTGGCAGAAGGCAGTTACTGACGTCTCCCTGAGGGTCCGGTGGCAGAGGGGAGTCTGCTGGAGCATGCGGCCGTGGGAGGCCGTGGTCCTGTGCAGAGAATCAGGACCAGGAGGGACAGAGCAGGGACAGCTGGGAGCCAACGGCCCATTCACCTCGGAGTGGAAGGAAACAGTCTCCCAGCCCCTCCTTGGGTCACCCCTGGGTACTAAGGTCTGCACTAAGGGGTTAGGACGAATGCGAGACAGGGCATGACAATGTGCCCAGTGGTGCTGACCTTTGTCCCAGGCTCTTTGCAGCTCCCCAAGGCTGTTCCACTGGGTGTTAGCTGAGGTGAGAAGCAAGCTGCTTGGGCCTTGTCCCTTACAGCCAAGGCTAGGGATGCACCCATCTGCTCCCTCACACCCTGCCTTTCCCTGAATCCCAATCCCAGGAAGCAGCGTTGGCACAGGACACAGTCCACTGACTCATCAGCGTGGCAGCAGCCTCTGTGAGTGCACTCAGACTGGCCACATGTGTGTCTCTTGCGCTTGCCTGCTCACTTGTCCAGCTGGTGGGCCTCATCCAGCTTCGAGAGGATGATAGTCAACCAGGCCGGAACTATCACCCCACAGGGCACAGTTGTTCAGGGTGCTCATCACAGAGTCCTCCAGTGTGGCGGACACAGGACTCAGCTGTTCAGGGTGCTCATCACAGAGTCCTCCAGTGTGGCGGACACAGGACTCAGCTGTTCAGGGTGCTCACCACAGAGTCCTCCAGTGTGGCAGACACAAGGCACAGCTGTTCAGGGTGCTCACCACAGAGTCCTCCAGTGTAGCAGACACAGGACTCAGCTGTTCAGGGTGCTCATCACAGAGTCCTCCAGTGTGGCGTATGTGTGTGTGTATGTGTGTGTGTATGTGTATGTGTGTATGTGTGTGTATGTGTATGTGTATGTGTGTGTATGTGTGTGTATGTGTGTATGTGTGTGTATGTGTGTGTGTGCATGTGTGTGTATGTGTATGTGTGTGTATGTGTGTGTATGTGTGTATGTGTGTGTATGTGTGTATGCATGTGTGTGTGCGTGTGTGTATGTGTGTGTATGTGGGTATGCGTGTGTGTGTGCGTGTATGTGTGTATGCGTGTGTGTGTGCGTGTATGTGTGTGTATGTGTGTGTATGTGTGTGTGCATGTGTATGTGTGCATATGTGTGTATGTGTGTGTATATGTGTGTATGTGTGTGTATGTGTGTGTGCATGTGTGTGCATGTGTGTATGTGTGTGCATGTGTGTGTATGTGTGTGTATCTGTGTATGTGTGTGTGTATGTGTGTGTATGTGTGTATCTGTGTGTGTGCGTGTGTATGTGTGCGTGTGTGTGTATGTATGTGTGCATGTGTGTGTATGTGTGTGTATGTGTGTGTGTGCATGTGTGTGTATGTGTGTGTGTATGTGTGTGTATGTGTGTGTGTGTGTATGACCACCATGTCTGGCAAGGCTGGGTTTTTTTAATGCATGACCACATAATTCTCCTATTCACAACCTTTCTTATTATTTATTTATTTATAGACAAGGTCTTGCTCTATAGCCCTAGCTTGACTGGAACTCACAGCAATCCTCCTACTTCAGCCTCCCGAATTCTGGAATTACAGACATACACCCCATGCTTGGGTTGCTCGCAGCCTTCCACTGGCTCCCTGTTGTCCTGACATGCTTTGTGGCCTGTGTTCAGATGGTCAGAATGTGACCCACGTCTCCCTGACTTCTCTGCTCTGTCTACCCAGCATGCTCACCAGAGCCTGAAAAGGCTGTCTGCACGCCCAGAGTGCACACCTGCTCTGCCTTCTGTATCTGTAAAGGATCTGCCCTCTAGGCTCTCTCTGCCTGATCTTCTAGCAAGTCATGATGTTCCCCACATTCCTCAAAGAGCAAGACCACTCTTGGGCAGACAGGAGCACGGCATCCCAGCCCAGCTTCAGGAGTCCAGAAGGCCTTGTGACAGACTAGAGGACCTAGGCACACCTCTGAGCCTGCCATTGGTCGTCTGGGTATGAAGGGACAGAGACAAGGCCATGGACATGTTGAGGGATGCAGGTTGTGGGGCTGTAGGAAAGGCGTGTCCTCTGGACTTTAACTCCCACCAAGGAGAATGCAGGAAGTATCTGGCCGTCCTGATTTAGCTGGGGCTCTGACCGACTCCTCCCCCCTCCCCCATCCTCGCCTTCACTGGGGTCATAAAGTGGGAGGCTCCTGGAGGTCTGCCTGACGTGGAGGTTGGGGTCCTCCCTTAAGCTTCCCCAACCACCCTGTCCTCTTGATGCCCCTCTTTCAGGAGCGGAAAGAGGCCTAGGCCAAAGGCAGAGGGAAATCCCGAGTCCCCAGGGCTGAGGCTTGTGGCTTTAATTTCAGAAGGAACCCTGAAATTAAAGAGGATAATAGCAGTCTGCCTGTCCCTAGGGCCAAAAAGGAGAAAGACACCCGATGCTGAGAGAGAAAAGGTGGGAAAAGCAGGTTCTCTGACTCCATTTGGCTCCTGACACGGACCCTGGGGGACACCTTCTCCCTGAATCCTGCTCTTCCCATTTCTAAAGTCGGCTAATAATTGTCACCAAAGTGCTCAGCACACAGCTAGGGAGAAAGAGGTACTCAGTGAAAGTCAGCCCCTCCTCCTCAGCCTGGAGGACCCTGGGCAGTTTACACCTCTTCCTCAAGCTGCACCTGTCTGGGCTATGTGGCAAGATGGGCCCACCTACCTTCCAGGCCTGTGTCAGGAGTCACAGGTTCTTGAGGAAGGGTTCCTCTGACCCGGCAAGCCACAAAGAAGAAGAAATACAGGCCGCCATAGCCAGGCTGGGAGTGTTTCCCACTGCCCAGACACCTAGGCTCCTAGTCCTTGACCTCTGTCCACCTTCCTCTTATGCTCCTTGGAATCTGGAAGCCTGTCTTTTTCTCCATTGAGCACACTTGTCTGCTTCATTTCCTTCTGGCTGCTGAAGCCAGTGCCATTGAGGTGGCCTAGGGCCACTAAGGCCATGATGGCTTGATGTCCCAGACTCCTAGTCTCACTTACAAAGGCCAGAGTTTTCCATAACAGCTTGGGTTCCTCAAAGCCATGGTCTAGGGAGGAGCACTGGGTAGGCTGTGTCTCATCCACACCCCATGACCAGCTCCCATGGGCCTTGCTGCAGGGGGAGGCCATATGGGTCCAGTTTTACCATGTAAACCTGGGACACTGCTCCGAGGATGAATGAAACTCTGCTGTCCCACAGCAAAAGGGTGTGTGAATGGAAATCACAGCAATCACCCTGCAGGAGGCTGCTACAAAGCCTGAGAGCCTGTGCTCAGAACCAACCGAATCTACATTGCCAAAGAGACAGAGCAGAGCCAGGCAACAGGCGACACAGTGCCCAGGCAAAGGTCACAGAGCGAGGACAACACTAGGCACTTTTGCCCAAAAAGCAGACTGAAGCAGATATAAACTTTTCATAACATGCTCAGGCATCCTGGGCTGCTGGCCAGGTTACACCCAGCCCTCAGCCTCCTCCAGAGGCCCAGAAGACTCACTCACTGCCTCCTCTGCCCTGACCCTCTCTAGGGAAAAAGAGGTTGGGGGCAGGGGTGCCAGGACAGAGAGATGGCAACAGCATTCCCAGCCCGGACGGAACCTGGAGTTCTCATCTCTGGGAGAGGAGAGGTGGGCGCAGATCATTTCCAACCCCCACTGTCCATCCCCATCCCACCCCTATCCTGCTGTCTCCACTCATGCTTGCTGAGGCCTGGGTGGGGCTAGGGCTAGGAGCTGCAATCATCTTGGGCCCTAGGACATCCAGTTCCACTGGTCCAGAGTTACTAAAGGCCAAATCGGCCAGCTGGCCAGCTCATGAGGCTGTAGAACCCAGCCACGCAAAAGACAAGGGGAAGGGTAGGCTGTGATGGAGGACGGAGAGCAGAGCCGGAAGGGTAGGCTGTGGTGGAGGACGGAGAGCAGAGCCGGAAGGGTAGGCTGTGGTGGAGGACGGAGAGCAGAGCCTTCCTCTCTCACCCATGGCACTCAGGGGGTTTTCAAATGTGCTATTTTTGCTCGATAAAGACAAAAAGCACAAGCCTGTCTAAACTAGAGCTGCCAGTTGGCAGCCCTTTGCTGGGTCCTTTCTCTCTGAAGGTTCCCAGCAACTGCCCCTCAAAACCCAGGGGCAGGACCCACACTGATGAGCTCCTCAGGGCCGGCCACTCCTCTCCTAAGGAGTTTTCCCCAGCTGTCCTGTAGTCTCTGGGAGAAGCGAATGTTTTTTATCCCTTCCTTTGCTGCAAGAGCAAGCAAGCAGACCAGGCTACGGAGCGTTCAGAGCTGGATGGAGTTCGCTTCCCTGTTACAGAGGAAACACAGCAGACAGCCTTTTGTGTGTTCTCCACACGAGCTCCAGGCTCCCTTCACCCTCTCCCCTTTACCCAAGGCCCTGGGGTGCAGGGGAATCTTTCTTCCCCATTTCACCCCCTCTCCAGGGAAAGGAAAAGACTGAAGCTGCTTGGCTCTACTCTGTCTCAGTACCAGAAGCTGCCCTTAGCTTTTGTGGCTATCGACTCACGCCCTTGCCCAGCTATGATGGACCTAACCTTATCCTATTCTTAGACCTGAAGACTTTTATAATCAATTCCTTTCTAATCCAACCCAAAGTCAGTAGAGAAACTAAAGGGGCATTCTGCAGCTCACTCACAGACTTGTGAAGCCTCTGACAATAAAAGAAGACAGTCAGTACTGAGGTAGGACCTTTCCAGGGCCCCCCTACAGAAAGGTCCTTGCCCAGAGCAACTCACTTTGGACAGATAAAAAGCCTCTACACTCACCCACTACAACCAACCAACATAGTATAGAAGGTAAAACCCAGACCTTAGAGCCCTACAAACTGGATTCAAACCCCAGCTCATCTACTTGACAGCTGTGTGCCTTTAAGCAAATTCCTGACTTCTCTGTAAGATGAAGGCAGTAAGTAGTAGCCAGGCAAGTTGTTCATGGCTATATTTTCAGTATTCTGGAGGCTGAAGCAGGAAGACCACAAGTTTGAGGCTACTTTGGGCTATATAGTGCAACTTCACCTAAAATAACAAAAAATGAAGGTAATAATACCTACATCAGAGGATAGTGGTAATAAGTATTTGAGTTCATATAAAGTACTTAGGATAAGAGCTATATAAATAACTGGCTTATTATTACTTAATTATTATTTTATTGCCCAAGAGACTATGAATATCAGGTCAGGCAAAAACCTCACTTGGTTGGGGAAGAAAGGTCTATAGTCAATGGCAAGCCTGTTGTGAAGGGAATGTCAGCCACACAAGTAGCTAGGGTTACAGTAGCTGGAAATTGCCATTCATAGAAATTTCTCCTGGGGCCAGGCACAAACCTGAAGCGCCTGGGAGGGTGAGAAATTTTAGTATCACTGGAGAGGGAAATAGGGAAATGTTACTACTAGGCAGATCCCATTTTTAGAACCCGGGAAGTTATTTTGAGTGGAGGCGTGGTGTTTTCTTTCTTCTTCTTTTTTTAATAGCCTCTGCCCTCTAACAATCTCCGCATGCATGCCCCATTCCAGGGAAACCAGGGCACAGTGGGAAGCCTCATCAGGTCTCTAGGTTGCTAGGCAACATACTCCCCTTCTCCAGCAGGGGTCTAGTAGAGAGCTGGGGTAGGCGCCATGCCCCCACACACCCCAAGTGCCAGAGCTCATTAGCCTGCTTGGAGCCCCTCTCAAGTGTCCAAATAAAGGAACTCTCCTTTCTTCTCAGCCTTGACAGTTTGGAACCCAGAAACAAACACATCAGCAGAGAGAGGCTTTGTATACCTGCAGGCATGCTCAGTTTCTAAAGTTTCTAGAGGGCAAAAACGTAAGCCAAAATTGACATGTCCCTCAGTGAGGAGGGGGCAGATCATAGGTAGGCCACATTTGACTTCTGCTGGCTGCTGGCTGCTGGTAGCTTTTGGCTTACAGCTGTATCTCTGCAGTCTCTGCATCTGGGGTCACCTGATCTCCTCTTCTGTGTCAGGTCTCTCCTTGCCTCAGTCTTGTGGACTTACTGGGATAATCCAGACATATCTGCCCATCTCAGATCTTTAACTTGGTTACTTCTGCTGTGGCAAAACTACCATGGATGCCAGTGATGGAGAACTGATATCTTTAGGGGTTGTTATTCAGCCCATGGCTCTAGACACAGTTTCTCTAACAAAGCTGAGCAGTGGGGCTATCACTGAGCTACCTGGTGTGTTGGCTCAGTCACTGTGGTCTTGCATCATATATCAGGTCAGCACGATGGAGCACATGGCCCTGCTGTTAGCTTCATCCATCTAGAACCATCTTGCATGGACCTCCACACAGCTGGGACTTGTACTTCTCAAAGAAGCTGGGGTGTTGGACTGCACATTCAACCATCAACTGCTCACTGAAGGCCTTTAGTTAAAAGAATTAGGATGAGCCGGGTGTGGTAGCACATGCCTTTAATCCTAGCACTGGAGAGGCAGAGGCAGGCGGATCTCTGTGAATTCAAGGCCAGCCTGATCTACAGAGTGAGTTCCAGGACAGCTGGGGCTACAGGGAGACCCTGTCTCGAAAAGACAAAAAAAAAAAAAAAAGGATGCTGTAGACTAGGGGCCAGGACTATAAGAACATTTCTTAAAGACTATATTTTTTTATGTGCATGAATGTTTTGCCTGCATATATGTAAGTGCACCATGTATATACAATGCCCACTAAGACCAGAAGAGGGCATCACATCTCCTGGAACTAGAATTACAGATGGTTGTTAGCTTCTATGTGGGTGCTGGGAACCAAACCTGAGTGCCCTGTAAGAGCAACCAGTGCTTTTAACTGCTGAAACCTCTCTCCATCTCCCCCTTAAAACTGTATCTTAGGGGCTGGTGAGATGGCTCAACAGTTAGACACTGCCAAGCCTTATAACTTAAGTTCTACTTCCCTGAACCCACATAGTAGAAGGCAAGAACTGACTCCCACAAGTTGTCTTCTGACCTCCACATGTGTCACAGCACATGCATATACATACAAAATAAATAAATGTAATAAAAATTTAAATGTACATTTAAAATGACACTTGAAAAACTCAAAGAAATGGAGACAATAGAAAGTAGAAATCCTTTGGAATTCTAGTCTCCAGAGCAAGAAAAAATATGTTGCATAAAGGAAGCTTCCTTTTGGATATTTTTCTGTTGAGATAGAATCATAGGTATGTGTGTGTGTGTGCGTGTGTGTGTGTACACGCACGCTTACCCATGTTGGATACATGAAGAACCTAGAGTTGACATTAGGATGTCTTCCTTAGTCTCTTTTCCACCTTATCTTTTGAGATAGGGTCTCTCACTAAGTCTGGAGTGCACCATTTTTGCTAACCTGACCTGCCAGGGAGATCCTGGGATGCCCCTGCCTCTACGGGCCCCTGCCTCTACCGGCCCCTGCCTCTACCAGCCTGTTTAGCACAATGTTACAGACACACGCTGCCACACTTCCATGTGGGTGCTAAGGATCAGACCCCAGGTCTTCACACTTGTGTAGCAAGCATTTTACTCACCGAACCATCCCTCCAGCCCTAGAATCAGAGTTTCAGAAAACAAAAGTGGACTTAGACTGAGGCAGGATAGAAAAACAAGGACAAGGACAATTAAAGGGACATGTGAGAAAAAGGAGCAGCTCATTCCGCAGTCTAGTTGTAGTCTCTGGACAACTAAGTCAAGAATTCCAGCACAGCTAACATTTGCTGTAATATTACATCCACGGAGACAATGTCTCATTTATATAGAGTTTCTTTGAATAAGAATGTTAAAATTAGTAATAAGCATGCTTAGATTCAATGGTCTTGAATATGGCCTTACTCCTCAGGGATATTTCCTAGGAATATCACAAGAAACTAATAAACTTGTTTACAGTAAGAAGCATTCTAACTTCTCATATCCCTGTGATCTAGGGTTTTACCTTAGATTGTAATCCTGGCCAGTGCACCTCAGGAATCAGCCAGTGATCTCATTTAAATGTCTTAGCAACCCTTTGGAGATAATTACTTAAAGCTCACCAAACCCCTATATATGGCTATGATAAGGACATTGAAGTCAGCTCTGCTTTGAGAAGCCTATACCCACATACTAAACTGTGTCTTATTTTTTCCTTGAGTGCCTCTCTTTCTATTAATACTCCATACTTAAATCAATGTTTAAAATCACTTTAAAAGCACTCCATATCTGCTTCACACTGGCTCTTTCTGAAATCCTTTCTGTGATGAAGTCAAGAATCCAGGTTTAATGATTATTCTGGGGTGGTTTGGGGTTGCTTTCTTGACAGTGCATAGGTCATTTCCTTCTTTTGTGTTTTCATTTCTTGAGACAGAATCTTGGTATGTAGCCCAGACTATCCTAGAACTTGCTCTAAGCATATCAGGCTGACCTCAGATCGTGGCAGTCTTCCTGCCCCTGCCTCCAGAGTGTTAGGATTACAGGCATGCACATCTTGCTCAGCCTCCTCCATCTTTTCTAGGCTATGAAGAGTCCTCTGTATGGTGGCCCATATTGAATTTCCCTGCTGATGGATTTAGCTAAAACAAACATGGTGAGATAATCCAGTGATAAAGTACTGTCTGGTTTGTTCCTGTTCCTGCCGGACACTCATAAGGTAGATTCCTCTCTTCTTGGTACGGGCTCCCACCCCCGCTCCAAATCAGTCAAGCCTTGGGTGGAAGAAGCGGGGCTTCCCTAGCACAGCAGAACTGACAGGACTTTGTTCTCTGAGGCTCAGCATCCTAGAGACAAGGAATCTGATTGTCTGCCAGGGACAGGGATTGTGTATTTACAGAGATGCTTCCATGGCACACAAGCATTTCTCCCAACCAGTTTAGACCACAGAGGCCACATATTGCCTCCTGAATCAGGAGAGCCCAAGGATGGCATGGAATTCAAGTGTGGTTTGATCCAGAGGTTCTCTGGCTCGGTCTTGCTATAGGTCAGCTTAGTCCTCAAACTCATTTTCATCATGGGATTAAAAAGAGCTAAAGCAGACTCATATTTACATCTACTCATACCGTCTACAGGAAAAGAAAAATCTCTGACCTGGGGCTTCCACCAAACTCCTGAGGTACATCATGAAAACAGAGGTTTAGATCATGTGCCCACATCTGGACCAGCTGCCGCCAACGAGGATGGCCAGGCCTGGGCTCCTGTCAGCCGCAATGTGGAGTGGAGGTACAGATGGCTTTCCCAAGGTTAGTGGTGTTTTCCAACAAATCCTGGTCTGTTGGGAAAGAGGAGGTAGGGACCCCTGAGAATGTGAAAGTATGTCTGGACTCAGGGAGAAATAAGCAGCTACTTTGCACCATGACATCTCACAACCCAGGAGCTCTAGAATCCCAAGGGGATAGAGAGAGCCAAAACACAACCATATACATACTGACTCCCCAAATCACCATAAACATCACGTGACAGTGTGCATCCTGATTCAAGAGCAAGTTCCTAGAAATAGAATCACCGCATCAGTGGGTTTGTTTACAGCTTGCAGATTTCTAACAAATATTGCTGAATTATTTTCCAAGAAAGATTTTAACCATTTCTCCTCTCATCCACATGACCCCTGAAAATGCCCATTACCTTACATATTGGCCAGGATAAATATTCTTAATCTTTTTAATGTTTGCTGTCCTGGTGGATCTGATTTGGCTTTTTATAAATTGCAAGGGCTAGCTTCTTTTCATGTGCTTTGCGAGCTAATTATAATTCTTTAGGGAGTCTCTGGCTTGTGCCCTCTGTTCAGTTCTACATTGGATTGTTTATCTTTTTCTTGTCATTGTTAACTTGTAAAAGCTCTTTGTAGCTCAGGGATACAAATCCTTTGTTTTATCTGTCACAAATATTTCTCCCAGCTTGTCCTTTGTGTTTTGGTTTTGTAGAGAGAGTTTTTGTTGTCCCCAGACTCAGCTAATTTCATGTATGTAAATGTATCAGACTTTTCTGGATTTCTTCTGAGAAATGTCTTCCCTATTCCAAAATTTGAAAAAGGGCGTTCCCTGTTTTCTGTCATATTTCTTGGGAAATTTTATATTGCATATGCCCCCTTACCTGAGAATTACTGTACTGTATCTGGAGGCAGGGTGACTGACTATTAGTTTGGGATGAGAACACTGTGATGGACAGGACCTCTGCTGCCTTCCTAGGAGCTGACTTTTGTTATAGTCTTCTTTCCAGGAAGTAATTAGAGAGATTTAGAGAGATTTGAAGGAAAACCCGAGTTAGCCGGGTTCTCTTCAAATTCAAAGTCAGCCAGGAAAAGGAACCCAGTGAGAGCAGGAGTCAGCCTTCTGGTGTTGGGAGGCAGGGTGGATATGATGCCCAGAAGGGAGACCCTACAGCAGAGGAGAGAGGACAACAGGAGGAGGAAGGGGGGGCAGAGAGAGAGAGAGAGAGAGAGAGAGAGAGCCACACACTACCCAAGGGACCTGACATGACACCAGGGGACCTTGTTTTTACTGTCTACCTTCTGATCCTACCAGGGCGGCTTTATTAACATGCTGTGTTCTTCTACAAGGATATTTTGAGCACCTATTTTGAGCCCAGAAAAGAATCACCATATCCTGTGTAGCCAGATCAGCCTTGTGATTCTGTTTCTTTAAAGAACCTTGACTGATAACCGTGCCTTAGTGGTAATGGAAGTTGGTCATGGCCCAGGAGGCAGTAGACCATGGTTTTAAGAACATTCCCTTCGGATGCTGGATCTAACACTTTCTCTTTCTATCTGAAGAAGTGACGCTGAGCTCTGGGAAGCAGGAATCCCTTGAGGACAGCAACCCGGCCCCCCCAGTGGAGGCCGGATGTAGAGGACTCAGAGAGCACTGCTCTCACTGCTGAGTGCACATCTTCGTCCCTGTAAGTCCACGCTCCAGAACCACCGTAAGACAGTCACGGACCTTGATGTGGCAGCTGTTCCACGGGGCTAAGTACATACATGTGTCATGATGTGGTCTGGGTAGCAGGACTGCCCCCATCATGTCAAGCTGGGTACCATGTGGGAGCCAAGGTCCACAGCAGGTGAGAACTGCCCCAGCTTAACTTGTAGGAGTAACATGACCCCTCCCATCTGGTTCCTAGGAGTTTGACAAGAGCAGAGGCCTCAAGTACATGTAAGCCACTGGTGTGCAGCCCTCCTGCCCCTGGTGGGGGGCAACCTCCAGTGGACAGCTCCTCCACACTCAGAAGCTCAGGCAATGGTAGGCCCCATAGTCACCCACCACCCAACATTGCCTGCCAACTCACTGTAGTCTGACTGCTCCCAACTTCCTGTAGTAGAACAGCCAGGGCCAGAGGGGAGGAGGCAGGCAGCAGAAGAGGTGGCATCAGGACCCAGGAATCTCTGCCAGGAGAGTCAACTTCCTTGTGTTTGTTACTCCAAAGGGGTGATCAGGGAGTGGACTGTCTGCAAGCGAAGGTGGACCTCTTCAACTCTGAGTCAGCCAGGCCCTCACTATCTCTCATTCAGAGAACAAGGTCCCTCCAGGCCCTGCCCCCAATGCTGAGTTAAAGCACCCTTTAGGGTTGGCCTTGTCATGGTCTGTGATCTGTGACTGTAAGGGTCGGGTGTGATTGCCTGTGACTATGTGGTACCATGTGCTAACAAGTGTGGTTGAATGTGACTCTGGTTGAGTACAGCGGTGCCAGTCTGCGTGTGACTCAGAATCACTGTGTAATTGTGTCCAGCTGGGTCTGATTATGTGTTTGTACATGGTTACATCTCACTGTGTGATCTGTGAGATTATATGTCATGGCATGTGAGGGCTTGCTTGTGGTTATATGTGTTCCATGTGGTTGAGTACTGTATGCGATGGGTCCCTGGCTGGCTATGGTAAGTGGATGAGGCTTTGTGTGATCCTTCATGTCCATGTGTGGTCTTTGGCCCAGGCCCAAAGAGGTCAGGGGTCTGTATGCTATGGTAAGAGAGGGGAGATGTGTGTGTGTGTGTGTGTGTGTGTGTGTGTGTGTGTGTGGTATGCTTTCTTCTTTTCTAAGTCCTATGTCCGAGGAGGCCATGAAAGTTAGCAGAACAGGCTGCGAGACGCTCTTCCCCTGGGTCACTGGCCATTTTTAGAGTGTTTTCTTGGAAGTCAGGCTGGGCTTCGGAGTAATGCCAGCCCATCTGAGCTCTCATAGCAGCTGACTCCCAGACACATCATGTACAGCCTTCAACCAGGCCCAGGTTGCCTCCTGCCTTGCAGAAACACAGCCCTTATCTCTGAGCCCCAGCCACTTATGTCTACCTTCCCTGTACCTCCTTTGGCTGCAGGAAAAGCGCAGGCACCCAGCTCCCCTGTGTTCCAACCTTGAAGATGGGCTTTCTAAGAAGGTGATCACTAACTTCTTCAGGGATCACAAATGTTTGTGAGAGTTTATGGTCCTAACCCATGGGCTGCTGCAGCATCCGGAACCTCTGTTCTCCACCTCTGCCTGAGGAAGAGTAGGTGAGCTTCCTGTCTGCTCCCTCCTCAGCCACTCAGGACCTCAGCCCCCCACCCCCTACCCCTTCCTGCAGCCTCTGCTGCTCAGAGGAGACACCAACTCACAGGATTGTGGCCCTTCTCAGAAATGACAAGGTTTATCCCTTTGGTTGCTTTTCTGTAGATCTTAGCTGTGCGGTACTGCAAACCTCAAACTGTTCAGTCACTGCTGGGAAAGAAAGAATCCCTACACTCTTACTCTGACTGGTACTGGGCGGGTTGAGAATGAGCGAGGCAGTACAGGGTGAACAAGAAGCTAGAGCACCTTGAAGAGAGGGCTGGAAAGCAGATATCAGGGTAGGGAGCCAAGCTCCCTGTATGAAAAGCCTGCCGAGGAAAGCCTGCCCTGCAGTGTCAGTGGACTCGTGGATGAGTAGAGGGCTTCTGGAGAAAGGAGGTCTAAATGGCATTCTGATTCTGCCAACCCAACGCTGTATGACTAGGGAAAGCTGCTTTCCTTCTCTGGCCTTCAGTTTAACCACCTCAAAGACTATAAAAGGTAATGGAAATCAAATATGTAAATACCGAGCTCAGGGACTTCCACCTTCAACCTGAAGCCCAATGCTGGCTCCAAGTCCAAGGTCCCTTCCAGTCCAGACAGTCATGACCGTGAGAGAATCAGTCTTTTCTTCTTCCATTAGCACATTTCTTTTTTTTTTTTAATTTTTTTTAATTTTATTTATTTCTGTATGTGTATGGATGTACTGTCTGCATGCAGGTCTGTGCACCCGTGTCGCGCAATGCTGCGGAGGTCAGAAGAGGGTCTCGGATTCCCCTGGAACTGGAGTTCTCCTGGAATTGGAGTTTCAGATGGTTCTCGGCCGCCATGTGGGTGCTGGGGATCGAACCCGGGTCCTCTGTAAGAGCGGTCGGCGCTCTTAACCACTAGGCCATCTCTCCAGCCCTTCCATTAGCACATTTCATGGAGACTGTGCTTAGAAGGGGTAGAGAAGGGGTTGGGGAGTAAGAACGGAAGAAACCGTGAGGAGGAAGGAGGCGAGGCAGACACGAACAGAGCTGTGGAGCTTCGTAGCAGGACTCAGACCCTGGTACCTGCCAAGACTGCCTGCTCCTCCCAACTTTGGCACCTAATTTATACTTCCTGCCCATGCCTGGTCCATACTGCCTCCAGCCACCGCACACCCTCTGGGCTGCAGCTCTGCCCATGCCTGCTCCATACTGCCATCCAGCCACCGCACACCCTCTGGGTTGCAGCTCTGCCCATGCCTGCTCCATACTGCCATCCAGCCACCGCACACCCTCTGGGCTGCAGCTCTGCCCATGCCTGCTCCATACTGCCATCCAGCCACCGCACACCCCCTGGGCTGCAGCTCTGGCCTTCCCTTCGTTAAACCACCTGGCAGGTGCTGTGGCTCAGCACCTAGGGAGCATCCTAACTAATCTCATCGCTCTCAGGCACTGTGTGAGGGTATTCTTCCACCTCAACTTCGCAAGAACACTGTGGGCTAGACATCGGAGCTATCCCACGTCCCGGCATTGGTGTCTTCCTGTGACCCTTCCCTTCGAGTGTGTCAGGATCTGTGTCTTGCTTCTGGCCAATTAGAAGAAGACAAAAGTGAGGGATGTCACTGCCATTATTCTGTTATATTAGCAAAGAGCTGGTCTTGCTAGCAGCCAGGCATCAGGGATCTACTTTGAAGAAGTCAAACATGAATGATGGAAGAGTGCCTGTAGAGAAGACTTCCTAGCAAGGAACTTTCAGTCCTTCTAGGAGCTAGGAACAGCTGCAGGCCAACAAGAAGACTTCAGTTCTATAGCCACAGGAGAGGAATTCTTCCAGCAACGTGCATGCCTGGAGACAGATCCATCAGTCAAACCTCCGGATAAGGATGAAGCCCTGGCTTGACTATACCCGGATTACATCCCTGTGGCCAATCCAGATAAGCCAGGCCTAGACTTGTGGCCCATAGAAACTGTAGGATAGCAAATATGTGTTGCCATAAGTTTGAGAGTTTGTTATCATTCGTCATGAAGCAACCAAAAATGGATATATTATATACGGATTATTATATATCACCTTATTATATAGGTGAGGACCCTAAGGCTCAAAGACTTTCACCAGAGTCTCATCCTCAGTAGGAGGCCAGCAGGGACCAGGGACTGCCCTATACTGCACAGGTTGATGTGCCCTCCAGGAAAACTGAGCCCTTGTTCTTCAGGGACTACCTGGTAAGAAGAGCAGTAGCCTTCTTATGAAATGCCATCTATCCAACAAGTGTTTGGAGCCAAGTGTTATACAGGTTGAATACCACCCACCCATATAACAAGCACTCTGCCAGGTGCAGGGGAACAGTGGCAAGCCGTTCAGGAGCACTTGCATCCAGATGACAGAGAGCTTAATGGAAAGTGTGGACAATACACGGGTGTTGGTACAAAATGAAAATGGTTGGGATCAAATAGGATCATGTGAAGCAGCTAGCCTTGGACCAGGGCCAGACTCCCTGAGTAAGTGACACATGGCCCCTTGGCATTGCAAGTGAGTGGATAAGTGAGCGAGGCTTACTGGTCAAAGATTCCCAGAGGAGAACTTCCCAGCAATGTGAGATCACCCTGCTTCTGAGCATTAGCTCCCAAGACACCTGTTCCAAGGGCCAAGGCCTCTGTGACAGACTTGTGATGACTGAAACATTAGGGTTCACTGAATACCACTTCCTGCATGCATCATGGGTATCTCTGGTTGGGGTGAGGTTGCATAGCTGGGATCTTACCTTTCAGACATCTGGAAGGGGGAAAATGGCAGGTGGAAGCAAGGGGGGGGGGCACAGTGGAGCATGAATCAGGGGCTGGCAATACGAGCAGAACAAGTATCAGGCATTAGCAGGGTAGCTCCACGTGCCAAGCTGTAGCTTGTAATGACTCAGCAGCCCCAGAGGTCTTTGAAGAGATGCTTGGTGGGCATGGATCAGACAGGTTCCCAGCAGGAAGCAGACAGCCACAGGCAAGTGTGACCATTTGACAGGCATCCCATAAAGGGACCATTGTTAGAGGTCTTGGCAAGATATTGAAAAGACTGCAAGAACCTGGACCAAGAGCTGCAGCCTGTCCCACTGCCGGGCCTCACCAGTCAGGGGGAGCTTATCAGAACTGCAGGGAGCTGGAGCTGAGTGGACAAGGCACCAGCTAGGGCTGTGCCCCCCAGAAAGGGCACACCAGGCTGTGACACCCTACAGGAGGTGTCCTGTGCCCTCCTATCCTTGCTTTCTGCCTCCCTCGGGCTGAAAGTAGCCCCCTGGGTCAGGACAGGAAAACACCCACTGCCATAGTCCCCACAAGTTAGCCTCCCGGGGAGCACGGCCCAGTGAAGACGTCTGAGGAGGACGAGCAGCAAGAAGAGACCCAGGAGATAGAGCCCAGTGTAAAGTCTAGCACATGGTGGCCATAGATTCAATCCACAGTACCATAGTTTAAAAAACTGGGGGTGATGTTCTTCCATGTTCTGGACAGTAGAACTAGTGCACACAGTCCTGCTGTGACAGCTGATGAAAGGCCCCTGGAGATCAGGACAGAGTTTCCAACCATGTCTGAAATGACCTGAAACATACCTCTGCCATTTTGAGTGACCTACTTATGTGAAAAGGAATTCTCGGCATTGATAATTATAAAATCAAAATACCAATCAACTCTGAAAAACATTGAAGGTGCTTTACATCCTACAAGATCAAATATTCAGCCATGATTTACTTAACCTAAAAATATAATTTACTTAATCTAAAAATAAGCAGGCACAACCCTCTCACTAGCATGAAAGCTTTCTTTCATCTTTAATAAATGTCAAAATTTCCCTGCCTGGAAAAGACCAAAATAAATAAATTAAATAAATGTCAAAAGTATACTTATACAGGTATGCTGTGCCTGTAGATGCTAGAAGGGGGTGTCGGAACCCCTGAAACTGAAGTTATAGGCAGTTTTGAGCCACTGTGTGGGTGCTGAGAACTGAACCCAGGTCCTCTGGAAGAGCAACAGGTGTTCTTAACTGCCAAGCCATTTCTCCAGCACCTTAAACTAAATTTCCTTAAGATTTATTATCAGAAGAAAAAGAGCAAGAGGAGGGGGAGGAGGAGGGGAGGAGGGAAACACCTAATCTTGACACTGCCCTCCCAGCTGGGGACTCTGGATAAGCCATTTAACTTTCTTGGGCTTCAGTTTCCTTCTCTGTTAAAGAAATGATGAGTGTGTGTGTGTGTGTGTGTGTGTTGTGGGTTTCCACATTTGAGATGCGTTCATGTACTTAGGGGTCCCAGGTGGACTCACGCACTTACAGGGCTGGCTGCCAGCATCTGATGTCTAAGAACCAGAAAAAAAGCAAAACCAGGCCGCTGAGATGTCAGCTCCCGAAGCCCCAGGCAAAAGAGCAATGCATGGGTGAGACCCTGGTTCCGAGGCCCGAGGATCCTTGCCAAGACTGGCACCACAAACCCTCTCTCCGCTTGAGTGCCCTGGCCAGTAGCTACAGGAAGAGGATAACTTCAAGCTCTTGGTCTTAGCATGAGACTCCAGAGCCCCAGCAATGCCCTCGGGAGATGGGTGAGATAGGTAAGCCCAGCTGGAAGGACCTCGGCTACACAGATGCCCCCTCAGGTGCCCACACTCCAGCTCCCTGGTCTCTGGCATATACAAAGGAGCTTACATCCTTACAAGGTACCCAGGGCAACTGGGTAGCTGATTATTAGAAAGCAAGGACCTGCCCTGGATGCCCCAGTGTCTTGAATACAGAGGCTCAACACCCTTGGAGCCTCACCCAGCCCTCCCCACCTCTAACCCTCCAGTGCCCAAACCAAAGCCCCTGGTGAGACCCACCGGCCTTTTTCCTTTATTTGTTATCACCCACATCGGAGTTCACAGGAAGAAGGTTTTCAAAACCTCAAAGTCAGAGCTGCACTGAGGTTAGTGTTTTTTAAGAGAAAGGAAACCAAAAGGGATCAAAGAAGTGCAGGTGCAGCAAATTAAAGCCCCGGCTGTGGGGGAAGGGCCTGAGCACAGGGTGTGAACACCTAGAGGATGCCCTCTGCCCCAGCCTCCTACTTCTCCAAGGAGTCTCTCACAGAGCTACAAAAGGCATGGAGGACCTGCCCTGCCCAGCAACCAATACCTTATCTGTATCTGGTAACCTCTCTGCCCAGGAGGACAGAGATTTGTGATCAAAGTAACCAGCCTCCTGTCACCGTACTGCACTGGTACGAAGCCCTGGCCTCTCTGTTGGGCAGTTCTTCTAACTTTACCTCACTCAGGCTTGTCATATACTTCAATGCAGCTTCTGAGCAGGATTGTTAAATCACTCTCTTCCAGGCAACAGTTTCTCTGGCTTCTTCCGTCACAGGTGCACTCTAGAAATTGGGGAACATTCCATTTCCACATCTCTTATGAGACTGTGATTAAATATTCTGAGTGGCTTGCAAGATCGTTATCTACCACATGCCATGTAGGGGATGCACTCCAAGTTGTTTAGTTTTCAGCCCATTTGTTTTATCTTGTATTGAATAAATCCTTTGAAAAACTATTTTGAAATTGTGGAATGTCTCAAATATTCAGAAAATAATAGGACATTTTATTATCTACTAACTAGTTTTTCCAGTTTCTTCCTTCCCTCCTTTCTTTCTTTCATTTCTTCCTTCTTTTCTAAATAAGATCTCATGTAGCCCAGGATGTTCTCAAACTTGCAATGCAGCTGAGGATGAACTTGAATCTTTGATCTTCCTGCCTGTACCTTTGTGTAATATTAGGACTGCAGGCATAAGCCAGCATGCCCGGTTTCTGTGGTACTGGAGGGTCAAACCCAGGGCCTGTGCTTACTCGGCAAGCTTTCTACCAACTGAGTCACGTCCTCAGCCCTGGCTTTATCAGTTCTTATCATGTTGCCATTCATTTCAATTTATTTTATTTTTTAGTAAGATAAAAATGACTATTTTCTCCATTTTCTTTCTGAAATGCTGTCATTTCTACCCTAGAACTTCATTCTCCTAGGAAAGTGACTCTAAAAGGCCCTGACTCAAAGGAATAAGGTGGGAGGTTCCCAATACCAGCCCCAGGCTTCCACACATATGCCACTTGCACAGTTGTGTGTGTGCTCACACACATGGGAGCATGCACACACACACATAACATGCAACACACATACATGAAAAGAAGAAGGGGGAGTGAACCCATGTGCATTTTTAAAGCAACAGAAGGGTTTGGTTTCTACGAATCCTCCAGGTTTGTGGGCTTTTGTTGCTGGGGGGAGGTTGTGCTGAGAACTGGGCCCAGGCCTGGGGCATATTAAACAATGATGTGTGTGTGTGTGTGTGTGTGTGTGTGTGTGTGTATCTACACCCCCAGAACTGCAAGCACCCCCAGAACTGCAAGTACTTTTCTAGAAGTATGAATATCAACTTTCTTGCTTTCTTAACAAAACTAGGATTGCCCTATGATTCTGTTCTTCAATTTGCCTTTTGGTTATAACTATCAGTGGTTTTTTGACATCTCTCCATGTGAATACTAGTAAATCTACCATATTCTCTTAAATCACTCCCTGGGATTCCTTTATATTTATTGTTTCCCGTGGACGGGCACTTAGGTGGTTTCCAGTTACTCTGATGTTCTAAACAAGCTTACAGAACACATTTGCCATATCATTTTGTTCATTTATGGGAATACCACCTATTGTAGAATAAATGCTTAGAAGTGGAGTTTCTGGATAAAAATATACTGAACATTTGACATCTTGAAAGAGTTGCCAAGTCTCCTAAACATGGTCAACTTAAACGTCTCCCCACAGCCTCAAGAACACATCTTCTCATGCCACAGGTGCCTTTTTGCTTCTCTTCTGTGAACTGTTCCTATTCTGTTCTCCCCTAGTGCACATGCATGGGTGCACACAAACACACGCACACACACACACACACACACACACACACACACCATGTGTGTGTATATATAAAACAGTTGAATCTTTGATCCACCTAGAATCAATTTTGGATGCTGACTGAGATAGATATTCTTTTCAATGAATATCTATTGTTTCCTGCTCTAAATAAATCAAATTCTATGGCATGACAGAGGAACAAGAGGATTTCTCTCCACTCCTAAAACCCCACAGACTACCTGAGTTTGTCACAGGTTCTGGTGCAAACCAGGGAGACATGGAAGGTGGCCCCACATAAATGGTGCTTGCTTTAACACGAGAGGTGAGTGAAAGTGAATTGGGTGGGAGGGAGGCAGGAGAATGGTCCAGTACCAGCAGTGGGCGGAACTGGTGGAAAAGTCTAGTTAGAAGGAGATGTCGAGTTTGGGGTTAGCAAAGAGGCCATTGTGGGGTAGACTGAGGATCTCTGGGAGGCAAAGATCCAGGCCTATTGCAGCAGAGGACTGATGTGTGGGATTAGAACAAGGAGCTTCGGGCTGGAGAGATAGCCTAGCGGGACTGCTCTTGCAGAGGACCCTGTTTCAATCCCCAGCACCCACATGGCAGCTAAGAACCATCTGTAACTCCAATTCCAGGAGAACTTCAGTTCCAGGGGAATCCGACACCCTCTTCTGACCTCTGTGGCATTGCACGACACAGGTGCACAAACCTACATGCAGATAGTACATTCATACACATACAAAAATAAAAAATAAATAAAAAATAAAAAAGAACAAGGAGCTTCAAGAGGCTCATAGAGATAAAATCTGGGGCGGGGCTATGGAGACAGAAGCTGTTAAGTTTGGGAACTATTTAGAAGTAATGTCCGTGGGGCCAGGGGAGCTTGCTGAGGGGGCAGAGGGTCAAGGATGAACCATCAATGAGATGATATCTAGTCTGTGAGTAAGTGACAGTATCAAAGCTAGAGGAAACTTGGCCATGGTCAAGTTCAAAGGAATCTCAGAGCATAGAAAGCAGATTGGACTTACTATTGAGTACCTTTGAAGACATCACTTACCATGTTTCTCTTTGTGTCTATAATATGGAATAATTATAGTTCCATCTACTACACAGGACTATTTTAAGAATATGGAGAACCGCTATATCTGTTCACCAAAAATATGTGTTGATCAGTGCTTGCAACATATAATAGATAAAGTAGTACGTAAAGTATATAGTATGTCAGTGGAAAAGCTAAGGAGAAAGAGACAAAGTTAAGGAAGGCAGTAGAGGAGGGGTCATTTTGTAGGCATTTCGCTCCTGTGAGCAGGGTGGATCCATATTTTCATGGGAGCCTGAGGTTTATACAGTTTGGGAGAGCTCTCCTCTACCAAAAGAATTTTACAAAGATGTAAATTTTACAAAGATGTAGCCATCTGACTAGGGCCTTGGAAGGGCCTGATGTAAGCTGGTGCCTCCCAGCAGGTACTCCAGAGTCTCTTAAGAGAATCCACCTCTTTTGTGAGCAGCAGAGCTGCAGGAAGGAAAGAAGGGATGTGTGTCACAGTAAGGACCTGTTTTATGTGACTTAGAGCAAGACAGCCCATCATGCCAACATTTTCCTTTCCTGATCTGTAAAATGGGAACAATATCATTCCCTTATAAGGTTTTTATTGGTCTTTTGGAGACAGGGTCTCTTTGTAACCCCAGGTGGAACTTGCTATGTAGACCAGGCTAGCCTTGATCTTACAGAGATCCTCTGTCTCTGCCTTCAGAGTGCTGGGATTAAAGGCATGTGGCACCATACCCAGCCTCCTTATAAGGTTTTAAGGGGTAAATAATAAAGACATATAATAAACTGCTTGACTAACTCAGGAATAGCTATTTAAAAGCATTTTTGTTCCTACCTCACATAGATGGAGAATCAAAAGCATCAAACTCAGGAAGGGACCAGAAAGAACAGGAATCTAAACAGAATTGTGTGTCCAGAGATGTGGCTCAGTGAGAAAGGACTTGCCTCACATTAGTGAGACCCTGGGTTCAATTCCCAGCACTGGGAAAGGGGAGGGGGATTATTTAGAGCCTGGATGAGCCTGGATGACAGCCAGGCTCCACACTGCCTATGAGTGCTGGACTTAGTGGTGCCGGATGTATACATGACCTGTGGAATCAATCTGTGGCAATGACCCTCATGTACTCTCTGCTCTACAACAGAACCTTATGGAAACCAAACATCCCTTCAAGACACAGCTGCTCACAGACCTCAGTGCTTGAGTGCAACCAGAAGAAAGAATGGAGGCTTGCAGGACCCAGCAGGCCTGGATTCAGTTCTTGTTCTGCCGGTGACAGACTCAGCCTGGGAGTGCAGCCAAGGACTCCACCATCTGAGCTGCTCTGCCTCACCTTCAGCCTAGCACGAAGGTAGTCCAAGCACAGCTGCCCGGGATGGGGTGGGAGAGATTGTCTGTGAAGATACAGTGAAACAGTGTGTCATGCTGGGCGCTGCAGAGCAGGGAGAGGTGGGACACACACTCCCAGGCTGCACCAAAGAGGAAACAGTGCTTTGACAACTCTGAAAATCTCTCCAGGAGCTGGTGGTACGGCTGCCACAGCAAATGCTCACAGGCGTTTAACAAAGCAAATGTGGCCCATGGTGGGTACTGGTGACGTCCAATGACCTAAAGTAAGTGAACCTATAATTAGAGGGTGTTCTGGCTTGGCTCCTATGGGCTTGTTTGCCCACGAGTCACAATCATTTTGCTGGGATAATACCTCGGCCGTTAGCCCTCAAAGTCCTGTTGCTAAGAGATTATGAGCCAGATGATGTTTCCAAAAAATTAACCACAACAGGATGTTCCAGAATGGAACCACAGTAACAGCCCCCAAAGAATAGACATGCTGTTGTTGATAAATCTTTATAGAGTTGAGGAACGGAGGAACAGAATAACTGGGAGGGGAGATAGCCTGACTATACACATCACTAGTTTTCCAGAATTTGGAATAGAATAAAATGAACTTAGTGGTAAAGCTGTATCAAAATATAATGCCTTCATAGCTCCAAAGGTTCTTCAATCAGCCAAGGTGATCTATGAGAAGCCTGTTGTTTCCTGGGTATTTATGACCATCTCAGCCACATTTGGTTTCAGGAGTGACTAAGTCTACCACAGCTGTAACCACCCTTGTTTGGCACAGTGCCTGTTTGCGATAATTAAGTGACTTAGCACAGCCATTTCTTGCCACCTCCGTTACTGCTCTGTTGCTGGGGCAACAGGAGCCAGTCAACCAACAGAAACCAGGTTAGAGCAGAGTAGAAGGAAGTTAGCAGTCACTTGCAGGGAGCTGACGCCTGCCTACCACACTTGGCACATGGGGTTTTCCTGGGAAGACTCAGCCATGCTGCTGTCTTGAGCCCTCACCATAGAAAGGCTCCTGGGGTACCCCCAAGTGATGTTCCAGGCAGGCTGCCCCCTCATCTGTGCTGGCCTCTCTTTAGAGCTGAGATCCTGGCAGCATGAGGCCAGTCCCCGACTTGCTGAGTGTTCCCAGGCCTCCTCCTGCCTCAGCATAGCAGCCTCAGCTCCACCCTACCGTCTGTTACTGCCCTCTGCTGTCTCTATGGCCAGACCCCGGCTGCAGTGACCTTCTGTGCTATTTTTATCTGGCAGGTGACGGTGATAGAACAGCTCTTTCCCATTTCGAAGCTGTGAGAACCAGGTCTGGGGAAGACAGTCTAAGTCACACCACAGCATGTCAGGAGACCTGCTCGTGTCATCTAGCCTCAGACCCCAATCTCCACTGCTCTCAGGCTCCAAGTGTCCTGTGATGTGTGACACAGGAAACTGTCAGATGTTGCAATGCTTCCAAGAAAGGGGTCAGATTTTCCATAGGTTGACCCTGGTGACCTTTAGTCACTGTGTGTATACAGGGGAGGGGCACGGCTCTAGGAGATCCATCTTCCTTCCTCCCAGGGTAGGGACAGAAGGGCACATGAGTGATTGGTGGTAGGTGACCCTGGGCAGGCTACTTCACCTATTGCAGTGCACTTTCTTCTCTAGAAAATGAGGGATAGACTGACTGACACCTATTTCCCTAATGGGAGTATTGGGGGGAATGCTTGATGTTATTTGCAGTGGTTAGGAGGATGTGTGGAGAACACTGGACAAATGCCAGCAGCAGGCACCACCCCAGCCAGGAGATGGGCACCTTCACAGTCATTGTTAAGTCTTCATCGTCATCTACTCAGTGGGCTACAAGTGGACAGAAGGCTGGGCCTGCAGAAGCAGGGACCTTATAGTCCTGATGGTGACTGGCCTGTGCCATGTATGAGATTCTCTGGTGACAGCCATTTCCCAAGTTTTCCCAGATCTCTAGTTTTTCAGAAGCAAGGCTGGAAGGAAGAAGCAGCAGCTTTGTGGTTTTCCAGGCCTGGCCAAGCACATGTGCTTTCAACTGACTGGCCAACGTTGGAATTCCCCAGGAGCAGCGGGGCCAGGATCACTCCCCGTGTCACCTCCACCGACGCCCACCCGCCTCATCTCCACCCACTGCAATCAGGCTGGGCCCTGCCCTCTCCAGGCCCAGGGCTAAAGTCTGGAAGGCTGCGAGCTTCTCAGTTATCAGTTTCCCCCTCCGGGCCCCTCGCATCTGTCTGAAAGTTGATAGAAGAGACCAGTTCTTGCCACTCTGAGGGTCTTAAAACTGCAGCCCCGAGAGCACTTCTAAAAGGGAGACCTCAAGGCAGGGAGGATGGGGCTGAAGGCGGAGGCGGAGGGTCATTAATTCATCCGCCACCACTTGGCACCAGCCTCCAGCACTGCGGCTCCACTCATCCCCAGGGCCAGGACCCCTTTTCTGCAGAGTCATCCTTTCTGGTCCAGAGGGAGCCTGGCCCAAAGCCACATTCCTGGTGGGGTCTGAAAGCGGCAGGGAACGGAAGCGTCCTTTTTCTTACCCTCCCCCAGCACTGAGGCCGGGGACAAGCTAAGCTAGTCTTTCCACAGCCTCTGCAATAAGCATTCACCTCCAGCGGGGTCTGAGCCACAGCCCCTGGTGCTCTGTGGACCCTCAGCTCCTGCAGAGGGAGGAACCTAGGGCAGTGTTCTGGGAGAAGAGGCTGACCTGTGGGGGGGGGGGGGCGTCACAGGGAGATGTCAGAACTACTTAAAACTCCTTGGAGGTGGGGTTTGGGAGTGGGGGTGGAGGCAGAGAGAAGGAAAAGGCACTTAGCAAAGTGTGACAACCTGAGTGCCATCCCTGGGACCTACGTGGTGGAAGGAGAAAACCAGTTCCCAAAAGTGCCTTTGGCCTTTCACAAGGGTGGGTGCCTGCACACACGCGAAGATTAAATTAGATTGGATGGGATTAGATTCGATTAGAACATAGATAGATATGCAGATAGATATATGATAGATAGAGAGGTAAACAAAATTAAAACCCTGCCTGGAGATGGCTCAGTTCATAAACTGCCTACTCTGCAAGGTGAGGACCACCGTTTTGGATCCCCAACACACATGTAGAAAAAAGCCAGGTATAGTGGTGTGCACTGTAACCCCAGGACTGAGGAGGCAGAGACAAGGAGAGCCCCAGAACTCACTGGCCAAGTATTCTTGCCAAATTAGTGAATTTCCAGTTAAGTGAGAGACTGACTCAAAGAAAATAAAATGGAGAGTGATAGAGGAATACATCAGCATCGACCTCTGTATGCGTGCATCTACACACATACAAACACACAAACATCCATACACAGAAAATAACCCTGTCCCCAGCTTTGTGCCCGGTCTCTCCTGCCTGTGGGGCCAGCAGTCCCATTAGGAAAGCCTGGCAGGTCCAGGGCAGCAGTCTGGGGACCCAACCCTACTCCTGTACTGACCTCCACTCCAGCAACTCCAGCATCCCTTTTCTAAGTGAAATGTTCATGTCTCCAGACCAGTAAGTTAGATACACCTTCTGGAAAGTACACCTCTCAGGAACATGTGTAGAACACACACTATGTGCCAAGAACTACACCAAGCACTGCCCTACAGCAGGGGACAGGGTGAATGTGGCTAGCCTCTGGTACCTCTCCCATCCTTTCCAGTATTAACATCCCTACCTCCTTTCATCCTCTCATCCCAGACTGCCTAAGTTCAGACTTGCTAGCTGTGTAACAAGTTACTTTCCTGCTCTGGACCTCCACTGCCTCCTACCTCATAGGCATTGTAACAGAAGCAAATGAATTAACACGGGCGAAAGCTTAGGGAAGCTCCAGGCAAAGAGCTGTGTGTGTTTGTTGTGTGTGTGTGTGTGTGTGTGTGTGTGTGTGTGTGTGTGTGTTTGTGTGTCCAATTCTGTGCCTTGGCTCAGATACTATCCTTACTCTGGATGCCTTTCCCCACTTCTGCAGGAACCTGCAATCTAGCCTCTCAGAAGCTTCTAAAAGTTAGACTGATTGGGGACAGGCCTCTGGGGCAGGTCAGGGCTCTGCAAGAGCCACCAATTCTTGAGGAGTTTTTCTGTTTACTGAGGGTTCTACAATGGTCCTGGAAGGTGGGTAAGGGAAAGAATCAGGGAAGTGAGACTCCCACCAAAAGACACATGCCAGTCAGTGTTGAATCTGAGAGGAAGACTCAGGTCTATTGACTAGAAGTAGCACCGTCTCTGCCCTGCCTGGTAGAGTTGGTCCCCAGAAACCATCAGATACCTGGAGGCCAGCAGCAGAGCTTCAGGGGCCCCCAGGGGCCTTGGAATCAGTCTCTCAGAGTCAAATGGGACCCACAAAGCCTCAGGTTGGGGACAGTGGCCCAGCAGAGCCCAGAGGAAGCCCCGCAGGAAGACAGCCCAGGAAACTCTGAGCAATGCTGGCAGACCACAGGGCCCCAAGCTTCCTGCTCTCTCCACGAAGGACACTCTGACAACGTCACTGGGCTTGTGCAAACTGCCAGTGGGCAGTGGAAACTCTAAGGCCCCCAAGGTTCACGGGCTGTGGTCACACTACTCACTTGCAGCCCTAACGGCCCTGTTGTAATGGGACCCAGCTGCTGTCAGAGACAGGCACCTGATGAAGGCAACCGTCTGCTGAGGGCCTGGGCTTCCACACTGCCTCCCTGCAATCTCAGATTCTAGGCTTCCTTCAGATGCCGTGAACCCCAGACACAGGAAGAGTGGGATCTGTTGCTGAAGGTCATCGGAGGGAGAGAGATGTGATTGGAAACCTGGATCCCAGCTTTGCTGGCTATATGACTGACTTTGGGAAAGGTGGTTAACCTCTCTGTGCTTTGGTTTCTTCATTTGTAAAATGGTGACCCAAAAGCACCCACCTCATGAACATTAGGAATAGTGTAAGTACCTGGTACACAGTGAGCTCTCATCAACAGAACCAGTTGTCTCAGGAACACAGAGGAAACAGCTATGTGAGGTGCGACTATCTTTACAAGTCGTTGTATTTTAATTAAAACTATCCAATCTAATAAAGATGGCCTCCCACTTACAATGGCTGTACGGTTTAGTGCTGTGACAGCACATTCAATAGAAATTTGAATTTGGGTCTTTTCCATGGCTATGGATGCATAGTGCAAAGTTCTGTCATGAGACTGGGCAGCAGCCAGCCAGCCACAACTCCCAGTGGACCATGTGATAGTGAGGGGAACAAGAGGGAACCCACGGGGCATCGGATTACTAAGCCATGATTTGGGGAGACTGGCTATATTAAGTGCATCTTCAATGATGCTCTCAATGTAGAATGAGCTTATTGGGTCATGGACCCATTAAAAGTAAATGAGCATCTATGTACTCAACCAAGAATGCACCTTCTTCTTGAAGTGTCCTCTCCCTTTGATTGCCCAAGAACCCCCAGATCTGTATGCTCAAAAAGAGAAAGGTGGAAAAGTCCAAGTTCTGCACCTCTGCCTAGAGAACTGGACTAAGGACCAGCACATAAGTCAGAGGAGGGAAACTGGCAAGACATAGCCCTCGGGAACCTTGCAAAGGGATGGCTCCGAAGATGGCTGAGGGGACAGGTTTCCCACCTGCTCAGCCACTCCCGTGGCTACTGCTCACACTCAAGGTTTGTCCCTGGCCTTCTATACCATTCCGCCATTGCCGAGAAGACTGGATCAGAGCATCAACCCCTTCTCATTCCCTGGCTTCCTTGCTGGGCAGGGCTGCATCTCCAGTCCACACAACCAGCACAAATAGCTTCATCATCCCTCTGCCTCAAAGGTCCCAGAGTTTCCCACATCTACCACGCCAAAGACCCTGCTCTTGGTCAGCCTCAGTGCCCAGCCACCTGCCTTGGCAGCCCTGGCCCAGAACACAGAAGACGTGGTCACCACTGGGACATCTTGTGATTTTCTTCCCCAAACCTGGATAGCAGGGAGGAAGCAAAGCAGATGCCAGGGTCCAGTTCCAGGCCTCTGCCTTTTCTCTTTGTGCTCCAGAAGTACTGGATACTTCTGGAAGCAGGAAGTGCATTGCTGTACCCCTGAGCAAGCAGCCAGGATGGTACAGCCCGGAGCAGTTCAGACAAGAGGACATCCTCCTAGGTGGCCCAAGAGGATGGTGGGCAAGGAAGTGCTGCTGAAGGACACGGGAAGCATCACTAGGTGGGACCTGGAGGCTGACTGACCTTCCAGGTGCCAGTGGGACTTGGAGCCATGAAGGCAAGACCCGGTGAAAGGACGGCTCCAGCCAGGGTGATGTGCAGGAAGTGGTTTCCCAGGGCATTCAGAGAATACAATGGGGATTTAGCTCCTTCTGTGAAGGGTGCCTGGGTGAGGTCACAGGAAGCCAACGGCCAGGCACGCCTAGGGTTCCCACTGACATCCCACCAGAGACTACTCCCTTACTCAGTATCCACTGTGCTGTGCTGTACAGGGACCTTCCAGGACTCCAGGGGACCCTGGGGCACAAGTAGCTTGGGTTCTCTTAGGAGCAATAAGTACAATAATTATCTGAGAGAGACAGGTGCAAGAGATAGCACAGAGGCCCAGCTCCCAGTTGTGAGCTGTATGACAAGGTGCCCTCTCTGAGCCTCAGTCACAGCTCTTCCTGGCCATTGGACCTCATAGAGCTATTATGAGGAATAAGAAGATGCAAAACGTATAGGGATTGAGCCCTCTGTATGAAAATTAGGATCCAGTGGCCTTGCATAGCACTGGGCTGGTGTAGGTGCATGGAGGAAACCAGGTACCATGACAGAGACCTCCATCGGCCTTATGACTTTCCAAGAACCTAGTTGGCATCTCTCCCTCCCCCACCCAGGCTGCAGGCCCAGTTGGAATGCGGGAGGTTTCTCACCATGGCAAGGAAATTGCTGGGTTGGGGTGTGGGCAGCCACAGTGACCGTCTCTCTGCAGGACGGATGCGGCTTTGCTGACTGAGAGTCTGCGGCCTGGACATGCCAGTGGTGCAGGTCTGAGGTCAGCACAGGGGAGCCAGGCCTACCGCAGCCTCGCCACTCCCACGGGGCCCCACCATGGCTGGCATCTGCTTCCAATCAGCTGCCCCTCAGCCTAGGCAGGGGTTAGGGGGTCCTAGACCTCCTCTCTGGGCCCAACTTCCCATCATACAGGATGGGCACTGAGGGCAAAAGGGCAGGAAGACGTTGCAGGAACAAGGTAAAAGAGCAGAGGATGGAGAGAGGCTCCTGGAGACTCTAGACTGCCTTCTTCATCAGTTTCCATGTGAAAGGCCATAGTAATCCACCCCTGCTGTAGTTTGGGTCTTGAGTATTTGCCAAAGGTCCAGAGCTGTGCTAATGGGAAGTGGTGTGCCCTTAAGTATGGGGTCTGGTAGGATGTCTTCAGGTCATCAGGAACATGCCCTTAAAGAGGAGCCTGGGATCCCAGCAACTTCCTTGCTTTCTTTTTCCTCCTCTTCCTCCTCCTCCTCTTCCTCCTCTTCCTCCTCCTCCTTCTCCTCTTCCTCCTCTTCCTCCTCTTCCTCCTCCTCTTCCTCCTCCTCTTCCTCCTCCTCCTTCTCCTCTTCCTCCTCTTCCTCCTCCTCTTCCTCCTCCTCTTCCTCCTCCTCCTTCTCCTCTTCCTCCTCTTCCTCCTCCTCTTCCTCCTCCTCCTCCTCCTCCTCCTCCTCCTCCTCCTCCTCCTCCTCCTCCTCCTCCTCCTCCTCCTCCTCCTCCTCCTCCTCCTCCTCCTCCTCCTCCTCCTCCTCCTCCTCCTCCTCCTCCTCCTCCTCCTCCTCCTCCTCCTCCTCCTCCTCCTCCTCCTCCTCCTCCTCCTCCTCCTCCTCCTCCTCCTCCTCCTCCTCCTCCTCCTCCTCCTCCTCCTCCTCCTCCTCCTCCTCCTCCTCCTCCTCCTCCTCCTCCTCCTCCTCCTCCTCCTCCTCCTCCTCCTCCTCCTCCTCCTCCTCCTCCTCCTCCTCCTCCTCCTCCTCCTCCTCCTCTTCCTCCTCCTCCTCCTCCTCTTCCTCCTCCTCCTCCTCCTCTTCCTCTTCCTCCTCTTCCTCCTCCTCCTGGTCCTCTCCCCCATCCTTTTCCATCCTGGACAGTGATGAAGTGACCACTTTCATTCCACCACTTTCTGCCACAGTGTACCACAGGCCTACAGCAACTGGGTTGGCTTATGAAGGACTGGGACCTCTAAAACTAAGCAAAATCAACCCTTTCTCTTTATAAATTGATTGTCTCAGGTATTTTGTTATAGAGATAGAAAGTTGACTAGCACAGGTCTAGCCAAGTCTACACCCTCTTCTGCCCTTTTCAACCCAGAGTTGAAAGACTCTGGCTTGCTCCCCTCTCCATGGTATGATGCTTGCATCCTAGAGTTCCTTTCTCTACTCTACTCAGCTGAAACCTTATCTTTCATCTTACATCCCACTTCCTCAGGAATCTCTCCAGATCCTGCTTTCATTCTCTGTTAAAAAGTCTTGGCTGGGCATGGTGGCACATGCCTTTAATCCTAGCACTTGGGAGGCAGAGGCAGGCAGATCTTTGTGAGTTCAAGACCAGCCTGGTCTACAGAGTGAGTTCCAGGCCAGCTGGGGCTACAGGGAGACCCTGTCTCGGAAAAACAAAAACAAAAACAAAAAAAGTCTTGCTGGACACAGTGTGGCTCATAGCCATTTTGGATTTGTGTTTGTTTGTTTTCTAGTATTGGGCATTGAGCTCAGGGCCTTGCCCATGCTGGGCAAGTGCTCTGTCTCGGAGCCGCATCCCCAGGCCTATAATTTGGAATTGATATGGCTTTTTACTGCTTGTGTCTCTCCGCAGACTATATACCCCATGCAGGTGGGAACTATGTCTGTCTTCCTCAGCACAGTACCCCAGAGGCCCGTGTATCCAACAGGCTCAGAGCCCCTGGCTCTATACTTCTTCACAGTCTCAGTTTCCTTGGGTCTAGGAAGAGAGGAACTAAAAGAGGCACGAGCCATGGCCAAGACCAAAGAAGAGCCAGGTGAAGGGCAGAGGATTGTGCAGATGCTGCCCCGAGCCCCACACAGCAGCCAGGTTCTCCCACAATTCTCTCCAGCATTCCTAGCCCGGGGGAAAGCTGAGACAGATGCCCACTAGGGATGAACCCCAATAGTTCCCCAGCCCCCATATCCCACTTATGAATGGAAGACGTGAACATGGAGGCAAAGGGGGAGGAAGGGGACTGGCCACCAGGACCACTACCTTAGGCTGGGTCTCTTCAAGCCCAAAATAGGGGGGAACACTCTTCTCCTGTGACAGAAGTGGGCTTTGCAGCCAACCATCCTGTGGTCAAACCCTAGTGCTGCTTGTGACAGCTATGCAGTCTGACAGGTTGCTCACACTCTGAGCCTCCACCCCATCTGGAAATGGACAATCACAGGGCTGATTGGTTGGTTATGATGAGGCTTCTAGAAAGAGTGACTGGTGCTGAGAATAGGCCAATCTATGCTCCTTGGACCATCTTTTGAGCACTGAGAGATTTTTAGTAGTAGTCAGAATTTATTCCTCTGTTTTGAACTGTGAGCTTAAGAACCAAAACCCCTATTATCCCTCCTAGACGAGCCCAGGCCCAGGCTGAGTGCTTGGGTCAGAGTAAAAGCTCTGCAAATTCCTACTGGTGGCAAGACCCAGGGAAGCCAGGAGATGAAAGCTTGTCTGGGGTGAGGGGAGTGTCCCAGGATCTGGAAGAGAAGTGTCCACCCCATAGCTGACACCCACAGCTGAGAAGGAGAATAGCTTCAAAGAAGAGGACGATGTAACCAGCCTGAGGTGAAGCCCCAAAAAGGGGCTATGGGAGGGTTCAGGAAGCACTGCGGGCACAGATCTAACCTGGCACTGAGCACCAATGTCAGAACCACCAAGAAAGGGCAGGATGCCTGGAAGGAATGGGAGAATTAGCCCGGAACTTGCCTTGGGGGGGGGGGGCAAAGAGGCCGAGTTCCCCTTAATAATACCTTCCTAGAATAGTGCCTGGCACACACCATGTGCTTAATAAGTATTTAGTAAGTCCATGGATAAAGAATGAAGCTTTTCCACTAGCTTCTTAACTGGTCTCCTAGCCTCCCTTGACTCTGGCATCCCTAGAATGCCACCGCAGTGGCAACCTGTGACCCAGTGACCCCCACTTGGAAGCTGTGGATTCCTCCTCTCCCACCACAGGCAGAAGTCACAAACTAACAGCCTGTCCGGCCTGGGTGTGTTATGTGTGTTGAATTAGAAATAGCTGTTAACAGTGGTCTTTCCAGCTTCTCCGAAATATTTATTTTGGGGCTTAAGGAGATGATTCAGTCAGTTAAGTGCTTGCAGAAGAAACCTGAGGACCTGAGTTTGAAACTCCAACACCCGCATAAAAAGCCCGGTGTAGAGGAGGCTGTGTGCAATCCCAGCACTGGGAAGGTAGAGGCAGGAAGAGCCCTCAGGCCTGCTGACCAGCTGTTCAAGTCAACTGGCAAATTCCAGGTTCCAAGACAAACCCTGTCTCCAAAACTAAGGTGGAGAGCTACTGAAGAGACACCTGATATCAACCTCTGGTACACACACACACACACACACACACACACACACCAGACAAAAACCAAGATTTAGTTATTGGATGATGTGGCAAACTGGGTCTGCACCCTTACCTGGGACAATGGCTGAAGCTGAGGGGACAAAGTCTTCCTATACTGGACTCTTCACATTCCTGCCCTCCACCCTGGTCCTTGTACACAGGACAAAGTAAAAGTTCCTTGGACTATCTCCTTCAGTGATGCAACTCTTGGGAGGAGCCTGTTTGCCTTGCCTCTTTCATTTGCCCTTATCTCGAAGTTTCTGGCTGCATCACACTACATCTAGGTAGGTCTCCAACTGTGCACCACCCAGTGGGGCTGTGGGCACTGGGACCACAGTAATCAAGTCTTGTTCTCTCTTTATCTCTGGTATCCAGTACAGGGCTAGCTTCTGCACCTGCAGTTCAGCCTCCTAGGCCTCACAGCTGATAATGAATGCCAGAGGCATAAAAAAATTACCTGCCGGGCATGGTGGCACACGCCTTTAATCCTAGCACTGGGGAGGCAGAGGCAGGCAGATCTCTGTGAGTTCAAGGCCTGCCTGGTCTACATAGTGAGCTCCAGGCCAGCTGAGACTTAAGGGAGACCCTGTCTCAAAAACACACACAAAAAAAAAATTACCCAAATAGCCACAAAGAAGTCCACATTTTTTAAATTAATTGATATAATTTTATGTGTATGAGTGTTTTGCCTGCATATATGTAAGCATACCATGTACCCACAGAGACCAAACAGGGCATTGGATCCCCAGGAACTGGAGTTACGGATAATTGTTAGCCTGCCATTTTGGTACTGGGAACCAAGCCTGGGTCCTCTATAAGAGTAGCCAGTGCCCTTAACTACTAAGCCATCTCCCAGTTCCCTAGATTCCTTTGTTTTATGGCTCTATGTATGACTATAGTTCTCTAAAGCCACCCCAGTGCGCACATGAACACACACACACACACACACACACACACACGCACGCGCATGCACACTTAGTCATGCCCGTCCTAGAAGTTGCTAGATAGACCCTGCCTCAATCAGGTCAGTGCTAAAAAAAATAGGAAAATGGGACTACAGGGAGACCCTGTCTCGAAAAGACAAAAAAAAAAAAAATAGGAAAATGGGACAAATGTTATTCTAAATTCTCTCTCTCCCCTCTCTTTCTCTCTCTCTCTCTCTCTCTCTCTCTCTCTCTCTCTCTCTCTCTCTCTCTCCTAAATCACAAGTTGTGTCCACAGTAAGATCATTTTCATGCAGGAAGAAGGGAAGTTTCTTCCTCCCTCCTCAGACTCCTTTTTGGACCCAGTCAGGGCTCATGGTGCCAATGAATGACCTTTAATGAATGTTGGAGCCCAGCCTTGTCTATATACTATCTTGTTGGCTGTGATTTATGGGAAAAGCCCAGGCATCAGGTGAGTCAACTGTTACTCAGGTACATTTCCAGGAGATGGCCCCAGGTCTGTCTACTAAGAGGTCTTGCCTAAACTGTGCCCGTCGTGGCCTCAGATCTACCCAGGTGGGCTGGAGATCTGCATCCCAAGGCAAAGAATAGAACCAAACCCAAATGCCCAAAGAGCCAGTCCTAGAAGGTTGGGAGCTTTCATGACATGAGACAAGGAAATTCTCTCTCCAGAGTCCAGAGGCTCTGTCCCCATCCTATAGAGGTGGATCAGCTGAGGCACCCAGACACAGGACTGGGCCTCTGGCTCCAGGGTGTCATCTTGGATCTCTTGTTGACTTCCTCTGACTGTCTCTCGCTGCCAACTCCATTAATCACCTTCCCTGGCAGTCCCCAGGAATGTGGCAGTCTCTCAAAAGGTAGTCCTGGGTTAAACAAACAAATCAATCTGGAAGCTTGGGTGGGTCAGGAACAGAGAGAGGTTTCTGGACTCCCTTGCTCTGTTCTTCTCCTAGCGTTACATTTGTGAGCCCAGAGTAAGTTCTTCCATCCGCTCTACCCACTAAAGCTAGAGGGGAAGTGTATCACCCAAGTGAAACTTTCTTTACAATAAAAACAGGGTGCCCAGAAACCTTGAAACCACACCTGCTATTTCCATTTTACCCTGCTATGACACAATATCAGCTGTCCAGCTCCTCTCCCAAATCTGGGACTCTGCAAACCACCTGTCTTGTCCCAAATCCTGTTCCCACTGTCTAGGTAATTGATAGCTGCAGAGACTTTTTTTTTTATATCCCCAAGGAAGAAGGCCATGGTGAGGGAGCAGGAGGGACTGGAACCCAATAGTGGCTCCCTGGGTGAGCCTCTTTCTGCTCCTCCCCACCTGTATCTCCTCCTCCGTCCACAAGGGGCAGCACCCCATAAAGCTTCACCGGGCCTGGCCAGGAGCACTTCAGCGCAGAGGCACCCGTAAACAAAGGGTAAAGTAATGGAACACTTGGCCCATTCACCAGAACAAAAAGCTCCACAGCTGGACACGGTTAAGGTAGGAGGTGCTTGATAGCAGGAGAGAGAGAGAGAGAGAGAGAGAGAGAGAGAGAGAGAGAGAGAGAGAGAGAGAGAGAGAGAGAGAATAACATTTGAGAGAGAGAGAGAGACTTAGAATAACATTTGTCCCATTTTCTCACTTTTATAGCACTGACCAGATTGCGTCAGGGACTACCTTGGACGTCTGAGACAGGCACGTTGTGTGCGCACGCTCGCACACTGGGGTGGCTGCTACACAGGGCCATGAAACAAAGGCTTCTTGGGACCTGAAGAGATGGCTCGCCAGTTAAAAGCACTGGCTACTCTTACAGAAGATCCAGGTTTGGTTCCTGACACCCACATGGCAGGCTAACAACTGTCTATAACTCCAGTTCCAGGGGACCCAACGCTCTCTTTTGGTCTCTATGGGCATTGCATGCACATGGTACACTTAAATACATGCAGGCAGAGCAATTATACACATAAAATTAAAATTAATTAATCTGAAAAGAGCCACGTAGATTTCTTTGTGGTCTGCACTGCTGGTCTGAGTGACCTGGGTTGGCCAAAGGTAGGCAGTCAAAGGATCGAATTCAAATGCAAGCCTCCTACACAAGGCCCCAGACTTCTAGGGTTGCTCAAGCCACTTAAAATATCTGAGAAAACCAATGGCTGATCCTCGCTGAGACATGGAGAGGCTTCTGGGATTAGCAAGAATTCCAGGCTTTGCTCTTGGCTGGAATTATTATACAACTCAATGTAGAAACATTGGCCATCTTCCACTAGTAAACATTCAAGGGTAAGTATACATGGATCAGATGGAGAAAATGAAGAAAGAAGCAGTCATTTAACAACTGCTGCTTTACAAAATCATTCCAAATGTGGGATCTTTAGTGATGGAAACAGTAAACTTCAGAGGCTCATTTCCTTAATCAAGAATGCCTACAAATCAAAAAGAAAAAGATTACCCCCCCCATGGTCAAGGATCAACAATATAGGCACCAAAAAAGGGGAGAAGAATTAATAGTCTCCTCTGTGGTTTTTGCTTTCCAAGGATTTAGTTACCTTTGGTCGGCTGCAATCCAAGGGAATTAAATGGAAAATCCCAGAAATAAATAATTTATGAAAGTTTTAAGTTGGACACTGGGTTACGTGATAGAACCCAGCAATAACCAAGCCATCTTGACCAGGACACGAGTCACCCCTTTGGCCAACATGTCCTTTCTGTATACACTAGTCACCTGTTAATCTCTTAGGGACCATCTTGGTCATCTGGTCACTTGTGTTCAAGCAACCTTATTTTACCAGTGGTCACAAAGTGCCCAGAACCGTGGTGCTGGCAGCTTGCATATATAGCCAGGGAAAACTCATGAAACATTTGCTTTGACTGAAAGGTGAAACTTTTCAACTTAATAAGTAAAGGAAAAAAAAACCCTCATTTTCTTAAGTGGCTAAGATCTATGGTAACTAAGAATGACTCTTTTATCCATGGAACTGTGAAGAAATAAAAATAAATTCATGCAGGGCTGGAGAGATGGCTCAGCCGTTAAGAGCACTGGCTGCTCTTGCAGAGGACCCGGGTTCAATTTCCAGCACCCACATGGTGGCTAAGAACCGTCTTTAAGCTGAGTGTGGTGGCACACGCCTTTAATCCCAGCACTTGGGAGGCAGAATCAGTTGAAACTCTGTGAGTTCAAGCCTAGCTTGGTCTACAGGGCTAGTTCCAGGCCAGCTGGGGCTACAGGGAGACCCTGTCTCAAAAACACCAAAAATAAAAATTAAAAAAAAATTCATGCTAGTTGCGATATCACACTGTGGACAGCAGAGGTATTGTGAGAGCACATGATAAGACCTAAATTAAGATGGAAAAGCCAGGCCAGGAAGTGGAAGCTCAGTGGCCCAGTGCTTGGCAAGCATGTGCTAGACTCTAGATTCAGTCTTCAGAGTCAGGGATGGGGAAGGTAGAAAAGGGGTGTGTGTGTGTGTGTGTGTGTGTGTCTGTGTGTGTGTCTGTGTGTGTGTGTGTGTGTATGTGTATGTGTGTATTTCACTGCTGTCTGCGATTTTAGACACCACTGTGAGTCTTGGAGCGCACCTCCTGAGGCTAAGGGTCAAGAAGGACCTGTGTAGAAAATATGCTCAGCCTTACTTTTAAAGTCCTTTGAAAATTTAAATAAACACATTGTTTTTCACCTACTAAATTATCAAATACTGGGGCTGAAGAAATGCTCAGTGGTTAAGAGTACTGTCTGCTCTTACAGAAGATCCAGGTTCAGTTTCCAGCACCCATGTGATGACTAAAAACCATCCAAACTCAGTTCCAGAGGATCTAACTCTTTCTTCTGGCCTCCATAGGTATTGAATGAACAGGGGCACTTACATACATGGAGGCAGGATACTCATTCACATAAAAATAAAAAAAATAAAAAAGCTGGGTGTGGTGGCACACGCCTTTAATCCTAGCACTTGGGAGGCAGAGGCAGGCGGATCTTTGTGAGTTCAAGGTCCGCCTTGTCTACAGAATGAGTTCCAGGCCAGCTGGGGCTACAGGGAGACCCTATCTCGAAAAAACCAAAATAAATAAATAATAAAAAAATAGCCGGGAGTGGTGAAGCACGCCTTTAATCCCAGCACTCGGGAGGCAGAGGCAGGCGGATCTCTGTGAGTTCAAGGCCAGCCTGGTCTATAGAGTCAGTTCCAGGATAGCTGGGGCTACAGGGAGATCCTGTCTTAAAAAGGCCAAAAAATAAAAATAAATAAATAATAAATTTTAATTTGATAATACCAACATTGGTATGACTATAAAGAAATGGGTATTGGTTTATACTCTTGATGGAATTAGAAACTGTTACAGTGTCTCTGAAAGGCAATTTGGGAGCATCTATTTACATTTTAAAGCCAAACATTATTACTCAGCTGGCAATAATCTACAAATATAGTTTCTAATCTATAAATATAGCATTTTTATGGTGACAAAAATTATAAGGAGCCAGAATGATCATCAAAAGCAACAAAAAAAATCTTCTTCCATCTTCAGAATAGACTTAGAAATCACTATAAAGATGGGTCGTTCTATAGATATCAACATGATTATAGTCTGACATTAACTGAAAAATTTTAGCTGAAAAACAGTATGTCTGCAGAAATAGCATAGATATATACTTAAAGAGCATGTGGGTTGGACTGCAGCTCTATATGCTTGTTTATGTCAAGATGCATCTTAGGGATAAATAAGAAATTCCAAGGCATGATCCCACGAGAAGCAGGACAGGACAAAATCAGACAGTGGGTGGAATGCTTTGAATAGTTACATACATCTCTCTACTGTTACATTACTTACCATATTTTAATAATATTTGTATGACCAGGAAGTCTCCACTAGGGCAATATCTCATGGAGCCATGGAGGTGGGGCCACAGCCCCAGATCAAAGGCCATTGAGCCATCAATGTGTAACTGGAGCCTGGGAGAGCCGCAGCCCTCCAGCCATCAAACCCACAAGAGACACAAATAGCCAGTGCCCAGCAAAGCTTTCAGAAAGGACCCCCAGAGCAGTGGAGCCCCAACTTGTTCAGGAGCATAGACTCAAACTCAAGAAGTTTTTCCTCTTTTTATTATTATTACTTGTGGGGAGAGGGGTGCACACACACACAGGTGTCCCCAGAGGCCAGAAGACAGCATCGGATGTTCTGGTTACAGGTGGTTATGAGCCACCCAACTTGAGTTTTGGAAACTGAACCTGGATCCTCTGGAACAGCAACAAGCAGTTTTAACCATTAGCCATCTCTCCAGCACCCCCCCACACACACACACCTTTTTCTTTTATTTGTTAAGAAAATTATTCTATTTTTTTTTTTTTTTTGGTCTTTTCGAGACAGGGTCTCCCTGTAGCCCCAGCTGTCCCGGAACTCACATTGTAGACCAGGCTGGCCTTGAACTCACCAAGATCCTCCTGCCTCTGCCTCCCAAGTGCTAGGATTAAAGGCGTGTGCCACCATGCCCAGCTATTATTCTATTTTAAATCGAATGTTGTTTATCCTGTTCCATTCTAGAATTATATGGAACTTGTTACTACTTTCTCTGTGTCCCTGTCTCCCTTCTGTGATGGGAATGCATGTCCTGTGCCTGTCACCACTGATGGATCTTAGAGCACAGAACTTGTTTGGCTTCCACAGCTCACCACTAGAGCAGTTTACCTCAGGATGATTTGTACCTGAATCTCACTTAATGGAATCGGATGAAACTTGGATCTTGGATTTTTTTTTTTTTGTCTTTTTGAGGCAGGGTCTCCCTTTAATCCCAGCTGCCCTGGAGCTCACTATGTAGACCAGGCTGGCCTTGAACTCACAGAGATCCGCTTGCCTCTGCCTCCCAAATGCTAGGATTAAAGGTGTGCGCCACCATACCTGGAACTTGGGTTTTAACGCTGATACTGGGACTAGTTAATATGTCTGGGGCTCATAGGATGATCAATGTACTTTGCACATGAAAATGACATAAATTTGAGGGTGCTTGGGACAGAATGTTCAGGACTGTTTGTCTACATCATCCCCAAATCTATATCCTTAAATCCTCACTAACAAGGTGATGGCATCAGGAGGTGAGATCTGCAGAAGGTGATCATCTATCCTTCTAAAGGGACTCCAGAGAGCTAGCTCATGCCTTCTGTGCTTCTGTCTCATAAGGACATGGTGAGAAGACACTGGGCACAAAGCAGAGAACAGCCTTTGCTGCACACTAAGTCTGTTGCCATTCTGACTGTGGACTTCTTGGTCTTCGAAACACAGAGGGGCTATGGTATGGAGGCCTGAAAAGATCAAGATGGGATCACTGAAAGGTACGGAGATGCCACAGCAAGGTCCACGGGTGTTCTGCAGAGGACAGAAGCCGGGAAGAACAAGCCTAGAGAAGGCCAGTGTAGGAAGATCTGTCCTCTTAGCAGTTTCATGACAGACAGACAGACAGACAGACAGACAGACAGACGGTGACTGGAGAAGAAAGCCATTTCAAAGACCAGCACATGGCCTGCAGGGGTGAACCGTTAGCCCAGTCCCTTCTCCTCTCATGCTACCTCACAGATCCTCCTTCTCCCTCCCTCTGACCCAGACAAGGACAAGAGCTCTCTCTGGTCTTCAAGAATGCAATTTGCACAGGAAATCTTTAAAAAAAATTTATTTATTATTTTTATTTTGTGTATATGAGTGTATTGCCTACATGTATGTAAGTGCACCCGTGTAGTGCAATGTCAGTGAAGGTCAGAAGAGGGTATCAGATTCCCCTGGACCTGGAGTTACCAACGGCTGTTAGCCACCATGTAGGTGCTAAGAATTGAACCTGGGTCCTCTGCAAGAGCAGCCAGTGCTCTTAACCACTGAGCCATCTCTCCAGCTCCTGCACAGGGAATCTTTTAAAAGGAAAAAGAAAATAGAAAAGACAGACACATGGTTGTTTGAGAGCAGCTTTCCGATAGGAGGAAGATCTTACAGTCTGGCCAGAAGACAGAGGACTGTTCTGTCTTTGTGCTCTCCCCCCCCCCCGCCCCCCATACACCCTGAACTCCAGACTGGCAGAGGCAGAGTGGGGTCAGATGAATGAGGACAGGGATGTCAACTCCTGTGCTCCTTACCTGGACTGCCACTCTACTTCTCTGACCTTCAGATTCTTCATCTGTGAAGGGAGGGTGGCAACACCTTAAAATGATATTAGTGACTATTAGTGAATATTGTTGCAGAATGTCAGCCATAGGCCGAGAGGTTTTTAAAAGCACATCTGGCTGTGCCCACATGTCATCAGTGCTCCCCACATCCCCCGGCCCTGGGCCTCTGCTCATGCTCGTTCCTGTCAGCACTGCTCCTCCATCCGGCAGAGCCTACTTAGGTTTGGTTTCAAGGCCTCAGTCCCATGTGACCTTCTCTACCAAAACCTCCGAGCCCTGCCGGCTGAGCAGCAGTACTTCATCCCCCTGTGTGGCATTGCCTCCACCCTGACCAGCTGGGTCAGGAGCCGTGCACTCTGAGGGTCTGATTAGGAGGCTGCGTTGACGGCGGTCACTCAACTGGCATCTCTGTGTCTCCGTCCCCTACACACAGCTGAATGGAAAGCACGTGTGGAATGCTCCCAGTCTGGAAGGACTTCCTCTCATCTCTCGCATCTGTCTTAGGGAAGGAGAGCTCATGGCCCTGCATTTCTTCCCCCTCAGCTGCATTCCTGGACTTGATTTGATTCCACGGAGCCCCTGAGGCTCAATTTAGACACCAATGGGATGCTAAGGGTCCCTTACTGGGAAAGAAGGGGGCAGAGATCAAAGGCAGAGCTGGGAAGGAAGCCGGCTGGGGTGGGGGCGTGTCACCTGACCACTGTCCCCTCCCCAGCTGTGCACAGCTGGCCTGCTCCTCTGCCCCTGGACTCTTCCCTACTCTCAAAAGAGCCAGGCCTCTCCCAGGACCTAAGTGCTGGTCAGGCTCTAGTCTAAGGGAATGCAAGTAAGTTCTGCCCTCTGCTGGCCACTTCTGGGGACCGGCCCTGGGAGTAAGCTGCTCTCCGGCCCGACCCAAGGTTGTGCAGGTGAACAGTGTGGCCTGACCCGGCCTCTGTGGAGGTGAGCCCTGTGCCCTGACCCGGCCTCTGTGCAGGTGAGCGGTGTGGCCTGACCCGGCCTCTGTGCAGGTGAGCGGTGTGGCCTGACCCGGCCTCTGTGCAGGTGAGCGCTGTGCCCTGACCCGGCCTCTGTGCAGCTGAGCCCTCTGCTGCAGCAGGTTTGCCTTTGCTCTGTTTCAAGTTAACTCTTCTTGCCGACTGCCCCTGCTCTGGGTCATCCTGCTGAGGCCTGCCAGTACTCACTGGTCCCTGGGCTTGTCACACCCTGCTCTCAATTACATCAAAGGCTGGTGTCACACTGGGTCTTGCGCAGGCTTAGGGTCCTAGCACAAGGCCCTGTGTGCTTATGTAGAAATGGTGTGTAGTGGGAAAGGAGACCCAGGGCCTCCTGCTTCCAGTCCTCCCGCTGTCCCTTGGTTAGGTGACCTCCTCCTTCCAGTCTTCCCACTGCCCTTGGTTGGGTGACCTCCTGCTTCCAGTCCTCCCACTGACCTGTGGTTAGGTGACCTCCTGCTTCCAGTCTTCCCACTGGCCCTTGGTTAGGTGACCTCCTGCTTCCAGTCCTCCCACTGGCCCTTGGTTAGGTGACCTCCTGCTTCCAGTCCTCCCACTGCCCTTGGTTAGGTGACCTCCTGTTTATAGTCCTCCCACTGGCCCTTGGTTAGGTGACCTCCTGTTTATAGTCCTCCCACTGGCCCTTGGTTAGGTGACCTCCTGTTTATAGTCCTCCCACTGGCCCTTGGTTAGGTGACCTCCTGTTTATAGTCCTCCCACTGGCCCTTGGTTGGGTGACCTCCTGCTTCCAGTCCTCCCACTGGCCCTTGGTTAGGTGACCTCCTGTTTATAGTCCTCCCGCTGTCCCTTGGTTAGGTGACCTCCTGTTTATAGTCCTCCCACTGGCCCTTGGTTGGGTGACCTCCTGCTTCCAGTCCTCCCACTGGCCCTTGGTTAGGTGACCTCCTGTTTATAGTCCTCCCGCTGTCCCTTGGTTAGGTGACCTCCTGTTTATAGTCCTCCCACTGGCCCTTGGTTGGGTGACCTCCTGCTTCCAGTCCTCCCACTGGCCCTTGGTAAGGTGATCTCCTGTTTATAGTCCTCCCGCTGTTCCTTGGTTAGGTGACCTCCTGTTTATAGTCCTCCCGCTGTCCCTTGGTTAGGTGACCTCCTGTTTATAGTCCTCCCACTGGCCCTTGGTTGGGTGACCTCCTGTTTCCAGTCCTCCCACTGGCCCTTGGTTAGGTGACCTCCTGTTTATAATCCTCCCACTGGCCCTTGGTTGGGTGACCTCCTGCTTCCAGTCTTCCCACTGGCCCTTGGTTGGGTGACCTCCTGTTTATAGTCCTCCCGCTGTCCCTTGGTTAGGTGACCTCCTGTTTATAGTCCTCCCACTGGCCCTTGGTTGGGTGACCTCCTGCTTCCAGTCCTCCCACTGGCCCTTGGTAAGGTGATCTCCTGTTTATAGTCCTCCCGCTGTTCCTTGGTTAGGTGACCTCCTGTTTATAGTCCTCCCGCTGTCCCTTGGTTAGGTGACCTCCTGTTTATAGTCCTCCCACTGGCCCTTGGTTGGGTGACCTCCTGCTTCCAATCCTCCCACTGTCCCTTGGTTAGGTGACCTCCTGTTTATAGTCCTCCCACTGGCCCTTGGTTGGGTGACCTCCTATTTATAGTCCTCCCGCTGTCCCTTGGTTAGGTGACCTCCTGTTTATAGTCCTCCCACTGGCCCTTGGTTGGGTGACCTCCTATTTATAGTCCTCCCGCTGTCCCTTGGTTAGGTGACCTCCTGTTTATAGTCCTCCCACTGTCCCTTGGTTGGGTGACCTCCTGTTTATAGTCCTCCCGCTGTCCCTTGGTTAGGTGACCTCCTGTTTATAGTCCTCCTGCTGTCCCTTGGTTAGGTGACCTCTTGTTTATAGTCCTCCCACTGGCCCTTGGTTGGGTGACCTCCTGTTTATAGTCCTCCCACTGGCCCTTGGTTAGGTGACCTCCTGCTTCCAGTCCTCCCGCTGTCCCTTGGTTAGGTGACCTCCTGTTTATAGTCCTCCCGCTGTCCCTTGGTGGGGTGACCTCCTGTTTATAGTCCTCCCACTGGCCCTTGGTTAGGTGACCTCCTGTTTATAGTCCTCCCGCTGTCCCTTGGTGGGGTGACCTCCTGTTTATAGTCCTCCCACTGGCCCTTGGTTAGGTGACCTCCTGTTTATAGTCCTCCCGCTGTCCCTTGGTTAAGTGACCTCCTGTTTATAGTCCTCCCACTGGCCCTTGGTTGGGTGACCTCCTGCTTCCAGTCCTCCCACTGGCCTTTGGTTGGGTGACCTCCTGCTTCCAGTCCTCCCACTGGCCTTTGGTTGGGTGACCTCCTTACGCAGTTTGGCAGAATCCCTCACAGGGAGGCAGGATGGTCGTAGGTCTCTGATCACTCACAGATCTCTTGGCTTCCTAGGAAGGGTTCCTATCTATCAGAGAAAGAAAAAGTGAGTGATGAATCCCCTGACATGTAGCTAACCTTCCCCCCCTTCTTCCCTCCCTCCTTCCTTCCTTTCCTCAGTCATTATCCATTAGACATCAGGCACTGATTTGGCTGTAGGTATCATACAGAAAAGATGTCAAACTCCATCTTCAAGGTAATTCACTATCTAATGGTAGACCAAATTGAGGTATCACCAATATCCTAACACTAAACTTTTAGACAGACAAAAGAAGAGGCAGGTGTGCGATCTCAGATCACAGCCCCTGACCAGCTGAGGGATGGGCGTGATCCCGGGAGCCTTTCTGAGATGTCCTAGCGGAAGTGAATAAAACAGAGAAACAGGCATTCGCCAGACACAGAGGTGGGGAGGCAGGAGAAATGGAGATGGGGGGCAGCCACTACTGTCTACAGGGACCCCGCATGGAGTCTTTGCAGCTGGGCTGGGAAAGGTGGGAGCTGGGATGATGACAGAGGCAGACCGCAGTGAAGAAAGCAACGTGCAAGTGTTGTTCGTCTATCTATTGCTTTGTTTGTTTGTTTGTTTGTTTGTTTATGGTATTTTTTGAGACAGGCTCTTCCCTGTAATCCTAACTGGCCTGGAATTCATTATATAGACCAGGCTGGCCTCAATCTCATAGAGATCCTCCTTCCTCTGCCTGAGATTAAGGCATGTACTACCACGCCTGGGATTTTCTGTCAGTTTGTTTATTTATTTATTTATTTATTTATTTATTTATTTATTTATTGCTCTTTTGAAACAGGGTCTCCCTGTAGCCCCAGCTGTCCTCAACTTGCAACATAGACCAGGCTGGCCTTGAACTCATAGAGTTCTGCCTCCCAAGTGCTGGGATTAATCCTAGCACTTGGGAGGCTGAGGCAGGTGGATCTTTGTGAGTTCAAGTCCAGCCTGGTCTACAAAGGGAATTCCAGGACAGCTGGGGCTACAGGGAGACTCTGTCTCGAAAAGACAAAAATAAATAAATAAATAAAAATAAAGGCGTGCACCACCACGCCCAGCTCTGTCAGTTTATTTTTAAGCGATATGAACAGCTGAAGGATTTATAAGCAGGGGAACAATGTGCACAGATCTGAATTTTTAGAAGGTTCTGTTGGGCAGATGTGGGAAAGAACCCCGCCCCCAAGAAGGGGAAAGGGCATGAGCGGCAGTGCACTGCGGTGGCATAAGGAAGAGGGTGTGTTGAGGCAGGAACCACCACCCGGAAGTAAAGCTATGAGCAGACTCTGGAGATTTAAGTGAGGGAAATAGAGGACTTGGTGACTGAATGTGGTGAGTGGATGGTGGGGCCATGGATTGAGAGGAAGTTAGATGCCAGAGTGAGGGACAGTGGAGAGGGCAGCCTCAGTTCAGAGGACAGTAGGTCAGAATTATCTTGGGGACACTGGCAGAGGTGAGTAAGAGATGGCCATGTACAGAGGGTGGAGGTGCAGAGGGCATGGGCGTTGCTGGTCAGGGTGTCTTCAGCCCCATCCGTCTGTGTCTGAAGCAGTCACCCAACAGACAGTGCAAAAGGTCAAGACAGACAGGCAAGGAGGAAGGGCAAGGAGGAAAGCCCTGTTCTTTTTTTTTTTTTTTTTTTTTTTTTTTGTCTTTTCGAGACAGGGTCTCCCTGTAGCCCCAGCTGTCCTGGAACTCACTCTGTAGACCAGGCTGGCCTTGAACTCACAAAGATCCACCTGCCTCTGCCTCCCAAGTGCTAGGATTAAAGGCGTGCGCCACCACACCCGGCAAGCCCTGTTCTTTTTATGGGTTCTATGACTAATCACTGAGGGGACGTGGAGACAAACACACTAGGCGGTGAGGTCAGGGCATGCACATCGGATGGCATGGATTCACAGCCCACTTTCCCTAGACTTGGGGCCTGTTTTGAGTCTCCCAGCCTCATTTGCCCATTTTAGGATATACACCTGATATACCCACTTGTAGTAGTCTTGAAAATAAAATATAACATCCACCAAGCACACCACAGCTCCTGGCTGAGAAGTATTCAGTAGAGAACTCCTTCTTTGAGCAGCCAGCACAAAGAAGCTTCTTCCAAGCCTGCTATCACTCTCCGTTGAAGACCTCTGGGCCTCTATACACCAATGTCATTCCCAGCAGAGCAAATCCAAACAAGTCCTAGGTGCTGCTGCAGCTGGGGTTTATCCCTGAGCACCACAGGCTGAAAGACCGGAGTTGTGCTCTCCCCAGGGGCCATGTTCTCTGGGCCACCTCCATATTTAGTCCAGCCTTCCTGACCCGGCCTAGCCCTCAGAGTGTCCCTTGAAGTGAGCTTGCTGGTGGGAGGAAGGGACAGCAGGGGCTTCAGCAGCCTCTCTGTGCCTGAACCCCATGATACTGGCTCCTGCTCCTCCATAGTACTATCCCAGAGGAGCCCTGTGGAATGGGCTCAGGAGTCTGAGGGGTGGGGGAAGCCCACTACCAGCGAGCTGCCTGGCTTAACCCAGGAGCCCACAGGCAGACTGGAAGAAGGTCATCCAGTGAGGTGGTTCACCTTAGCTTTAGTTTCTTCATCTGTAAAACACCAGTCTGAGCACGGTCACTTCTGAGGTCCTTCTCTGACAGTCTAATTCCATCTTGGGCTCGCCTTCCTTTGCTGCAATTCATCTACTTTCCAGCAGAGAGAGCACACATCTCAATCCAGACAGCACTGATTCCTGGTCCTGAGGCTAACCAAGGGTCCAAGAACTTAAAACCACCAGGACTGTGCTGGTGTGATAAGCTTAATGGAGAGCCTAGTCGGGTCACATACTCAGTAAGTACCTAGTCGCTGTGCCTGTTGGCATTTCACAGACAGGAAACAGGTTGTGAGAATTCATTTGAAGCCAGGGGCCCCCACTGCTGCTTGTGGGCACCTATCTTAGGGAGTGTTGCTGAAAATCAAGAATAGAGGGTTGATGTTCTCCCTAAGGCCCTCCAGTCCAGAGGACACATTCAGAGATGACAGAAAGGCCAGCGCAATAAATACCTGCCTTGAGTCACAGAGGCCACGGCCTTTCCGTCAATTGGGCTCCACCTACGGTGTCGCAGCTGCCAACTCTCTCATTAGGATGGGTTGGCCTCAGTGACAAGGCCCAGAGTAGTCTCTGAAGACTTCTGGATCCAGTCACAGCCCCGGGGGTACCCCTCACTCCTACCCTCCTATTCCCCCTCCCATATTCTACAGCTGTTCCCTTCCACCAGGCCTTGTTTGGAAATCCTGAGCAACTTTAGTGGCTTGAGTTCTGGGTTCTGTCCAGAGGTCTATAGCATCAGTCTATAGAGGCAGAGCAACAGACCATGCTTGTCAGGCTCATTCTGGGATCTTGCAGGCTGTCTGCAGACCTTTATATGGATGAACATTATAGGTACAGAAACTACTGAGGGTCAGGCTGGGGGGCCTGGGCTCTGGTCCTACCACTGTTCAATTTCAGAGCACAGCAGCATACAGCAAGCATCTCTGGAGTGACCACATGCCTGTCGTACCAGTACCAGCAGATCCCAGGAGACACATGCAGGAGACCAAGTGGGCAGCACACTGCTCACCTTATGCTGGTCAGGCTGTAGCCTGGTTCTGCTCACTTCTAAGAAGCTTAAGATAGGACCTTGTGGAATGAAACCCTGACCCCCATCAGATACTTTGGGGAGCTGTGCAGACGTTGAGACTCTTGCCTGGTCTCTGAGGAAGACCCCTCATGGGAGAAAGCTGCAGCTTGCTGTTCCTCTGCTTCTCTCAGGGAGTCACAGTGAGAAACTGCTCGGGGGACACAGAACACAGCCTGCCAGGGCACGGAGAGCCAGCCTGGAGGAGAGGCACCTGTTCTATGTGGTCCACGGGGCAGGGGCTGGCGGGGGGCTCACAGCATCAGGAAGAACTTATTTGGCCAACTTTGGGGATGTATTTGTGGGTCCCCTCCCCTGCTCCAGAGTAAGACATCATCCTTTCAACAAATGAGGAACCTCAAACTCAGAGAGCTGGGATTCCAAGACTCCATGGCTGCATCACAGCTGACACTGGGCCCCTCCCCTGTGGTGTCCCACGTGGCCTCTTTGCTGAGGGGAATGAGCTCCCAGTCGCTAAGGGGACTCCCACAGAAGTTGGGGCTGCAAAGGGGATCTCGCTCTGTGTGTAGGTGGGAAATGTGGAGTTTTAGGGCCAAGGAACAAGGAAAGCCTGGTAATCTTCTCTGTGAGGACTGTATACACACACACACACACACACACACACACACACACACACACAGAGAGAGAGAGAGAGAGAGAGACAGGCAGAGATAGAGACAGAGACCACAATGGATACAGAGAGACAGAGATATACTCGCATGAGAGAAACAGAGAGACCGAGATAGAGACACATGTATAGATGCACACACAGAGACAGAGAGAGACAGAGGTACAGGGACAGAGATAGAGACAGAGTCAGAGACACATGTACACACACACACACACACACAACAAGTCTCGGGAAGTCTGCACCTCTCAGTGCCAACCATGATGAGGCCTGGTCCCATCCCAAATCCTAGGTCCCTTCAGTGGGGTGGGAGGTGTGAGATGAAGCCTTGGGTGAGACACAGCCCACGGTCTCTGGGCCCTGACAGTCCAGGAAGGTCCATCCCAATAGCCTTCCCGGCTTCGGGCCCCTGACCTCGGCCTTGCACAGGCACCCCGAGGATAGGACAAGGTCCCAGGGCTGAAGAAGAATATCTTCATCGGACATTTTTTTACTTATTTTACTACTTTAAAAATTATTTGTTTTGTGAGGGATGGAGTGGGTATGAAGATGTATTGGGCATAAAAATATCATGTTCCTTCTTTTTAAAACTTTTTATTGAATTTTTATGAATTTTATACAATATATTTAAATGGTATTTAGATCCCCTCCCCTATCTGAACCTCTCCTTATGGGACCCTGCACAACTTATGTCTGCATGTGTATGTGTATGTCTATGTCTATGTCTATATCTATGCATACGTATATAAAGGCCTTAGAGTAACTTGTGTCCCCAAATGTCCTTCACTGCAGGTCCATCCAGTAGAGCAGGGTTAACCTACCAAGAGTCATATCATGTAAGAGGCTGACTCTTCCCCTCCCAGCAGCCATCAGGTGCCAATAGTTCCTCGGGCAGGGTTGGAGTTTCTTACCCACTTCTCTACATTGGGATTTTGTCTGGTTTGGGCTGGCATGGGACTTGCGCATGCTGTCCCCATTGCTGTTAGCTCATATGAGTGACTGACCAGCTGTTTGGAAAACTCTATTTCCTTGTAGAGGAATGCATCACCCCAGCTCTTAAACCTTTCTGCCTCCTCTTCCGCTTGATCCCTGAGCCTTGGGAGGCAGAAGTTCGATGCAGGTGTCCTAGTCAGGGCTGAGCACCTGCAGTCTTGTTCTCTGCACACTGACCGACCAGCTGTAGGTCACCATGTGCTGCATAGGGAAGCTTCTTTGGTGAGACTGAGGAATGCATTCATCCTGCCGAACCTGGAGGGGGTGCACAGATCCCGAGTGGGAAAGGATCTCCGTGACCTCTCCTTTGTTTTTAAAAGCAGAAAATACAGAAAAGCACAATGAAAGCAAAACTAGAGAAACCTTTCCCCCCACACCTCTTGATAGAATTAATGTTACTTCTTTCACTGTTTCCTCCACAAGTAAGCTTGAATTCAGACTGTGTTCCTTCTGTACTGGCTGCATCAAGTCACAAACATTTCTCTGTACCTTGCTTTCCTTATCTGTAGATTGGGGATGAAACATACAGCACTTATTTCAGAGGGCTGTGAGCATGTCTTCTAGGCAGTTATATGAGTCCACGTCTTAGACACTGAATAAATACTTAGATTCACACTGCTGTAGTTTTTAGATTTTCAAATTGAGCATTTCCATCTTCTGACAAGCTTCTCCTCACCTCACACTTCACACTGTCTCACAAACATAGTCTGTCCAAGTTTACTTAATTGCAAAGTTTTCAGTTTGTTTAGATGATTACAAGTTTTATTTTGATTTTTATATTCAAAGTTACGTGAATCTAAATTACATATTTTATTTCTTTGTGTGTCTGTTTTACAAAAGTCAGTCCTTACATTTATAACCTGTGTTTCCCCTTTGACGTCACACGGTGAACTCTTCCTCACAACACTGAGCATTCTTTAACCACAGGGATTTGAATGGCTGCATTGTGTCCATTTGGCCAGTTTGAACTGCGGGGATGGATGCACAAAAGCACAAAGATGAAGGTGCCTTATTGCTCAAGCCCACAACTGCCAAACAGGCTGAGGGGCAGCCGCAGACCAGCCACTTTAATGACACCAGCCCCTGGGCAGGCAGCCAGGGCACTGTCCAGACGATAATGAGATGGACCATCCCGCCCCACCTGCCCCACACACGTGAGGGGGCCAGGCCATACCACACCCATGAGATCACCAGAGAATTTCCTTCCTGCAGGAGGGCCCTTTTCCAGTGAGCCTTCTATCCTTCCCGGCTTCCTGAGATGCCTGCTCGGAACTCATAGTCCAAGGTCCAGGCCTCTGGTAAAAGGCTTTCTTGAGGCTTGGACCTATACTCCAGGGCTGTCAGGGGAAGGGTGACAGACGGATTCAGACCTCAATGCTGGGATGCCCCCCCCCCCGAGATGAGAGGTAGGATGTTGAGCCTAGGGAAGCAGGAGGAAGGTATATATAGGAGTCGTGTGATAGAGCGAGGAGTGGGGCCCCAGAACCTCTGACCCATGGGCAACAGCGGTGTTTCAGCAGGATGGGGATGCAGGATAGAACAGGAGAGGTGAGCTCGTCTTTGGCATTGGCTTCTGGTTTGAGGACTTAAGAGACTGACACACCTAGAGCAGATTAGGAAAATGGGCTATTTTTGAGATCTCAACCCTAATCTCCCATCCCTAGACAGCTTCAAGAACACTCAAGTCTTGTTTCAGAACTTAAATCCCAAAAGGATAAGTTGCCAAGAGCAAGGAAAAAGATGTAGTTGTCAGCAGACAGTACCAAGAGGGAGCACTATGCCTGGAGGCCCACCTTACTCCACCTATTTCAGGCTCCTTTTGCCCTTAGGCAACGAGGAGAGACAAGGCTTGAGTTAGGAAAGCAGGGATGAGCAGAGACTTCTAGATGATGCTCCAGGGTTATGGGACAAGGCATCGTGAAACCTGGTCGGAGACAGTGAGCTCATCAGGACACCTCTGTAAAACCTGCAGTTGTCTCGTCACTTGAATGTTGGTGACCACAGCTTCCAGCTCTGGAAGAGATAGATTAGGGAGGCTCCAGGAAGAAGCCTTCAATGTCAGTGCCGAGCCAACATTCCTTCACATGTCTGTGCAGAGTTGAGCAGAACCAATCCCAACGGTTAGGGCAGCAAAGGACTCAGATGGGAGGCGAGGGCAGAAGCCTCTCATCCCAAGTCAGTCACCTGTCAACATCTGTAATTCCAAGGGGAGAGAGAGTGCTTCTGACAAAGGCAGACTTCTAGTCCTGGGGCAAGTGTTAGCACCGCCCACACGTCAAAGGTGCTGTCCACGGCTGGCTGCACCACTCTAATGTAAGTTATTCTGTTATATGTATTTATTTTCTGGTTATTGTTTTGTACATTTGCTTGAAACAAGGTCTTTAAATTTTGTATTATATTTCTCTTTCTTCGTTTTTGTGTGCACGTGTGCACTACAGCACTCAGACAGAAGTCAGAGGACAGCTTGCCACCATGTGGCTTCCAAGCATCAACCTCAGGCTGCCAACCTTGGCAGCAGGCACACTTATCCACTGAACCATCTCACCAGCTCTGAAACAGGGTCTTGTTATGTAGACAAGGCTAGCTATGAACTCACTTTATAGCTATGGCTAGCCTGAACTGATCTTTCCTACCTCAGTCTACCAAGTGCTACAAGGCCCACACCATCACACCCAGCTAGCCAAATTAGTGATTTTTTAGTCTACTAATAGCAAGTGAAGCTGGAGAGTTGATTTAGGTTAAAGGTCTGGCTTTCTCTCTTGAAAACTAAGGCCTCCAAGATGGCCCAGAGAGTCGGCCCTCTACTCTCAAGTCCTACTCCTCAATCTCCTTTCCCTTGTCTTTCCGGGGAAGGGCAGAGTATAGCCCAGGAATGGAACAGACTAACCCACTTTTCCCTCTTTCTGCCCTTCCCTGGAGACCAGCTCCTCTTCCCTACTCCCTTCTACCACACTTCCTGTCTCTCTCCACTGGTGACTGTGTCCTGTCTGCACACGTCACCTCAGCCCAATGCCCTACCATGTTTATTGTGACTCGTTCTCTACCTCCTCATGACCCCCACTCTTCAGTTCTCTTTGGTCACCCCAGTCTCCAGCATATTAAGAGACTCTCTCCCTCAGTCCCCCCAAGACTTCCACGTGGATACCGGGTGCTGCCCTCATGCAGCATCTGGCCCAGGAGTCCCTCCCTCCTGAGACGCTCCCTCCAGGCTCCGAGCGGTTCCCAGCTTCTCCCCCTGCTCTCTCAGCCGGCCCCTCACCACCCTCCTACCTTCCACGAGCTGTGCTGGGCTCAGGCCCACATTCACTTCTCATCTCCATGCATTCTTCATGTGGGCTCATCTAGCCTTGGCTCCCAGATATTAGTGGTGCACTTACAACGGCCAAGCACCCACCATTGCCTGGAGGTTGGGGTGGCTCCCCTGCACCCCTGTCCATAGCCCTGCTGAGTTTCCGGTCCAACTTTGTCCCTGCCATCTGCACACTTTAATTTGGAAGCCACAGCCAACGAGGTGGACCTGAACCTCTCTGCTCCTCCCCATCTCCCAAACCTCCTCACCAAATGTACCATAACCATCCAGTTTTCCAAGTCACCTGAGTCCTCAAAAAGTTCTCTGTCCCCCTCCCAATCCTCTGGTCTGGAGCACCTTCGTCTGGAGCACCTCCGCCCATCTCCATCCTCACTGCCTATACCAATACCACCAAACACACAATCCAGGTCCCAGGTGCTTATGATTTCCCAGGTACACTCCTAGTCATCCATTACAGTATATTGTCCCCAGCCCAGACACAAGCAAAGACTGTCTAAAACACAGATCAGACCATGTCATTCCTCTACTTCAAACTTCAATGGCCTCTGATAGTCCTGGTGTAGAAGTCAGACTCCTCCAAGGCCTGCAGGGCTGATGTGCTCAAGCCACTGCTTACCACCTCAATCCCCCACTCTTAATACCATTCTACCTGGCTTCCTTCCCAGCCCCAGGACCTTTGCTTTGCTGTTCCCCTTTCTTGGCTCCTGTCCATCACTCTGTCTCAGCTCAACTTCCTCTTCCCAGGGTCCTTCTCCAAGATTATCCACCCAGCCTCCTCCCTACCTCACACCTCCACACTCACCCACATCCACTCCTCTGTGGCCTTCCTGTCACTTGTCAGGACCCTGATTATTGTTGCATGCAGTTGTCTCTTCTACCTCAGGAATGCAAGATGAATAACAGCAAGTGACAGAGCCTTCCAAGAAGACAGCATACCCAGTCACTTCCTTGTCACACCCTTTTGTAAAACTGTTTAAAGATTCTACTCACTTACATGTGATGAAGATACATATGTCCTGTCATCTGCTATCACAACCACCACTACTATCAATACCACCAAACATGCAATTAGTTCAGTCTCTGGTCACACCTAGCTTCTCACCATGCCTTTCACCCCTCTATCCGGAAGAATTACTATGGCTCCTACCTCCTTTTCCTTTCCTGTTTCCTTTTCTGGTCAGGCTCTATATGACCTAAAGGGCTGGTCCCATGACTTCCTCCTGGGAATATCTTTCCTGATGCCCCCAAACAGATCATGGCCTTTTGTGCTTTCCATGACACAATACAAACATTTGTTTATGAGTCCTTCTCTTCATCTAGGTCCTCAGAGAGGCTCAGAGATGGGGACCTGCCCCTTAATATGATGCAAGTCATCATAGAGGGATACCTGTGGCATGTATCTGGGAGCCAAAGTCCAAAGTCCACCATAGCCCTAAGCAGGAGGGAGGCCTCAGAGAAGGCAGAGTGTCATGAAGACTTGAGACACGCAGGTGATTCCAGTGGGATTCCCAGGCAGAAAGATCAGTTACTCAGGTGCAGAGGCATGACTCAAATGTGTACAAGTTGTCCTCCAACCAGAGGGTAAAGTGCAAGGGGTAGGGTAAGGCAGGTTTGCAGCAGGAGCCTGGCATTCAAGAAGAGCCCCACCTGCAGTAACAAAAGTTGTGGTTTCATCCTGAAACTGATAGGTTTTAGGCAGAGAAATCGATAATCAAATTCCTATTCAAGAAAGATCCCCATCCATTTACAACCAAAAGGCAATCAGAGGCAGAGAATTTGGCAGAGTGCGAAGGAGACAGGACTAGATGGAGAGAGGGAAGGTTCTGCCATGTGCTGAGCAGGTGGTTCCCACAGAGGAGATGACAGGCCCAATACGGGGATCGAGGAAGGACTCAGGAACAACTCCAGCTCCCCATTGAGACACACTGAGATGGGATCATGGCAAAGCTGGTTGAGTTGTCCAGAGGAAGGTAATCAACTGCATCCCGAGATGGCTGTCACCCTCCAAGTGTATTCTAGCTCCTGACACAGTGCCTGGCAGGAAGCTGAGGAATGCATGGATGCATGGGTGGATGAAGGGAAGCTTCTCAGCTCTTTTGGCTTCAGTTTCAGGGAGATACTCTCTGAGTATGGCTTCCTTCCCCTCCCATCCAAGCCCCAGCTCTTCATGCCTCAGCCAGGGGTGTTTGGGCACTTGGGGCTGTCTTTGGGCAGAAGCCCCATTACTGTTCCCCAGGGGTGAGTGGCCAAGCCTCTCCATCCTTCATAATGTCCTCCTCCCTCAGAAACCTCACTCTAGCAGAGTTCCACAATTTCTGGCACTACAAAGCTCCAGTCCTAGCCCCTAATCTTCCTGGGCTACTAAGGGCTCCTGTCTGAGGAGATCTGCAGTCCATAAGGACACCCAAAGATCTCTGTGGCATTCAAGGTACTGAGGGTGCCAGGTGGCACTCCAGGGCTGACAGTGGATTATGACTGTGGCCTTAATGGAGTTGGAACTGAGCCTGGGAACATAATGAAGAACAGGCTGTTCAGCCTTGAAAAAGAATCCATGAGGTTGGAGCCGAGCAAACGGAAGATTCAAGGAGGTCTAGAGGGTTAGTCCACGCAGGATTATGGCTAGGAACTGACTTAAAAGGGAGTTTGACTCCCCCAGGCCCCAGAAATTGGCTGTCCAGTGAACTTTCCTGGGGCCCCACACCAGCCCAGGTCAGGAAGGCTCCTCACTAGGTCCAATCCCTGGACTCTAGGCCAGCAGGGCAGTGTTGGCTGAGTAGCAGGGAGCAGGCCATCATCTCCTGCTCGGTCCTGTGGAAGCCAAGAACAGAGTAGACTGCAGCTTCACATTCTAAGGAAGTCTCTGCCGCAGATCCTAACCCCAGCAGGGCCCAAGGCTCTGTCCCTGAAAGAAGCCTCAGCCATCCCTGCCATGTCCAGTGGTCCTGGACAACCCCTCATCTTCTCTGTCAGGCAGTGTCCCACTCACAGATACCACCTGGACACCCATGAGTGACAGCACACATGAATAAAATACACAGGCTAACCCAGAGCGTCTCCTGAGCCTCGAGTTCCTGTCCTACTGACCTGGCCCCATCCTAGAGTCCAGGCTCTTGAGACCATGAGTGCCTTCTCTTGTTTCTGGCCCTAGCGGCTGATGCTAACCCAGGGCCCCAGAGGAGGGTATGCAAATGGCAGAAGGATGAGGGGTCCACACTCAAGGCCAGAGGCCAGCAAGGAGGAAGCTAGGAAGCAGGGGTCTCTGGCCAAGCTCTGGCACCTGTCAGCACACATAGGTCTTGGGTCTACTTCAGTGCTGGGCAGGAGGTGGCCTGGGAGGCGTCCCCACCCACCAGAGTCCAAAGACCGCAGGTGTGGCTGCTTCAGGGCCCGCTTGCTCACCCTCAGGCCACCTGATTGCCTGTAGGGCTCTGCCTGAGGCAGCTGGAAGAAGAGCCAAGAGGTGTTCCCTCTGTGGGCACCAGGTCATCTGCTTGAACAGCAGCCTTCTTGGGAGATCAGGCACCAGGCCTCACTGGCAGCCAGGTAAGAGCCTCTCCCCCGGGGACTATCAGGGCACAGCCCACACAGGGGGCCTGGGGTGAACAGAGGCAGCAGCGGCTGCCCAGCCCGGGCCTCTCCCAGCCTCTTCCCAGATTCAGGCAGCAGGGTCAGACCCAGGCACTCAGCCATTTGCTGTGCGGCAGAAAGCAGAGGAAGGGGCTCCAGAAAGTTCTCCGAGATGCTTCCCCCAGGGTCTGCCATAGACACCCCTTCTCTGCTCTACACCACTACACAGGAAACTAAGGGACTAGGCAGGTCCCCACCTGTGGAGCAGGATCTTTTGCAGAAGCTGTTTAACCTGACCTGCACCAGCTCACAGGAACCCGCAGTCCTACAGGAGCCATCCTGGAATGGAAGGGCAGGGCAGGGCTGAGCAGAGCAGGGCTCCCGTTGCTTCCGCCTAGAAGCAGGAAGTGAGTAACACAACCGAGGGAGGGAATCTGCGAGGGGCAGAGGAGGGGATCAGGCTTCCAGCACCTCTTCCCCTTACGGAGAAAAGGTTTCTCCTAAGCAAGGGAACAAAGATCCAGCAGTCTTCTCCATGTTCCCATAGTTGTTAGCTGACATTCATTTTCCCATCTGTGAGTCACCTTATCAGATCTGTTATTTTCATAACAGTCCTAATAAATGGGTGTGGGAGCTCTCTTACGCTTTGCCCAAGATATTCCAGGGTTACATACAGCTCAAGCATGCCAAGCAGATCCATGGAGACACATGAAACCATGTTATACATGCAGATAACACACATCCTGACCCACACGCATAATTAATGCTCCCCACAGCACATGCATTGCACCACAGGGACATATTTATAACCCAGCCTAGTCTGGCTCATTCCTTGTTTTTTTTTTTTAAATTAGTTTTTATTGATGCTTTGTGCATTTCATACATTTTTTCCAATTCAGTTCAGGCTTATTTCCCTTTCCCTCCCCCCCCCACCCCCACCCCATCCCAGATCATGCATTCTGCCATAACTGTCCTGCATCTTTCTCTCAGTTTTTTTTTTCATTTTTAGCTATAAGTGATAATCCATGAGTACAAGCATCCTTCATGCAAAACCTATCTGCAGGCTGTTGTGCCCAAACACCTACAGCCCCACCATCCAGTGGGGGGTGACAGGTTGTTTGTTCAATCAAGTTGATCAAATGAGTGTCCAGACTACATTGCTGTAGTTTCACCATTCACCCCAATCGCAGCCCTTACATTCTACCACGCCCCCTCTTCCGCAGGTTGTTCCCTAGGCTTAGAAAAGGGGCACAGGTGGATGAGAGGTAAAACAGTCCACTCTCTCTGGAGCTGTTGACTTGGACTCTGGTCAATTCTGGCTGTTTCCTTTCATGGGCTGACAGTTTGTCCAGGAATAACCTTTCAATCCTACTGGCCTGGCGCGTTATGGCGTCTCCCCTTGGCTCATTCCTTGTTAAACAATCATGGTGTACCCAGGGTATCAAAGTCCTCATCTGGGAAATGAGGATAAAAATCCCCAGTTCCCGGTTTTTGAGAATGAACTGGGTTACGGAAGGCAAAGCCCTTAGAACAGGTTAGCACTTGGCAAGAAGGAAGTAGAGGTGGATGGTGGTGAAGACTGAAGGGGGTAGGGTCAGCAGGGGCTCGGCGCAGGCTCAGAGTGCTCACTAACAGGGCACTTCTCACTGCTACTGCTGTCAGACAGGAATAGACAAGGCAAAAAAGGGCATTTGCGGGGGGCACTCTGGGCAGGTGGTGGTTAAAAGGGACTTTACCAGAATGGTCGTCTGTAAACTGGATTTAAAGCTATGAACATGAGGAGGGATCTGAGAGAGAAGCAGGAGCAACGGAAAGCAAAACGCCTGGAGTAGTGCGGTTGACAAGTCCTACAGAGCCCGCCTCTCCATATACACTGCGTGTGTGTGTGTGTGTGTGTGTGTGTGTGTGTGTGGAGAGTTTGCTGTAGCAGTGAGCACAATTGAACTCTCTGCCCTCCCACAGAAATAGCTCATTCCCAGCATCTTTCACATCCAAGCCACAGAGCAGGGTCTGAACCCAGATCCAAATAATGGGAGGCCAACCCCTCCCCAGGCCCTTCCTCCCCTGGCCCGGGGCCTTGAAGCCTCACAGAGGGAGGCTCCTAGGGCAGGACATTGGATGCACTTTGACTCTGGAGAGGCCTCCTGGAGTCCTGGGCCTGGGATCCGGTCCTAGATCCCCGTATCAGAGCGAGAGTGGCTGGGCTCGTTCCTATCACTAATTCTGATGACTGTCTCTAGTTGACCAGGGTCTAAGGAAGCTGTCCTCAGCAGCGTCAACATGTCAAGGCCCAGCAGCAGAGCCATTTACTGTAAGTCTCTTGCCTCCTGCCCTTCCCAGCTCCCCACTGGGGTGAGCTCCCTGAGCCCCTCTCCTCTCGTCTACTACCCTTGCTACTGCCTAAGCATCGCCTCACTCTTCTGCTGCCACCTGACCACGGCTTTGTAACCACAGTGCACCGGAAGCAGTATTCCCAGAACCTGACCTCGGAACCTACCCTCTTGCAGCACAGGGTGGAGGTGAGTAGCTCTGGGGTCCAGGCAGTTTCAGAAGATTCCTTTGTGTCCACTGCTTTGCCAAAACCTAGACACCCCCACCTGTCCTTGCCATGGAAGCTGACAGCCCAACCTGACAAAACTCTGTGGAATCAGATTCAACAAACCTAAGGCCTAAGCATAAACTAAGTGCAGGGGGAGATTAGAAGGCCTGGCAGAGCAGGCCCTCCTGGAGGTAGTGGATGTCTGGCCCCTCGACAGGAGCCATGGAGAACCATCCTACCAACCCCCCTTGTTTTCCATCCCATCTCCTGCCACACCCATACTAGGGAACTGCTCTTTGCTCAGGATTGCGCTTGGCTAGAGGGAGGAAGGAAGGGCTGTCGCTGTGAGGGCTGGCATCCCAGGAGGTGCGGAGTCATCCTGAGGTCCCGGGTCAGGCTGAACAGTGGAATGGAGTCCCTGGCCCCTCCCAGATGGAGAAGCATTCAGCTTCTTTGTGGAGTGCGGCTGGAAGCTGGCTTCCCTAAAGCCCAACAGGCGAGAACAAAAGCGGACATATTTAGGGTGACGGTACAAGGCTCTGCTAAAGTGCTGCCAGTGTGGACACACAGAAAGGAGCTGGACGGGGCAGGTGGGGGTGAAGGATCCAGTGTGAACACAGAAAGGAGCTGGACGGGGCAGGTGGGGGTGAAGGATCCAGTGTGGACACAGAAAGGAGCTGGACAGGGCAGGTGGGGGTGGAGGATCCAGTGTGGACACAGAAAGGAGCTGGACAGGGCAGGTGGGGGTGAAGGATCCAGTGTGGACACAGAAAGGAGCTGGACGGGGCAGGTGGGGGTGGAGGATCCAGTGTGGACACAGAAAGGAGCTGGACGGGGCAGGTGGGGGTGGAGAATCCAGTGTGGACATAGAAAGGAGCTGGACGGGGCAGGTGGGGGTGGAGAATCCAGTGTGGACACAGAAAGGAGCTGGACAGGGCAGGTGGGGGTGAAGGATCCAGTGTGGACAGAGAAAGGAGCTGGACAGGGCAGGTGGGGGTGAAGGATCCAGTGTGGACACAGAAAGGAGCCGGACGGGGCAGGTGGGGGTGAAGGATCCAGTGTGGACACAGAAAGGAGCTGGACGGGGCAGGTGGGGGTGAAGGATCCAGTGTGGACACAGAAAGGAGCTGGACGGGGCAAGTGGGGGTGAAGGGTCCAGTGGCAGGAGGCAGCCTGAGTCTCCCTGGCAGTAGACTGGGACAGAAGTTGAATAACTCAGGAAGGTAGCATTTGGCTATAGGAAGAAAGGGGTCTCTAGAGGAAGGTGATTAAAGACAAAGGGACCGAACAGTGGGACTGACAGCAGGCAAGGACCTGAGGGGAGCCTGGGGTGTCTACAGCTCTCTCTGTGCAAGAATCAGGAAGAGGCCATTTGATCTTGAGAGCCCCATGGCACTGGGTTAGAATAAATAAAACATCGGGTAGAGAAACAGCATGATCAAAGGCAGAGAGGCAGGCATGTGAGGTCAAGAGAAGGGGAGGCCAGCCTGGGGACAGGAGGTCCTAAACGCAGCAGAGGAAGAGCATGGACAATGTTGCTGGGCGGTTGGAGCCCTCATCCACTAACACCTACCTAGTCACCTTATGATGGCTCTTTCTTTGGAATCCTAAAATCCTTTATACAAGCCCCTCACCTTAGACCTGGAAGATCCAGAACCTGCCTTCTACTGGCTCTCATATTGCCCATGAAGGCTGCTCTCTCGAGAGCCTGTGACCCCCCGAAGGGGGACGGAAGGTATACCTTCTCGTCTGCTGCCTTTCCCTGCCTGCCACCACCTGGGACCCTCTCTCCAAACCTTCTTCCAGACCAGTCTCTTCCTCTCCCCTTAGCATCTGATGACATGTAAGCTGGGGACACAGAGAGTCCGGGAGCCCAAGGATGCACTGCAGAAGCTTCAGGAGATGGATGCACAGGGACGAGTGTGGAGCCAAGACCTGATCCTGCAGGTCAAAGATGGCTGGCTCCAGCTGCTGGACATTGAGACCAAGGTCAGCCTGCTCAGAAAGTTCACCTATGGGCCCTAGCTAACCCAGGCTGCTGAAGCCCAGGCCTTCCACCCAACTCTCCATGCCTCTCCACATCTAATACACACCCAATGTTGGTGAGAGACTGGACAGGGACTGGGGACAGAGACATAAGAGTCAGGGTAGACGCTCCAGCCCCAAGCCACCAAAGGGCAGGGGTAACCCCATCAGGAAGTCCTCAGCACCAGAGCTGGCTTTCAGCGCCTTCACACTTGGACTTCCCACCTGGCCTAGGAGGAGCTGGACTCTTACCGCCTGGACAGCATCAAGGTCATGGAGGTGGCACTCAATACCTGCTCCTACAACTCCGTCCTGTCCATCACTGTGCAGGAATCTGGCCTGCCAGGCAGCAGTACCTTGCTGTTTCAGTGCCAGGAAGTGGGGGTGAGTTGCCTGGATGTGTGGTCAGGGATGGAGTTTGGTGACCATCTCATACACACACACACACACGCACACACACACACACGCGCGCACACGCACACACACACACGCACACACACACACACGCACACACACGCGCGCACACACACACGCGCACACACACACACACGCACACACACACACGCACACACACACGCACACACACGCACACACACACACACACACACACACACACGCACACACACGCACGCACCTGCTTGACTGCTGCTTCCTCCAGGCAGAGCAGCTGAAGACCAGCCTGCAGAAGGCGCTGGAGGAGGAAGACCTGGAGCAAAGGTAGGTAGCTCCTGCCTAGCCACCTGCAGGGACTCCCGGCTAAAACCTGGGGCCTAGAAAGCACAGACTTGGACTGTAAAAAGGCCAGACCAGTGAAGAGCAGGGGAAGATGTTGAAGACATTGGATACGATCCCCTGAGACTATGACAGGACCCAGGAAGGCCCAGGCAGATGAGGCAGCATGCAGTAGGGGAAGGCCCAGGCAGATGAGGCAGCATGCAGTAGGGGAAGGCCCAGGCAGATGAGGCAGAATGCAGTTGGGGAAGGCCCAAGCAAATGAGGCAGCATGCAGTTGGGGAGGCTCAGGCAGATGAGGCAGCATGCAGTTGGGGAAGGCTCAGAAGACACTGAGGGGAAGGAGTGGGGTTCCTGGAGAGAAATGGTGGTGGCTGTGAGTCCTGGGGCAAAGTATGGGCTAAGTCTGTCCCAAGAACCTTGTCAAAGATACATCTTTCACCATGTCCTTGGCAGACCTCGCTTTGGAGGCCCTCATCCAGGCCAGGACAGATGGAGGGGCATGCCTCTGGAGAGGCCACCCCCTATACAACAGGCACCTCCTCTGGAGCAGAGGTCCCTTCCAGAACAGCCCTACCATGTGACCCCAGAGCACAGTAAGTCTGGATGTGAGGGTAGGTGGAGAAGGAGATTTGGATGAAGTCAAAGAAGTTCTCATGGTCCCCCACCATTACAGGCACCCTACCATCCTCAAGGCCTCCGACACACTACCCTAGTGCCCGAAAATCCAGTTCCTTTTCTCTGCCCCCTCCTCCAAGGCGGACTCCATCTCCTGAGGACCCAGGGAGGGATGAGGTAACTGCAGGTGTTCTCAGGCTTGATGAGATGTTCTGGGATTGAGGAAAAGGAGAATATCCACCCTCAGGAAGCCAGGTTCCCAGGGCAGACAGGGGAGGCTTGGGCTGAGGAAGAACAAAGAAGCTTCAGATCCCAGGCTCGTTCCAGGGCTTGGGCTTATGGTGGGAGGGTGGCAGGGGCCGGTTGGGAGTTCCAGGCTTGGTCTAACTCAAGGCCATGGTTTGGGGACCCAGGAGCTGCTAAGTCATGTCCTAAGGGACATTGAGCTCTTCTCAGGAAAACTGAAGGAGAATCAGGCAAAGGCAAGTCAAAAGAAGAAGAGGAAACTTATGAAAAAAAGGAGCAAGTCTCAGAAGGGTGAGTGCCGAGGGCCAGGGAGGGGAGCGGGCTGCCTCGAGGGGGTCTGTGACCCTGCCTTCGCTCCTTCTCCCACAGGGATAACACAGGCACAGTACACTGACTGCTTCCAGAAGATCAAATTCAGCTTCAACCTCCTGGTTGGTGGCCCCTGCCAGCTCTGGGCCCCCCTCCCAGACTCCCTCGGCTCTCTGCTGTCTTTCCCTTCTCCAGTTTCTCCTCCTCTTGGGACTTTCAGGGGGTACCAGGCGCCAAGTCAAGGCACAAAACAATAATAGGGTACTGGGGTTCTGATGAAGCAGGTGCAGGGGGATGGTGGCGACTCACATGGCCCTCTGTCCCCAGGGGAGGCTGGCTTTGAGGCTACAAGAGACAAGCGCCCCTGAGTTTGTGCACCTCATCTTCCAGACCCTGCAATTCGTGAGTAGAGGGCCGACAAGGTGGTAAAGGGACAAGCTGGGGTCAAGAAAGAGAAGAGGAAGGAATGGAGGCCAAGGGAGTGCCAGGGCAAAGGGTACTATGGGGCCTGCCCTCATTCAACATGCCTGCCGCCTTGATGCCAAGACGCCATCCTGGGGTACACAAAGCTGCCGAGGACCGGGACTTTGAGGGAGATAGGCAGGGGGCAATAAAGCAGAGTGGAGGGTCCCTGACCATTTCCTGCTTCTCTCGGGTCTCCACGCGCTGGCGTCTTCCATTTCCTCCTCTCCCCTAGATCCTGTCCCAGTGCCCCAATGCTGGCCTTGCGGCCCAAGTGATCTCACCACTCCTCACTCCCAAAGCCATTGACCTGCTGCAGTCCTGTCTGAGCCCACCTGAGAGTCACCTCTGGAAGTCACTGGGCATAGCCTGGACCACCAGCCAGTAAGTGAAGTCGAGGGCACGGCGTCCAGAGTAGGATGCCGCATTACAAACAAGAACTTCGAGAGAATTTGGGGACTCTATATGGAGTTCCTAACTTTCTATTAAATAGTGCTTTTACCCACTGTAAGGAAAGGCATTATCTCAGAATAGAGGAACAATCCTTCCCAAGAAGGGAGCAATACCAAACTTCTGCTAAAATGTTTGTTCATTTTTAAGGAGGGGGGAGTGAAAGCTTTATCTCAGTCCAGCCCAGAATTTAAGAATGACTGATGTAAGAGATACCACACACTGAACATCAGTCAGTCACATCTGCCAATCTTCCAGGTAGGAGTTAAGAGAGCAAGAGAGCCCAAGCCAACGTGACTGTGGCAAGGTAGGAGGAAGGGCCACAGGTGTGCGGTCCCAGAATAGTGTCAGAATAGTGTCAGAGTGACAGGTGGGCCACAGTGAGAGGCATGCATGTGCTCCAGCTGGAGCCGCGGACCTTGCTTCATCAAGCATGGTTGGTTCCATTCCTTGTTAGCGGAGGGGAGAGATCTGGATGATGGTCACATGGAGGTGGCAAAAGTAGAACCAGTTAGAAGGCAAAAAGAGACTGTAGAGTTAAAAAGAAAACCGAAAGAACATAGGGATGCACAGGAAGAGAGGAGAGAGAGCCTGACGCGTCACAGGGGATAAGCCAGTTTTTCTAGCAAGATTTCTTTTCGTCTTTTTTGAGACAGGGTCTCCCTGTAGCCCCAGCTGTCCTGGAACTCACTCTGTAGACCAGGCTGGCCTTGAACTCACAAAGATTCGCCTGCCTCTGCCTCCCAAGTGCTAGGATTAAAGGTGTGCGCCACCACGCCCAGCAACAAGATTTTTGCCTAAAGATTCTTTTCAATTCAGTCCCATGTAGAGTTTTTATTCAATTTGCTTGAAGACAGGAATTGTTTCATCATAGCCTACTTCTTATGGTGGTAAAACAAACATAACATACAAATATATCATTTTCAGTATATAATAATATATAATTCAGTAGCATCAGTAGTATATACAGCAATGCTATGCATCCGAGACCATTTATTTCCAGAACTTTTTCATTATCCTGAACAAAAAGTCTGTACCCATTAAATAAAAATGTCCCATCTCTCCTGTGCCTGGCCTCAGCTACCTATATTTTATATCCCTAGAGTTTGCCTATTCTAGGTACCTCAGGCAAGTGAAGTCAGACAGGGTTTGTCCTTTTGTGGCCAGTTTATTTTATCAGTATGTCCTCAAACTTCATCCATGTTGAAGCGTGTGTCAGAATTTTCTTCCTTTTATAATTGACTAATAGTCTATTATATGGATGTGTCACATTTCATCATTTATTTATCAGTGGACATTTGGATTGTCTGTTGATGACAATGCCCCCAAATGAACTATTTTATGTACTTTCTTGATTTAATCACTAAAATGAAATAACTTATAAATTCTGGACCTCTCAAAACAGGACTAAAATACTAGATAGCTGGTCTTAGAGCCGGTTTCTTAAAGCTCTTCTGACCTTATGTCATCTGTGGAGATAGCTGTAATGTCTGGTACAAGCAAGAGAGGAAAACAGGTTCTGCAGTGGACTCAAACAAAAAGGCCTCAAGTACTTTTATTCAGCCACTTTAACATTTTTGCTTTGTTTTGTTTTGTTTTCTTTTTGAGACGAGGTCTCCCTGTAGCCCACCTGGCCTAGAACTCGCTATGTAGACCAGGCTGGCCTCCACCTCACAGAGATCCTCCTCTCTCCTCTACCTCCCAAGTGCTGAGATAACCATGCCTGGTTCAGCCACTCTAACATTGAATATCCATGGTAGATAGATAATTTTTTTTGATCTTTTTGAGACAGGGTCTCCCTGTAGCCCCAGCTGTCCTGGAACTCACTCTGTAGACCAGGCTGGCCTTGAATTCACAAAGATCCGCCTGCCTCTGCCTCCCAAGTGCTAGGATTCAAGGTGTGCGCCATCATGCCCAGCTTAGATAATTTTGTGTTTCAAAACCCAGCCTTATTTTAAGAAGTTGAGACATAGTAAAATGCCTGATACACAGGCAAGAGGACCTGAGTTCAGATCCCCAGCACACACATAAAAGCCAAGCACAGCAGCATACATCAGTAACCCCAGTGTCAAGTACAGGGTAGAGAAAAGAAGATCCCTGGAGCTCACTAGCTGAATAGATGAACCTCAGGTTTAGTGAGAGACCCTGTCTCAAAAAATAAAGTGGAAAGAGATTAAGGAAGACACTTGACCATGACCACTGGCTTCCACAACACAAGCACACACATCCATACATGCACACACCCATGCCAGTTTGCATACACACCCCACACACACGCACATACTCAAAAGTATTTGGGACATTAGAAAATTGGATTGACAGATATAATTTTATATCCATAAGATTCCAGGTGTTCAACTTTAATCCATCCCTCAGGAGGCCAACCTGTTCTGTTCTGCATAGCAAGTTCCAGACCATCCAGAGCTACCTAGTGAAACCCTGTCTCCAAACAAAGCAACAATAATAGCCATAAAGACACAGACCAATCTCTGTATTCATAAAAATGGTAAACATTTGATAAATAATGCATTAAGTCATATACACCCTTAGATAGTTTCTAATTTCTTAAAATAACTAGAAATGAACAGATTTATGTAAAAAAAAAACACCAAAAATGGAATGGAAATGCAAAAGTTTTAAAAGGAATAGAATTTCTGCCGAATTGCATTTAGGTGGCTTGATCTTCGACAAAACAACCTCGTTATAAGTAACACTAAGTGCTGTGGTAGAGAAAGATAGGGAAAACACAAGACCATTGGATTTGGCAATCAGGACATGATCGGCAAAAATCCCCCCCCCCCTTGTGCTGGGATCCAAACCCAGGGCCTTGAGCACGCAGGCAAGCACTGCAGCTGAGCTCTAAAGCCTCCCAGCCTGACTCTCCAGATTTTAAGTCGACAAACGACTGGTTTTCATAGAGTAGAGGCTGAGGGTAAAACTACAGGTAAAGGAATATAGGCAGAACATACCTAACAAGCACATTCCCAGGAAGTTTGGTAAAGAGAAGGTCACAAGGAAATAGCTTAATTGAGTTATAACCCAGTCAATAGAAGACCCAAGTGTGTTCTCAGCAGAAAGAAAAACCACCAATGAAGAAGATCTGGAAGAAGGAAGAGCTTATTCCCAGTAAATAAACATGTATTCACTGCTATCTGTGCCCCAGCCGTACTACTAGAAAGGAAGCCCCCAAGAAGTTCAGTGTAAGAAACAGACAAGCGCAAATCATGTGCAGTGTGGGAGGGTTACCAAGTTTAGAGGGAAAAGCCACCTCTGTCCCAATGAGGCAGGGAGAGGAACTTCTTAGGGTGAGTGCGGATTCTCAGCTCAGTTCAGGGGCAACAAACAGCACAGCTCTGAGCCATAAGAAGGGGACAGCTGAAAGCCAAGTAGTAGCAGCAGCCCCATGGCCTCAGTCAGAGTAGCCCCACCAGGATGTGTCTCCTGAGGAGCAGTTCTTCATGCTATTTAGCCAGAAAGAGAGACACCTGCTGTTGGGAAAGTGCCAACAATTTGAAAATTACTAAATGAGCCGGGCGTGATGACACAGCCTGTAATTGCAGCTGTTCTCAAGGCTGAGGCAGGAGAACTGCAAGTTCATGGCCTTCCAGGGCTATAGGGTGGGTTCAAGGCCAGCCCTGCAACTTAAAGAGAAAAGGTCTCAAAATAAAAATGTCAAAACACAACAATTAGCAAACAAAACCCAAAAACTCATGGCTGGACCCCTAAAGGGTCTTCCAGCTTCTTCTCCTAAAACTCCATTTTATCCTAAACTCAATGAGGGTGATCAAGTGTCCACTCTGTTCCTAGGGAGGTGGTACAGCTGGACGTTAGGGCCAAGGTGAGGTTAGCCCACAGTTACCTGTACCATGGGACTTGCTCCTACAGAACTGTTGGCTACTTTGTGGGTTTCCTGGGGCTTTTCATCTCTGGACATGGGCCATGTCCCCATTAGCCAGAGATCCCTGAGGCTAGGGCTTCTCGTCTCCTCCCTCTGCACACCCCACAGCCTGGTACAGAGTGGCTATGGACTCAGTTTTGTTCTCCCCCCAGGGTTGACTGGACAGGCACCAAGCCACCACCCTACCAACCCATGTTCTCTGACGGCTGGCAGCCTCCTGAGCTCTCCTCCATGGTAAGGGTTGCTTAACACCCAGCCCTGCATAAAGCCTCTAGTCCAGATCACAGCCACGTGACAGCTAAGTGGTGGGTTTACGTGGGTCACCTGTTGGAGAGGCAGGCAGGGAACAAGAAGCAGCTATGCGGGCCTCTGATGGTTTTTGATGACCCAAGTCTAACACTTGTTTTCATCCTCACAGCAAACCCTGGAACATCAGGATTCTCTCTCCATCCGGTATGTCATGAGTTTAGTGGAGACTGCACGGTCATGGTCACGGGGAGGGAAAGGGCAGCGCCTTTTGTCTGTCTGTCTGTTTTTGTGGATCTCCACATCCCAGACTTTCTGAACTCTCTTTTAAGTCAGTCACAAATATACGCAAAGATGTTCCCCCTCCCCCCAGCTTGGGGGAAAGTGGAGTTTCTTGCTGCCTAGGCTCCAATCCCCTCTTTTCACAATGCTACCCACAAATGCCTCTGATTTCCCACAGTTCAGATATAAAATGCTCAGAGGAGAGCTCAGTGCAGCAAGCTGCTAGAAATGTTTTCAGGGATCAGTGGTATTTCAAACCCCTTCTTTCTTCAAAAACCTCCTCCTACCCCAATCTCCATCTAATATGGCTGCCATCAAACTTTATAGAAACCAAAAGTCACTACCAAACTGAAGCTAAAAGCTGTCTCTATGGCTCTTGAGGCTGGGACAGGACACAGTCCTATTCTTCAACTGCCCTGCCTCTGTCTCTTATGCCAGAAGATCTAGGTCGAGGAGCAGCTTTCACTTTGCTGAAGATGAGACACACAACCATAGCCCTCAGCATGGGGACTCTGACCTTAGGCCCTCCAGCCCCAAACCTGCCAAGCCAGTCCTGAAAATGCAAGTCCTATATGAGTTTGAAGCAAGGAATCCACAGGAACTGGCTGTGGTGCAGGGAGAAGTACTAACGGTAAGGCTTAAAGCTGGAAAAGGAGGTGGCTGGAGGGAGCTACAGTGAGCCTGGAGTGGGTTCCCTAGATATGGGGCTGCCAGGGTGGGTGGCCGAGAGAGAGAGGGGGGGGAGAGCAAGAAGGGACAGAGCCTTGGGGACAGAGGAGATGGTCGGATAGGGGCTCCTGTGACCAACATAGTGATTCTTGTTTGGCAGGTTCTCGACCAGAGCAAGCGATGGTGGCTGGTGGAGAATGAGGCAGGGCAGACTGGCTACATCCCCAGCAATATCCTGGAACCTCTGCAGATGGGAGCCCCTGGAAGTGACAGCCAGTCATCCTTTAGGGTACCACCCAGACTAGGATACCCAGAGGCCCTGAGTTCTGAGTCAGAGGATAGGACAGGGAGAATTCAATGACAGGTGGAGGGGATGGTCCTATCAGTTTAATCAGCATCACTGCATGCTTCTTGGGTATGAAGTCCGTCACAGAGCAGAGGATAAGTCAGGGTTCCTGCAAAACCAGAAAACTAGGAGATAAGTGATTTGATGGGATCCCAGAGAAGAGACCCAATATGGAAGGCTGCACATGGTTGTGAGATGGGGTGACCTCTGACTTGTAGTGCCCCTTGATTCTAGGCTCCAATGCTTCGACTTAGCTCTAAGCCTGAGGAGGTTACCGCCTGGCTGCAAGCAGAGAACTTCTCCAATGTGTGAGTGCCCAGCCCCATGGGGGATGAGGGAAGAGCCTAGTAAAGGGCTCAGGCAAGAACCATGGACACCCCCCCCCAGAGACTTGGCCTTCATTGTACATGACAACTCCATCCTAGGCTATCGGTTCTGAGTGAAAGAAGATGGGAGGGACAAGCCTAGGGTAGGGCGTCAAGTCGGGAGACCTTACCATATTGAAAGAGCAAAGGTCAGGATAGTGAATGCTAGAAGGACCTGGGATGCCACCTTAGTTGCCCATCCCAGAAAATTCTGTTCCAGAACACTTCTGCCCTTGAACCTAGGGGTTCAGGAATTGAGGCCAGAACCAATTGGTTTATTCTGTACGTGCAGATCCCTAATTCCTATAAGCTTAACTTTCCTTCTCTATACAAATACTAAAGCCTTTCACCCCACCTCTAGTGTATTCCACCATTTTATTCACAGTACTGTAAGGACTCTTGGGTCCCTGGCGGGGAGCCAGCTACTTCGAATGAGACCTGGGGAGCTTCAGATGCTGTGTCCACAGGAGGCCCCACGAATCCAAGTCAGGCTGGAGGCTGTTAGAAGGATGTTGGGGGTGAGGAAGCCCTAGGATCCTGCCTCCCACTCAAAGGGTTTAGTCTTCCAGGGGTGAGAAAGGGAGAGCTGGGTGGGCCAGCCCTGGGTGGAGCTGAGCACAGTGGACACTGGGCACAGGGCATTCCTCCAGGCATTCAACTTCATGCATTCAGCTGTCCTTGAAGTTCCAAGCATATTGATGGCATGGACTCTGGGGCTCTTTCACTTCGAAGCAGCCTGGTCTGAATCCTTTTCTTCCTTCAGATAAGTCCTTAACACCAGTTCAAACACCTCCAAGACCAAGAACCTCTCATATTGAAGATGGATTGTTACCCCATTAGAGCCCTCAAAAGTCATCTTTCAGCATCCTAGTTTGTGGCTAACCATACATCCCAGATGGCACAGCAAAGAGAATGACAAGGCCCAGACAGTGAGGCAAACGGTACCCTTCTTGCTGTGCTGGAAGCCCTCCCCATAGCTGTCCTATTTATTTTACTCCTCTCCCTAAGCTTGGCATGCTTATAATGGGACTTGCTGGGAATCTCTTCAGTCCCTCTCCTTTCCAATAAAAAGCATCTTTAAGCCTGTTATATGCCTTCCTTGCAGTTTCTTCTGGGCCTGATGGGAACCAAAGGCAGTGGGCGGGAAGGGCTGGGACTCTGGGCATGAAAGAGCAGCGACTCTGTAACCTTTACTGGCCAGGCTGTCAGAATGAAAGAGAGAATTCCCATTGCCCTGGGACTACGGATCAGCCTTTGAGAACTGCACTCTAAGCTCTCCCTACTCTCCTTTTAAATAAACTCCAAAAGGAGACTATGCTCACCATCGCTGCCCTTCCTTAAACATGTCCCCCAATCTAATCCAGTGCTCCCAGCACAGCTGAGGACACAGCACATCACAGCAGCAAAGAGGTCTCTGCTGAAAGCTACTGGCTTTGATCATCACACTGTCTGGTGATCCAAGGAAGCATTAACAAACAAGTCAGGTATACCAGGCTCTCCCTGGGAACTTCCTATTCCAATCCCACTTCTGTCCCTTGCTGTTAGGTCAGTCACCTGGGAGTTCCCCCGCACACACCTGTCTCTGTAGTAGCAGAACACAGAAATATTGTAATAGAATCTGAAAGTCCCTGGTCTGCCCGGTGAACTCTGGCAAGTCAGCCCAGTCTCTGGATCTCTGTTCTCAGGCTAAGTAAAGAGTCTGGCTTGTCTGTAGCTTCTAGTACTTTCAGTGCAAGTACCTTACTTCTGTCTCAAAACTGATGGAATGAACTGCTACCTCTACTCAAAAGGACTGAGCTTTTGTTGATTTACTCTACAGATAAAGCTTGATGTTCTTATGAAGTCAAGGGCTGCTTTGGTTAGATCTTCCCTTAAATCTCTTTAAGCTGAATTTATCCATGACCTCCACCTCAGCTGGAGCTGAGTGTCACATTTTCAGAGTGCTGATATCTGTCATTCAACTTGCTAGCCTCAGAAAATCATCCCTTGTAGCTGGCAACACAAACTAAGAAAGCAAAATTTTTTTCCCTCACAAGAGAGAAAAAAGGTGACACTCTTAGAGTCTGACTTGTCAAGGGGAAATTTAACCAGAAGAGTTAGGAAGGAGGCAAAGGGGCCATAAAACCAGGGAAACCCTATAGGATTAGAAATAAAGGGTTTCATCCCATGTTCTCCAAAGCTCACGGCAAAGTCCATGGTGAGATAGGAGGCTATAAGCGTAGCCAAAATGAAGTTTTAGACAGTCCTCAGTAAATCCTCCCACCTAAGGAACGTGTTCACTGTCTCCTGGCCTCAGTGCCTTGTTCTGTAAAATGAGCATAACATCCACATACAAAGTTATTGAGCCCAAATTGGAAGAAATTAGCTAACATCAAAACACCTGACTGTTGTCTGGCGCGTCATACGTGTGCTCTGTAAGTGCTGGTCTCATGCTTCCAGTACATTTACCACTGGCTTTTTGTTTTCGTGGAGGAACAACCTAGGCATTGGAACTATAAACCCGTGTGTCCCTGTGCTGATAGAGTGTGTCCCGGTGCTGACATAGTTTTCCTATTTTCTTTCCCTCTTTCTTTTTTAGGCAAAATGTCCTTCTACAAAGTCCCAAGTTTGCTTCAGCTAAATTAATGGGCAAACATGATTTCCCACACCCAAGCTAAAGCGGAGGAGTCCTGAGTGGCTGTGCTGTGGAGCGCGGGCAGAGCAGCTCTGGACTCCCGGACTCCCTCCCATCCCTCCACAATCAGCTCACACACCTATCTCCCCGCTCAGCACGGACACTGTTACAAATTTGTATTCATGGTTCAGTCTCCTGGGTCCTGAATAAACACAGAAGCTCCTTCTCCCCAGTATTGCAGGGGCCTCCCACAAATCCCTCATTATCTCAAGGGCACCATAATGCCTATGTAGCTAAGTCCAACTGTTAATTCTCAGGCTTCATTACACATGACCTGCCAGCCACCTTTGATGTAGTTGCTTACTTGGTCCTTCTAGTGTCTTCACTTGCTTTCCCGGGCACCTGGCTCTTCCTCCACCACACCAGTCATTCTTTCAGGCTCCCTTTTGGTCCTTTTTCACTCCCCAGCTACTGGGGGTTGTGCCATCATACCCCAAGTCCACAGCCCTTGTCTCTTCTCTGCTGCTCATTCCCCTGGTGACCTCATCTGGTCTCATGGTTGTACATGCTCTCTTCAGTGATGTTTTCCTGTATGTGCAGCTTTCCTCTGCTGGAATTCTCTGCCTCCTGCACCAGCACGTAGCTTGATCCCAACAACAGTCCAGGCCTTTGTTGAAAGGTTAACATCTCACTAGGCCCACCATGCATACATTCTTTGAGATTACAAAACCCTTTCCTGCTGCAGCTACCCATTTACCTTCATCCCTGGCCCCTCCAGTTCTTTGCTAGTTCTCTTCATAGTATGTGTATTCTCTGACGTACTTCTGCTTCTCCCTATTAGGACACAACTTTCCCTAAGGCAGAGACCTTTGTCCATTGATTTCAGTTCTAAGTCCCCAGCACCTAAAACTGTCCCTTCCCCAAGTAGGCATGTTAATAAACACTGATGGATAGACAGCTGGGTAAATGAAAAATGTCAGGACTTCCTGCCTCCAACACACTCTACATAAACTAGATCAGTTTCCCAAAGAGGACTCTGGCAGTATCACTCACCTCGACAAAGCATCCAGATCTGCTACTGTCCACAGACTACTCATGAGCCATATGGGGCAATAGATCATATGAAAGTGGTTAGCCTTGCCGGGCGTGGTGGCGCACGCCTTTAATCCTAGCACTTGGGAGGCAGAGGCAGGCGGATCTTTGTGAGTTCAAGGCCAGCCTGGTCTACAGAGTGAGTTCCAGGACGGCTGGGACTACAGGGAGACCCTGTCTCAAAAAGACCAAAAAAAAAAAAAAAAAAAAGAAAGTGGTTAACCTTAATTACCATGTGTTCTGAGTCTAAGATACACAGTGTTTGGGGGAAACAAAACAAACAATAGAAAACTTCTTCATCATTTTGCTATTAATTATATTCTGAAATAGTATTTAAATATTTGGGGCTAGCTAAAATATATTATCGATTCACCTTTTTATACTAGAAGCAAAACATTTAAAACCACATGTGGTGGTGGGGTTGGAGAAATACTGGTTAAGTGTATTGACTGTTCTTGCAGAGAATCCAGGTTTAATTCCCAGGACCCACACGGTGGCTAACAACCATCAGTAACTCCAGTTCCAGGGAATCCAACACCTTCTTTTGACCTCTGCCTGGACAACACGGGTGCACTTACATACATGCAAGCAATACACTCATACACATAAAATTTTTGAAAATCCCGTGTGGCTTCCGTTATGTTTCTATTGGACATCATAATTTAGATTCTAGATACCCCTCCACCAACGAGAGAAAAAACACCTCAACATCGTCTCTGGCAGTCAAGGCGCTTTACAACCACCCCTACACGTTCTTCCTACTCTTTCTTATAACCCACCCCAACCTCATAAGCCAGGCCAACTCAACAGCATCTGCAGTTCCTCTCGCACACACTTGTGTTCCACGCCTTCTGTGTTTGCCCTGCTGTGGCCTGGGGTGTGCTTTGCGGCTCTCCCAAGAGCTCGTGCTCCTCAGTGGCCTCGCTCAATGCCCATTGCTTCCTCAAAGCCTCCTCAGGACCACCTTGTATCTTGGCTAGAAGATATTTCTCCCTCCAAAGTGCTGTGATTAGATGCCTCATACCTTGAATCATTTCCTACCTCGCAGTTTTATGGGTTTAATTGATTTATTGGTTTCTTATCGTCACTTTCCTTCCAAGCCCTTCCCCACTTCCCACCCACGGAGCCAAAGATGGTGGTTCCCAAGGAATCAGACTCCCGCAGACCAACGCCAGCTCAGTAGAAAAAGGTAAATGCGGCATCAACTTCCGGGGTGCTCGGGAGTGTTGGCACATCTCCAGCACTGACTGGGAAACAAAGTGTAGCGGCCTGAGCGCGTCGCACCCACGAGCACTCGTGAGGCCCACAACCGGCAAACGTCGCGCAAACGTCGCGCATGCGCGTGGCCCCTACGCGAGGTGGGCGTTGAGTAGCTTGAGCGAGGGAGGAGCCAGTGCGCTCGCATAGACCCCACCCACTGCGTCCGGTATAAAGGCGGACGCGCGCAGTCTGTTTTCTGTCCTCGAAGGGTCGCAGACCGAGCCACTATGTCCGATAAGTCGTCTATGGTTCTTGGGTACTGGGATATTCGCGGGGTGAGTGCCAGTCCGGCGCTCGGGCAGGGGGGGCCGCAGCCAGGCCGAGGGGCCCCTTCGCCGCCAGCCTAGCAGAGCCGAGGCCGAAGCCGACCTCTGCACAGCTCTGGTGTAGTCAGGCCCTGCGGGGAGGGTCAGGGTCTGCACGTTGCTGCGGCTGGGCGGAGGGGGCTGCTCAACGACCACCCGGGTAGGGTGCAGGGGCGTGGTAACGTTGGGCTGGGGACATTGGCTGGTGGGGGGTTAGGAGGTGGGATCTGCGCAGGCGCGCTGAGGCGGGGCTGCCCACCCCCTCCGTCCCGTCTAGCTGGCTCATGCTATCCGCATGCTCCTGGAGTTCACTGATACTTGCTATGAGGAGAAAAAGTACACGTGTGGAGAAGGTAAGGCTGTATGGCTGCCGGCGCAAACGGTACACGAGTGGAGAAGGTAAGGCTGTATGGCTGGCGGAGCCCCTCCTCACTGGACCCCAGTGGCTCTCCAGTTGTTTTCCAGCCAGAAGGTAACATCGCACCAAGGTCTTGCGTGCGGAACCTCCCAGTCCACTGAGAGTTGGGCTGTACCTTGTGTGCAGGGAGGACGGACAGTCCATCCTTGGTTTCCCCTTTCTGTCCAATCCTGTCTTAACTAATAGACTGTGGAGACTCGGGGGGCGGGGTTAAGTTGGGGTAGCTGGGAACTTGTATTAGGACCAAGTAATCTCTTTGGATCTTGAAGTCCTGTCAGTAAGAGCCTGGATTCCACTTCTCTCTTACAGCTCCTGACTACGATAGAAGCCAATGGCTGGACGTGAAATTCACACTGGATCTGGATTTTCCTAACGTAGGTGGCTTTAGGAGAAGCAGGCAGAGGAGGTCTTCGAGTAGTACATAAGTTTTTGCTGTCTGCTTTGGGAGGATCTAGAATAGGCGCTCTTCACACGGCTAGAATGGATAGAATCCGACTGTCTCGGAACAGAAAGGGGGAAGAAAAAACCCACATTTTTGTTCCCAGTAGCCACCATCAAACATATTTCCCTCTCAGGAAGATGGCCAATATGACCTGTTATTAGCCAGGTCTGTGACTCTGTCCATAGTAAAAGGCAGGTATTTTCACACTCTACTAATAGTTCTACAGGTAGTTCTTATACACCTGCTTGCTATTTATCTGTGAGCACCTACTGTTACAATTCTGCTTTAAAATATAATAGTAATATATGAACTTTACTTTTAAAAAGTATTCTAAGAAAGGCCCCATGACACACGCATGCACCCTTGTCTAGGATTAGATGGGGACCCATTGCTACCTTCTATTTTCTTCTTTCTCCTGTCTTCTACTCTCGCTTGTTCACTGCCTACTGAGTCTCTACTTTCCCAGGAGAGAGGAGAGGCGAGAGGGCTGGGTTCATCACTTGTCTTTCCCTCCAGCTGCCCTACCTTATGGATGGGAAGAACAAGCTCACCCAGAGCAATGCCATCTTGCGCTACATCGCTCGCAAGCACAACATGTGTGAGTGGGTTAAGAGAGGGAGACCAGACTGTTTGCTCATCTGGAGATAAATCCCAAGGATGATTTCCTGTCATCTGGCTTACAGGTGGTGATACTGAAGAAGAAAAGATACGCGTGGACATCATGGAGAACCAGATCATGGATTTCCGCATGCAGCTGGTTCGACTCTGCTACAACTCTGAACATGTAAGTTTCCTAGCCCACAATTGGCTGTGTTGAGTATCAAAGAGGACGAGCTAGGTTATCGAGCTCCTTTACCTGCTGAGCCATCTCACCCACCCAACAACAGCTGGTCTTGTGTTTTCTTTTTCCCTCTTAGGAAAGCCTGAAGCCGCAGTACTTGGAACAGCTCCCTGCACAACTGAAACAATTCTCATTGTTCCTGGGGAAATTCTCATGGTTTGCAGGGGAAAAGGTAGGAAGAAGGGAGAGGGAGGAGATTTGTGGCTATCGCTGGAGGTATTAGTGAACTCCTCAGACCTGACCATCTCACTGTTCTCTCTCTAGCTCACTTTTGTGGACTTTCTCACCTATGATGTCTTAGACCAGAACCGTATGTTTGAGCCCAAGTGCCTGGATGAATTCCCAAATCTGAAGGCCTTCATGTGCCGCTTTGAGGTAATGCTCACTGTCCCTTTCTCTTGTAGAAATATCCACAGGCTCCTCTATTCCCCACAAGGCCCCATTGTGATAGATGCTTGTCCAACACAGCTTCTGCCTAAAGAGATCAATGGCCAGGCGTGGTGGCGCACGCCTTTAACCCTAGCACTCGAGAGGCAGAGGCAGGCGGATCTTTGTGAGTTCAAGGCCAGCCTGGTCTACAGAGTGAGTTCCAGGACAGCTGGGGCTAAAGGGAGACCCTGTCTCAAAAAAAAAGGAGAGAGAGAGAGAGATCAATGGCTTTTACATCTTGGGAAGGACCAAGCTTCCACATCTTGAAAGCAATGTCTAAAATAGATGGAGGCAGGCAGCGTGTGAATGATGCTGTTCTGTGTGGATCTGCTGGGCTGGGCTGGGTGGGGCTGGGCTAGGACCCTGATAACACCTGTTATCTTTTTCTTCTAGGCTCTGGAAAAAATAGCTTCGTTCCTGCAGTCTGACCGCTTCTTCAAGATGCCTGTCAATAACAAGATGGCCAAGTGGGGCAACAAGTGCATATGCTGAGCAGGAGACGCGTGCGCCATTTTGTTCCATCCTGTCCCTAGGGGCCTGCGTTCTGACTTTTCTGCCCTTTTTAAATAAACAGCATTTACTTTAACTGGTGTCTCAATGGATTTGTTTTAGGAGTAAAGGCCAAAGAGAGGGTAAAGATATGTCATAAATGACCAAGATACGAATCCAGTCACAGCATATACATTGCCTTATCCTCAGTCTAGCTCTAAGGCTGGAAGGTCATCCCCCAAGCCTTCTGAGTTGCTGCTGGAAATACAGGTACTGCCCACTTAGAGAGGACAGGTGTTTTAAGTGGACCTGGAGCCCTGGTAGAGACCTGGTAAAGATAATCAGAACTGTGTGGTGTTGATAAACTCAGCAGAATTAGACTCAGAAACAGACCCATGTTGGACAGAACAAAATTTAGTGTGGTAAAGTGATGGTGATCAATAGAGTTGGGACAATTGCTTGTTAAGTAAAAATTAGAGAACCCTATACCTCATACCAAGTTATATGAGGTGAACTTGTAAATTGATACAGGTACCTGGGATGATTTGTCAGTCTTAAAATTCAAATCATATCCTATGGCCCAACATTGTTTCCTACATAAGCTCACCCCAAAATGCATATACCCCAAAAGTAAATGCTAACGTTCATTGTGGTATTGTTTAATAAGTAGATGCCATGTCAATGCTCTTCAGCACTGTGGTGTGTCATATGGAAGTTAAAAAATGAGAATGAGGGGCTGGAGAGATGACTCAGCGGTTAAGAGCACTAACTGCTCTTGCAGAGTACCTGAGTTCAATTCCCAGTACCCACATAGTGGCTAAGAACTGTCTTTAACTCCAGTTCTAGAGGAATTCGACATCCTCTTCTGACCTCCGCAGCATTGCACGACGCGGGTGCACCAACCTACGTGCAGACAGTACACTCATACACATAAAAAATTAAATGAGAAAGTTGGGAGTGCTGGCTTGCACTTCTAATCCCAACTTTAAGGAGGCAGAAATAGATTGATGGGACTCAGTGGCCAGACAGCCTAGCCAAACCAAGTTCCAAGCCAGTTGGAGACTCAAAAAACAGGTGGATGGCATACTGAGGAATGACACCTGAGGTTGTCCTCTGGCATGTGCATACATGCCCCACACAGTGTGCACCCATGTGCTTATACACATCCAGTGAGAAGAAATCATATGAATTAATGTGGAAGGATACCAAATATGCTTGTTGAATTCTGAAATTAGTTTACAGATAAGCATGTAATACAGCATGACATCCTTTGTGATTTAAGAGCATACATGTATTCTCCCACAGACACATTTATGTAAGTGAATACATAGGTAAGAGTCTGGAGGAACATGACCAAACTGATTATGAGGCTTACTTCATAACAAAGATCCAGTCTGCTGAGTGAGACTTAAGGGGGTTTCAGAGATGAGCTAAGAGGTTTTTTGTTTTTTTTGTTTGGGGATTTGTTTTGTTTTTGTTTTTGTTTTTGTTTTGGTCTTTTTGAGACAGGGTCTCCTTTTAGTCCCAGCTGGCCTAGAGCTCGCTATATAGACCAGCCTGGCCTTGAATTCACAGAGATCCACCTGCCTCTGCCAAGTGCTGGGATTAATGGTGTGTGCCACCACGCCTGGCTATCCTTACTTTAGTTTTAAGAAATCAAACTAAAGAAACCCGATTCCTGTGGAGATTGAATTGACATTGCTTTTCATTCCAGAGCAGAATTTTTAGAAGGCTTCAGCTCCGGAGTGACTTATAAGCAGATTGCTGTTCCCTAGAGACCAGACACCAAAGATCTCACCAGTGATGGACAGAGGACCTGAGTGGCCTGAAACGCAATGACGTGTGGAGGGCTGCTTCAGGGGGGACAGGACAGACAAGATGTTAAGTTCATGGCTCAAGGGCTACCTTTCAGAATTCCTGCCGTCAGCAGTTAGATGTCCAGCCCAATAGCTTGGCTACAGGGAGCCTTTGGCTAGAAAAGTTATAAAATTGAGTTTCTTTTTGACATTTCCAGAGTGTAAGGAAACAGCAAGCCCAGGGAAGACTGGGGATTTAAGCGAGGATGGAAGTTAAGGACACTGCTGAGACTAGATAGACAATATAACCAGAAACCAAAAAAGAATGTGCTATTCATTGCAGGATATCAATATTACAAGTTTAGCAGCTAAAACAACACATTCTTATCATTTCTTGGTTTCTTTTCCCCTTTTAATTTTATATTACTCTAAAATATGCATACATACCCTCTACCCATATACCAAGATTACAAAATAAGTGGTAGGTTAATTCTAAAGCCTTTTAAAAGATTCACATAAGAGCACAGTTGCTTTCTGGTAAAGAGGAATATAACATTAATGTTGCTCAGTTTGCCTTGCAACTAGGTACTTGGTGCTAGCATCTACAAATGAGGGATACCATTTGTCGTTTGTTGTTCTGGGACTGTTACTTCACTTAACATAATATCTTCTAGTTCCATCCATTTGTCTGCAAAGTTCATGATGTCATCTTTCTTTACCACTGCATAGAACTCCATTGTGTAGATGTACCACATTTTCTCTATCCACTCCTTGGTGCAGGGGCACTTGGGTTGGTTCCAGCTCTTCCCTATTATGAAGAGAGCTGCAGTAAACATGGCTGTGCATGTGTCTCTGCAGTAGAATGAGTCTTGTGGGTATATACCCAGGAGTGGTATGACTGGGTCAGGTGGTAGGCTCATATTGAGTCTTTTAAGGATTCTCCACTGCTTTCCATAGGGGTATGAGTTTGCATTCCCACCAGCAGTGGATGAGTGTTTCCCTTTCCCCACAACCTCTCCAGCCTTTGAAATCTGTATTAGTCAGGGTTCTCTAAAAGAAACAGAAGCAACAGGACAAATATATAGCTATATACAATTTATTGATTTGCTCATGTGACAGAGTTCAAGGAGTCCAACAGTAGCCATGCCACACTGGAGAGGCTGAGAATCCAGGGAACTGCTCAGTCTGCAAGGCTGGATGTCTCAGTAGTCCCAATCTGGTGCTGAAGGCCCGATGGATTCCAGGAGATCTGCCAGTCTCAGTACATGCTGGGATCCAAAGGGTTGATCACAGCAGCAAGACAAACTCACCAGTGAGAGAGAGGCAAGCCACAGGAAAAAAGGGACCAGCTCCCTCTGCTGTGGCCTTTAATACTGCCTGCCGGCAGAAGGTAGCATCCACATTTTGGGTGGGCTATCCGGGTTGAGGTAGTCCAATCTGAAGATCCTTTTTCTCTTATTTGTTCTTTAGTCCAGTCAAGTTGACATCCAGGATTAACCATCACAAGTCCACCCCTTGTCAACTTGACACCCAATAAATAGCCTTTCCTTATGTTATGCTTAAATGTCCATTTTGAACAATGGCAAGGTCATAATTCCACCTAACATAAGTGTCTTATGTGCAATAGCAAAGCATTATATCTTAGAGTATGTGGTAATGTCCTTGAGGAACACTTAGCCCTTCAGTATCTAATAACCTAAATATGACAACACTTAACACATCTCAGTTGCACATTCAAAAGGAACAACACAAGTAATCTGCTTAATATATGCTGTATATAATATATATATAATTATATATATATGAACAAGCACATTCTTAACCAAATAGGACAAAAGTTAATATCTATTATAATCATTTTCTGCAACTGGTCCATGGCCTCAGCTGATATTTATACTACCTTCTTACTACCTTCTTCTATACCCCATTCTGTATTTCCTCCACCATCAGCAAGCACACTCTGCAGGTCTTGGCTCTTTCCCTGGAGGAGTGACCATACCTTCATCCCTGAAGGGTCTGGGCCATTTGTTGTCCTGTCTGGTTTGGGTTGTTGGAGTTTCCATTGCCCTTAATCATAGGACATGGTAGCACCAGAAGGCGCCATACAGCATCTCCTGCCTTCCAGACATAATCTCCTTGCCCCCATTGTGAGAAAAAGTCCAATTTCCCCTGGTAGTTTGGATCAATCACTCCTCCTACTACTGTTATTCCTTCCTTAGCCTGTTGGTTAAGGAGTAGAAGCCCAAAGTGGCAAGGGGGAAGTCTTAGCTTCTAGTTCAATGAGAATTTTTGCTGTATCTCCTGGCAAAAGCACTCCCCCCATTGGAGCCAAAACATCTAGACCAGCAAACCAAGGTCGTGGGTACAGGAAGCAAAAATTTTCCTACTGGGTCACTAGGGGTGATAGTGAGAGGGAATCACTCCCACTTCCACCCCTTGGTTCTGACACCATGAATTCTGGCTATAGGGAGAAACGGTACCATAAGTGGGTCTTGATTCAAAGCATATACTGCTTGTGGAGAACCTTGCCCCAGCCCTCCAGGGTATTGCTACCTAATTGGCACTGTAACTGTGTCTTCAAGAGGCCATCCATCGTTCTATCAAGCCAGCTGCTTCTGAGTGGTGGGGAACATGGTAAGACCAGGGATACCATGACCATGGGCCCACTGTCGCACTTCTTTGGGCTGTGAAGTGAGTCCCTTGGTGAAATGCTGTGAGGAAATACAATGACGGTGGATAAGGCATTGTGTAATCCCTGATGGTAGTTTTGGCAGAAGAATTACATGCAGGAAAGGCAAATCCATAACCAGAATAAGTATCTATTCTGTGAGACAAAACGCTGCCCCCTCCATGATGGAAGTGGTCCAATGTAGTCAACCTGCCACAAGGTTGCTGGTGGTCACCCCAGGGAATAGCACCATATCAGTGGGTTCAATGTTGGTCTCTGCTGTTGGCAAATCTGGCACTCGGCAGCATCTGATAGCCAGATCAGCCTTGGTGAGTGGAAGTCCATGCTGTCGAGCCCATGCATAACCTCCATTCTGCCACCATGACCACTTTGTTCATGGGCCTATTGAGCAACAACAGAGGAAGAGCTGGAGAAAGAGGCTGACTAGCCACAGAACGAGTCATCCGATCTACTTGATTATTAAACTCATCCTCTGCTGAGATCACTTTTTGATGAGCATTTACAGGAGACACATGTATTTTCACATCCTTTGACCATCGGAGAGCTCTATCCACATACTTCTTCCCCAATGTCTTTCTCACCAATTTTCCAGTCATGCTCCTCCAAGTCCCTGACCATCCACACAACCATTGGCTACAGCCCATGAATAAGTATATAATCGAAACCTCTGGCCATTTCTCCTTCCAGGCAAAATGCACAACCAGGTGCACTGCCCGAAGTTCTGCCCACTGTGAAGACTTTCCTTCACCAGGTCCTTTAGGGTTGTTTCAGAAACAGGCTGTAATGCTGCAGTGTCCACTCTGGGTGTTGCCTGCATACGTGCAGAACCATCATTAAACCAGGCCCTAGCTTCTCTTTCCTCAGTCAACTGATCATAGGGCAAACCCCATGAAGCCATAGGTGCATCTTAAGCACAGGAGGCATTGTTAACAGGAGTGGGAACCATAGGCATGTTGGGCAACTTCTTCATGTAGCTTGCTTGTGCCTCAGCCCACCCAGGCCCTGTCAGTATGTACCACTTCCATTTGATAATGGAGTGTTGTTGTGCATGTCCTACTTTTATGGCACTAAGGGCCTAATAGCAGGCTAAGAGCTTTATCGCAAAAGGAGAATAGTTGTTTGCGATGAAAGGTAGAGCCTTACTCCAAAATCCAAGGGCCTCCACTTGTGATTCCCTCTTGGGAACCTGCCACAGACTCCAGACAGCATCTCTATCTGCCCCTGATACCTCAAGCACCATTGGGTCGCTGGATCATATGGCCCTAGGGGCAGAGCAGCCTGCACTGCAGCCTGGACCTGTTGAAGAGCTTTTTCCTGTTCAAGCCCCACTCAAAGTTTGCTGCCTTCCGAGTCACCTGATATATATGGATCTAGTAACACACCCAGATGAGGAATGTGCTGCCTCCAAATCCAAAAAGGCCCACAAACATTGTGCTTCTTTTGGTGGAGGAGGGGCCAGTGCAACAACTTATTCTTTACCTAGAAGGAATGTCTCTGCATGCCCCACACCACTGAACTCCTAGAAACTTCACCGAGGTAAATGGCCCTTGAATTTAGAGTGGGTTTATTTCCCACCTCTCATGCGCATATGCTTTACCAACAAGTCCAGATCGGCTGCTACCTCCTGTTCAATGGGTCCAGTCAGCATAACATCATCAATGTTATATGTGTGATATTTTGTGGAAGATTGGCAGATCAAGATCCCTTCTAACTAAGTTATGGGGGGGCTGTGGATTGTCTCCTTTTCCGGGGAGCCTTTCTTATTGTCCCCATTTCCGGGGAGCTTTCCTATTTCCCCATTTCCGGGGAGCCTTCGTATTGTCCCCATTTCCGGGCAAGCCTTCTTTATTGTCCCCATTTCCGGGAGCCTTCCTTATTGTCCCCTTCTCCCGGGAGCCTTCCTTATTTTCCCCATTTCCCGGGGAACCTTACTCTTTTCCGGGCCCCTTTTTTCCGGGCCCATTCCCCTTTTTCTGTCCCCCTTTTCTGGGCTTTAACCCCTGTTTTAACTGCCCCCTTTATGGCTTTAACTGGGCCCCCTTTTATTCTGGGCCCCCTTTTTCTGGGCCCCCTTTTTCTGGGCCCCCTTTTTCTGGGCCCCCTTTCGGGCCCCCTTTTTCTCCCCCTTTTCCGGGCTTTACTTCCCCCTTTTCTGGGCTTTACTTTCCCCCTTTCTGGGCTTAACTGTTCCCTTTACCGCGTTTTACTTTCCCCCTTTTCCAGATGTCCTCCTTTACCAGGCTTTAACTGTTCCCCTTTACCGGGCTTTAACTGTTCCCCCTTACGGCGTTAACTCCCCCTTTCGGGCTTTACTTTTCCCCCTTTTCTTTCAGGGCTTTAACTGTTCCCGCGTGACACAACCGGCATCTCCGGTAACCCTTCAAAGTTTGCCCAAGTGTCCCGGACTCCCAGTGCACGGCGGTGCCCCAGTTCCCAGTTCAGCCTCTGTCACGAGAAAGCCCGAACCACCGCTTCGGCGGGGCTGCTCCGCCTCTTCGCCTGCAGGCTGCTGGCCACCAACGTCATCTCCTGCGCGCCCCACGCTTCCTTCGCCAAGTTTCAGTTGAACAGCTGGTTTTTCTCTCTGGGTCTGTCCGATCGGTGCCCGGGCCAGCTCAGAGGGTTCTGGATTCACGCCGAGCCCCAGCACCGAGGCCCCTTTAAGAAATTTCAGTTTTCAAAGTCTGTGGAAGTAAGTAGGCTCTTGTTGAAGTTTCTGTCTAGCTTTGTTGAAGTCTCTGCAGCTTCTCAGCTTTGTTGAAGTTTCTGCTGCGTTCTCAAAGTCTCAAATGTTGTATCGTTAAGTCTCACCAAATGTACAGGTACCTTACGCGGCAATTGTTATTCAGCTTGAGCCTCTAAAGTCCGGGGGCTCTGGGCTGAGCTGGCCGTCGCTCCGCCTCCCCGGACAGGCCACCACTTGTATTGAAACACTTGCACACTTGTGGAAACACTTGTATGAAGCCGCAGAAACAAAGCACCTCTCGCTCGTTCTTTTCAAAGCGGTTTATTCAGGCAGGCAGGCCTTGTCAGAACGTTTATTAAGCACATCTTTTCTCCTTCTCCAAGCTCTCCCTCTAAGCCTCAGGTCTTTCCCTCTAAGCCTTCCCCTTCTCCAAGCCTTCTCCGCTTCTCCAAGTCTTCTCCTTCCTCAGGCAAGCAAGCTTCTCTCCTAAGACTAGAAAGGAGAGAGAGTCCCTCTATCTAGAAAGTCCCTCTATTTATCCACTTCCCAGCCCAGGTTGCATGGCCTTAGTCTATTGGTATCATCTATGCTGATCTTGTATACAGGGTGAACCTGCACAGCTCAAACGGTGAGCGTGACTTTACTTGAGAGGTAGGAGGGAATCGGTGTTAATCATAAGACTCAGGTGTATAGTCTTAAAACTTTGCTAAAGTCTCGGTGCCTTCTTAGGACTGTCGCCACACCCGCTCCCCACATTTTAATCCTTTTTCTGCCAACATTGTTTAAAAACAGCAAGAAAACATATTTTCTTGTTTTGACTCACTGTGCCCCATGTTCCACATGATTGCTCGTGCTTAACCGATCAGCCTTTATCAGCGAGCCCACGGTGCTCTGACGAGAATCTTCCTGTGTTTTGGTGAAAGAGAGATAGAAAGAGGGGAAAATTACCTGCCAAGGGCCCCCCGTTCGATGCAGCCAACTGTTGCCGACTGTTACGCTTGCCTGCTTACCGGGGCTAGCTCTCCTCAGGAGGATCGTGGGTTTTTGCAGAGTCCTCTTGGCAGGAAAAAACACAGGGAAGTTGAACGGCGTGCAGAAATAAAAACTAAGGAAGTTTTCCAGATTCATACAGCAACATTTAATTGAACTGGGGCAGTGATATATAGTGATCTTTGGGGAGGGCAGAATAAAGGATTTGGCAAAGTCTTTACAATTACATAGGTAGGTAAAAAAAAAGTCAAGATTTACACATTAGCTGAAAGCTCAGAGCACTCATAGCAGGAAACAAAACATCAAAAAGTTTGGTTAGGAAATAAACTTTCTTTGAAAGTAAAATGTAGAAAAAACTTAAGACAACCTTTACCAAGGAAATAACATCTAAGAAGAAAAAGAAACATCAATAGTTTACAATCATAATTGAAAAGTCACAGCACACCAAAGTACTCAATTTTAACAGTCAGATATTGGTCTTATGTCTCCATTTCTGAGGCAGAGTAAACATCCTAAGTTAATAGTTGGTTCTAGTGTTTTTAAGTTTCTATTTGAATTAAAAACTTATTCCTATAATGTCCTAAGTTTAGCTATTAGTTTTTCTAACGCAACTGCTATCTAAGGTTTAAATTTTTACTGAGAACCAAGAGCGTCCCACTGTTTGCTCCAGCGTAACATTTTGTTTTTTTTGTCAGAATAAGTGGTTGGGTGTAAGGAGACTTAGTCGCTGTCTTGCTTTAACTTATGGGAGTGTTAGAATCCCAGGCTTTAAACAGAGGAATGGTCTATGCTACTTCTTTGTCTAGGACCAGAGGGGAAAAGGGAATTTCTTTTATTGTATTTTTGTTTAGAGAAAGTCTTTTTTTTTTTTTTTTTACGTATTTGGTCTGAGATTCTTGCTGCCAGGAAAAGAGGCCCTGTGCCCAAGAGAGGTATTTTAATTGCTAGTTCTTGACACATTCAAAAGTTTATTTTGTATCGATAAGCGTGGCTTTAAGAAAAGAATCTTTTATGTCTCAGTGTTATGCTAAGTCCAACACCAGAAAACGTATAGATCCTAGGAAAGCATCTCAAGTCTCTCGGGAGTCTATCCGTAGCCTGAGTGGTTTTGTCTGCCAGGGACCTCCAGGGGGTCATAGCCCCTTAGGACACTGTCTCCCACGCCTGCCTTGAATATGATTTCTCATATTGTTTACACAGGCGTTACTGGAGTGGGTGGTAGGCAGACGCGGAGGTGGATGCCGACAATCTCCATCCCAATGTCGGTTCCAGATCAGAGCAGGTTCCAACCCTTCCTTCCCGCCCACCAGTGCTCTCACTTTGACTCTGACACTCTTCGGTTTGGCTGGGAATTAAATTGTTTGTAAATCAGCAAACGTATTATAAGGGCTCCACTTGAGTTTTCGTTCTGCTCGCTTTTAAGCGATCTTTGGCTGCTGGGAAGGAAATTCTCTTCCAGCGCACACTTGATTGAAACTTTTAAAACTTACGTTGTTCGAATCTGTAGCTGGTCATTTTTAAATCACTGGAGTCACTTCACGAGTTATTATTCTTTCCTCTATCACTTAAAATTCTTTCTAATCACTAGACCAGATGCTAGGAGACCGAGAACCACCGGCAAAACAAACATCATTATTGTCCCTTATTTTTTCTCAATTTTCAAACATTTTATATAGAGAGTTGTCTAAAAAAATAATCCTTGCTTCTTCTCACAGAGGTGGTTAGGAGGGTGAGTCAACACATGGATCTGTGTTTGTAATTACATCAAATAGTCTGAACGCAAGGATTATCATTCCTTTCATTCCTCTTCCCTCCATAGGTCCCCAGCCCAGGAGGAAGTCAACCGACTCTGCTAATCATTTAGTAAAAACTCTAAAAGGCTTCATTGGGTTGGAGAGCTGCCTCTAGAAACTACCAAGCGGACCCACTACAACTACCCAGAAAAAATTCATCACATCTTTAATTCGTGTTGTCTCTGAACCACTTCTGGTACCAAAAATCGTATTAGTCACAGGGTTCTTCTACCTAGAAACAGAAACAACAAAGTTCGAATATATAGCGATATACAATTTATGATGTTGTTCATCAGACAGAGTTCCAAGGTGGTCCAAAAACAGGTAGCTGCGCATCGCAGTCCACTGACGAGATGGTCAGTAGCAGAAGGGACGAATCCAGGGAACGTTCAGTCTGTCAAGGCTGGATGTCTCAGTATTCCTAATCTGAAGGCCCGATGGATTCCAGGAGATCTGCCAGTCCATCAGTACACACGTGGGATCCGAAGGGTTGATCACAGCAGCAAGACAAACTCACCAGTGAGAGAGAGGCAAGCCGCAGGAAAAAAGGACCAGCTCCCGGCTGCCATGGCCTTTAATACTGCCCGCTGGCAGAAGGTAACACTACATTTGGGGTGGGCTATCTGGGTTGAGGTAGTCCATCTGAAGATCAATTTTTTCTCTTATTTGTTCTTTAGTCCAGTCAAGTTGACAACCCAGGATTAACCATCAAGTGTTTTCATTTGTTTTCTTTTTTTTTTAATCATTATTTTTATTTTAAATTTTTTTATTTTGTGTCTTTTTTTTTTTTGTCTGCATGTAGGTTTGTGCACCCGTGTCATGCAATGCCATGGAGGTCAGAAGAAGGTCTCGGATTCCCCTGGAACTGGAGTTCTCCTGGAATTGGAGTTACAGACTGTTCTTAGCCACCATGTGGGTGCTGGGGATCGAACCCGGCTCCTCTGCAAGAGCAGTCAGTGCTCTCAACTGCTAGGCCATCTCTCCAGCCCCTTCATTTGTTTTCTTGATCCTAGCCAGTCTTATCTGAATGAGATGATATCTTAAAGTGGTTTTAATTTGCATTTCCTTAATTATTAGTGATGTTGAATGTAACACTTTTTATTTAATTTTATTTATTTCGGTATGGTAGGAATGTACTGTCTGCATGCAAGGTGTGTGGCACCCGTGTTTGTGCAATGCTGCGGAGGTCAAAAGAGGGTGTCGGATTCCCCTGGAACTGGAGTTCTCCTGGAATTAGGAGTTTCAGATTCAGACGGTTCTTGGCCGCCATGTGGGTGCTGGGGATCGAACCCAGGTCCTCTGTAAGAGCGGTTGGCACTCTTAACCACTAGGCCATCTCTTCAGCCCCGAGGTTGAACACTTTTTAAGATGTTGTTCAGGCATCTTCTTCATTTCTTCACTTGTGAAATCTCTGTGTCAGCTCTTTCTACTCCATCTTTTGAGTGAGTCGTTTTTCCTTCTTTGTTTTTTTTGAAGTAGTTTGTATTTATTCTGGAAGTTAATTGCTCGGTCTAATTATCAGTGGTGAAGGTTTTCCTCTCACTCTGTAGGTTTTCTCCTTCCTCACTTGTCACTTGATTGTTCTTCAGTATACAGAAGCTTTTGAGTTTAATGAGGTCCCTCTTGTCAGTTGTTGACCTTATTTCCTGCACAGCTGCTGTCCAATTTAGAAAGTCTCCTCCTATGTCTATATCTTGTAAGTTGCTGCCAATGTTTTCTTCTATCACCTTAAGAGTTTTGGGTTTCCTTAAAGAATGTTCTTGACAATCCTGGCAAGTAAGTTCAGATGTGATTTTTGATCACAGGAATTGCAGAGAAACACTGAAATTGTATGTCTCCCATTGGCTGGGAGTCTCTTACCTTTTCTTTCGTAATTATTTTTCCAGTGAACATGGCCTAACGCTAGGCCATGGTGAACACTTGGTGATTGCTCAGACAATAAAGAACTTGCTTGGGAAGGGGGCAAAAAAAAAAAAAAAAAGAGTTTCAGGTTTCGCATTGAGGTCTTTGATCCATTTGGAGTTGATTTTTGTACAGGGAGAGAGGTAGGGGTTTAAGTTTATTCTTCTAAAAGTGATGATCTAATTTTGCCAACACCATTTGCTGAAGATGCTGTCTTTACTCCATTGAGTCTTCTTGGCCCCTCTGTCAAATATGAGGTGGCTGAAATTGTATGTGCTCAAGTTTGGATCTTCGATTTCGTTCTGTTGGTCTACAGGTCTGTTTTTGTGCCAGTACCAGAATGTTTTTATGACTATGGCCTTGTAATATAGTTTAAAGTCTGGTATAGAGATCCCCGTTGTATTGCTCTTTTTGCTCAGGGTTGCTTTGGCTATTCTGGGTCTTTAGCATTTTCATAAAAATTTAAGGATGTTTTTCCAAGTCGTGAAGAAACTCATGGGGATTTTAATTGGGATTGCATTGAATCTGTATGTTAATTTGGGTAGAATGGACATTTTTACTATATTAGTATTTACAATCAATGAGCATGGGATGTCTTTCCATCTTCTGATGTCTTCTTCAATCTCCTTCTTCAGGGGTTTAAGATTTTTGTGCTAGGAGCTGGAGAGATGGCTCAGTGGTTAAAAGCACTGACTGCTCTTACAGAGGACCCTGGTTCGATTCCCAGCACCCACATGGTGGCTAAGAACTGTTTTAACTCCAGTTTCAGACCCTCTTCTGACTTACACAGCATTGCATGACATGGGTGCACCTATTTCATGCACACAGTACACTCATACACATAAAAAAATAAATTAAAATTTTTTTAAATTTTTGTTCTAGAGAACTTTGGTGTCTTTGGTTAGGTTTGTTCATAGATATTTTATTGTTTTTGAGGCTATTGTGTGTGGGAAGATCTCCTTATATTTCTTCTTCAGTTGTTTGTTGTTGGTGTAAAGAAAGGCTACTCATTTTTCTAGGTTAATTTTGTATCCTGCCACTTTACTGAAACTCTTAATTGTTTCTAGGAGTTTTCTGGTAGTTTTTAGCACCTCTTAGGTAAACTCTCATGTCATCTGCAAACAAGGATAGCTTGACTTCCTCTTTTCAATTGGTACTCCTTTAATTATCCTTTATTGCCTTATTGCCCTAGCAAGCATTTCAAGCACTATATTGAAGAGAAGTGGTGATAGGGGGCAGCCTTGCTGAGTTCCTACCTTTAAGGGGAATGCTTCTAACTTTTCTCCATTTAGGATGATGTTGGCTGTGGGTTTCTTTTATATGGCTTTTATTATGTTGAGGAATTATCCCTCCAGTCCAATTCCCTCTAGGACTTTAAGCATGAAGGAATGCTGGATTTTGTCAAAGGGCTTTTTCTGCATCAATTGAGATGATTATATGGTTTTTGTCTTTCAGTCCATTTATGTGTTTTGTGATATTTATTGATTTTCATATGTTGAACCATCCCTGAATCTCTGGTATGAATCCAACTTGGTCATGATGGATAATCTTTTTGATGTGGGTCTGTATGTGGCTTGCAAGTATTTTTGTTGAGAATGTTTGCATCTATGTTCATTAATGAGATGGGTCTATTGTTTTCTTTTTTGATTGTATCTTTGCCTAGTTGTGGTATTGGTGTGATGCTGGTTTCATAGAAGGAATTTTGGAGATTACCCTCTGTTTGTATCCTTCCAAACAGTTTGAGTAGTAATGGTTGTAAGTCCTCTTTAAATTTTGTATAGAATTCTGCAGTGAAAACATCTGGGCCTGGGCTTTTTTTAATTGGGATGTCTCTTTTTACATTTTCAATTTCTTCATATATTATGGGTCTGATTAAGCTGTCAATCTCTCCTTGGTTTAGCTTTAGTGATTCCCAGGATTTCAGATATTCATCCATTTCTCTTAGGTTTTCAAATTTACTGGAGTATAGGTTTTGAAGTATTCTCATATGATTGTTTGGATCTTTACATTGTCTGTTGTGATATTTCTCCTTTCATCATGAATTCTACTGATTTGGAGTTGCTCTTTCTTTCTTTTGGTTAACTAGGCTAAAGTTCTGTCTATCTTGTTTATTCTTTCAAAGAACCAACTTTTGAATTCATTGATTTTTTGTGTGTTGTTTTCCTTGTTTCTATTTCATTGATTTCTGCTATGATTATTGTTATTTCTTCCTGTCTGTTGGGTTTAGGGTTCATTTTTTGTTGTCTCTCAAGTGTTTTAGCTACAGTGTTAGATCATTTATTTGTGATTTTTCTATTTTTTCTAAATGTAGGCACCCAAGGCTATCAATTTCCCTCATAGGACTGCTTTTAAAGTATCCCATAGGTTTTGTTGTGTTGTCATTTTCATTTAGTTCCAGAAATGTTTTTCTTTCTTTATTTCTTCCTTGACCCATTCATTTCAGGAGTGTGTTGTTTAGTCTTCATGTCTTCTTGTACAGAGTAGGGCTTATCCTGGTATTGATATTGAGCTTTATTGCACTGTGGTCTGAAAGAGTGCATGAAATTATTTCAATCTTTTTGTATTTGTTGAGATTTTTTTTCTGTGTCACAGTATGTCATCGATTTTGGAGAATGTTCTGTGGGGTGCATTGTAGAAAGTGTATTCTGTGGTGTTTGGGTGGAATATTCAGTAGATGTCTGTGAGGTCCATTTGGTGTACTGTATTGTTCAGTTCAGATGTCTCTCTGTTTATTCTTTGTCCAGTTGACCTATCCAAAGGGCTGAGCATAGTATTGAAGTCCCATACTCTTAGTGTGCTGGGATTAATCTGTCCCTTAAGGTCCTGCAGAATTGTGCTTATAAAATTCAGTGCACCAGAGTGCATATATATTGTTGACTGTGAAATCCTCATGGATAATTGTTCCTTTGATAAGGATGTAAGGGCCCTCTTTGTCTCTTCTGATTAGTTTTACTTTGAGGACTATTTTGTATGATATTAGAATAGCAACTCCTGCTTGCTTTTTGGTACCATTTGCTTGGAATATTTTTTCCATCCTTTCACCTTAAGTTGGTGCCTATCCTTGAGGATGAGATGGGTCTCTTGTAGACAGCATAGAGATGGGTTCTGTCTCCTAATCCATTCTCCCAGTCTATGTCTTTTGATGGGGAGTTTAGACCATTAATATCTAAGGTTATTATTGAGAGATGTATGTTGCTTCCTTTCACCTTATTTTCTGTTTGCATTCTTGGTCTAGGTTTCTATTTCTGCAGTTATACCATTATTAATTACTCTCTCTAGCTGCTTTGGGTTAGTTGCTCCTTTCCTCTGACCTTTGAATTGCTTCAATTATTTTCTGAAGGGTTGGTTTTCTGTAAATGAATTATTTCATATTATTTATATAATGAAAGATTTTTCTTTCTCCTTCAACTATAATCAACATTTTTTCTGTGTTGGCATCTATAGTCGTTTAGTACTGGAAATACTTTGGTCCATGTTCTTCTGGCTTTCATAGTTTGCACTGAAAAGTCAGCTGTAATTCTGATAGGTTTCCCTTTATATGTAAATTATTGTTTTTCTCTTGTGGCCTTCAGTATTTTGTCTTTATTTGGGGCATCTAGTGTTTTAACTATAATATGGTGTGGGGAATTTCTTTTCTGATCTTGTCTATTTGGTGTTCTATGTGCTTCTTATATTTGTATGGGTTTGTCGTTTTTCAGTTTGGGGAAATTTTCTTCTATTTTCTGTTGAAGATCTGATCAATACCATTGTCCTGGGATTCTTCTCCTTCCTCTATCCCTATGGTGTGCAGGTTTGATTTTTTCATAGTGTCCCACTTTTCCTGATTGTTCCACTCTTGTGGGTTTTTTTTTTTTTGTACTCTTTTCTTGAGCCTTGTAGTTCTTCCATGTTATCTTCCAGTGTTGATCATCTATTTTCTGCTTCATTCAATCTGTTCCTGAGGCTTTTTCCCATCCTTTCCTGCTGATTGGATGAGTGTTCAGTTTCCTTTTTCATTTCATCCTGTGATTTCTGTAGTATTTCCAGTTCCTTCTGGAGTTTGTCATTCTCTCCTCCTAGACCCTTGACTCTCTGGTCAGTTTCCTGTTTCATTTCAGTGTGGGATCTTTTCAGTGTTTCTACTTCCTTCCAGAGTTTGTCATTCTCTCCCCCTAATTCTTTCTGGAGTTTGTCATTCTGTCCCTCTAGGTCTTTCTGGAGTTTGTCATTCTCTCCTTTTAGTTCCTTCATTTGTTCTTTGTATTCCTTGATTTCTTTGGGTATGTCTATGATTGTTCTTTTAAGATCTGTGTCCTTGGCTACCTCCAGGGAGATCTCATTGTTGGAGTCTTCTATAGGACTGATAGAGTTTGGTGGGAATTTATTATTTGCTTTTCCCATGTTGTTGTTTTTTCCTGTGCTTTGGGCATGTGGATTTGTTTTCTTATAATCTGATGTGAAATTCAAGTATTTTTTCACTGTGTTGAAGGCTTACTTGTTTTCTTCAGGTGCTTTCATTGTTTTCTTCTTATTTATGAAGGGATGGCTGGCGTGTTTCAGGTTTTCTCTTTAGGTTGTGTATTGAAGGTCCAGCTACCACTTCTCTTTCTGGTCTGAAGCTTCTCCAGAGATCTGAACGGTAACACATCAGGTCAGCTAGCTGCTAAGCATGTCTGCTCACTCACTCCAGATGCTTCCTGCTGGCCTGTTCCTTTAGGTTGGCTGTGGAGTAGCAGGTTTTGCTGTCTCTTCTGTTACCTTGTCCTTGCAGTCACTACTGCTGTTCCCACTGGGATGTCCACACCATAAATTGCGTAGGGGTGGGGGGTATGACAAGGCTACCTTCACCCAGCCCTCATGGCCTGCATCTAACCCAGGTTGGGGTTGCTGGGATCTTCATCTAGCCCTTGCTGGAAGCCAGGGCAGGGCCTCCATCTCAATCCAGGTTGCTGGGACTTTCCATTTCATGGTTTCTAATGGATGAAGCCTGGACTTGTTTACTCAAGACTCAACTCACTTCTCACTGGAAAGCTGTACTTGGTGTGCCAACCAAAGTCATGATCCCATCTCAAGGCTCAATTGGATAAGGATCTGCTTCCAAGTTCATGTGATTGTTGATAGAATTCAGTTCCTTGTGCCTTGCTAAGCAGAGACCTCAGTCTCTTGATGGATAGCAACTAGAGGCTACCTTCTGTTCCTTGTAAAAGAGGCCTCTCCAATATGACCATCAAGACGAGTGAAAGTCTGGGAAGAGAGACTGCAGGCCCAGGTAATACAGCCATGGGACTGAAATCCCATGCCTTTGTCCTATCTGCTATGGTTTGGGCAATGAATGCCCCCCCCCAAGGCCCATGTGTTAAAGGCTTGGTCCCTAAATTATGATACTACTGAAAGGGTGGAACCTTCAGGCTATCTAGCCCTTGGGGCACACTGGACTCTGGCTCCTTCCTGTCTCTTTTGATTCCTTGCTGCCATGAGGTTAGCAGGCTTCCTTGGGCACATGCTTTCACCACAATGTACTATAGCCACCACGGGCCCAAAGCAGCAGAGCCAATAACCACAGATTGAAACCTCTGAGACTGTGAGTCAAAATAAACTCTACCAGGGGCTGGAGAGATGGCTCAGCAGTTAGGAGCTCTGACTATTCTTGAAGAAGACCTGGGTTCAAATCTTAGCATCCATGCTTAAGAGTGAGAGGGTTGCAAAGCTTAAGAGTGAAAGGGTGGCTACAAGTATTTGTAAGAAGGGATCCGAATCCCCTCTTCTGTCCTCTACACAAACTGCATGACAGTCCTCTACACAAACTGCATGACATGGAGCACTTACATACATGCAGACACAACACTCATACACATAAAATAAAAATAGATACATTTAAAAAAATCCTTCCACCTTCTTGTTGTTTCTGTTTTAGAGACAGGGTCTGACTATGTCTATAGACCATCCCAGAGTTGCCTCAGTCTCACAGAGGTCCTCCTGCCTCTGTCTCCTGAGTGCTGGCATTAAATGTGGGCATCACCACACCCAGCAAATCCTTATACTTTTTAAGTTGAGATATTTGTCATAGTGACAGAAAGCTAACACACTATCAAAGGTAGACTACAGATCCCATCCCCACTCAAGAGGGGAGGATTGATTACTCAAGGGCATCAGTTGGGATCATGGATACCATCTCAGAGTCTGCTCACCACAGGGTAGAAGGAAAGGAAATAGAAAACTGGTCCTGCTGTCTTCTGAGTAAGAATTCTAAGAAAAACAGATGACAGGAGAGAACAACTACTAGATGGGCAACTGGGAGGGAAAGTTTTCAAAGTATAAGTCAAGATGAATATGAATTCCACGTACTGAAGTTATAGACAAATTTCATGCTCTAACTTTTTCTAGGTATTTTGTTAGTAACAATCTGCTTAGCAGTTGTTATTAACGAAGTCAAACATACTGGTCCAGAAAGCAGTGAGCGTCACATGAGAGGAATATACCCCCTTCCGTAAGACATGCGACTCCCAAACTCTAATTCTAATATGGTCTAAGGCATAATGTCACAATGGCCACCTTCTGGGAGGACAGCCTATCATCTCACCAGCACAGAGGTGCACAAATAGTGAGAAATCAGTACACTACTGAAATTAGTGTATGTCACCTTGGGAACTAAAAAGACATTGTTCTCAGTGCACTCAACTTGGTAGAGCAGCTCCCTGAAAGCACTAAGGAAGCTCATTGGTGTTTGTTGTTGAAGATTGAGCAGCCAGGGTTAGATGCAAGTAGCTGATGTGATTAAAGTCCAATTCATTGTGGAGCTGTTTCCTCATGCAGTGGGTGGAGCAGAGACACTGATATTCTGGACATGGATCTGCCTTGAAAGCCAGCTTAACATGGGACTTATGAGAACACCTGGCATTTAGATAGAAATTACACATTCCTTATCCCTCTGCTGCAGGACAGTTTCCTCAAATGAGCCAAGAGGATAAAGACTTAGAGAGTTCAGCTGGATAGTAAAAGGAAGGAGGGAGTTGAAGTCTGGCCAGTGCCTTTTCTAAGGGTTCCAAGTTGCTCATGTCACTGTTGCTTAGCTAGTAGCTAATGGCTTCTTGGATCTCAGAAAACAACTGTTGCCTCCAGTTTCCCTTCATAAGGACCTCTGCTTCCTTTCCAGCCACAGTTTGTTGTTGTTGTTGTTGTTGTTGCCCCATGACCTCCCCACCTTCCTTGCAGTGCTGGTTTTGACCCATTGAGTAGCAGGTTTTTCACTGGAGTCTGGCAGCCCGGGCTCTGGTCCTGACTCTGCCCTCCAGTGGTAGCCTCCTGTGTACATGTCTCTTCTGATGAGTGAACAAACTGCCCCCTCAAGTTCTTCTGTGCATTTTCAGGATTTCTAGAACATTTGAGCAAATGGGTATTGCATAAACTTATGAATCTAAATTAACATGAAGCACCATGCTTTCTCTTTTTTACACTTTTGAATGTGCTGTTCCCATGGCAGCTTTCCCACGGCTTCTCTGTCCTGCCTGACACCATTCACCTTCTAACCCAAGCCGAGGACTCAGCTGTTTTCTCCTCTTCAGAAAAGCTTTGCAACCCTCTCACTCTTAAGCATGGCCTCATGACTTGCCTCGGTCCACTTAACACAAATAGAAATTAGACACACTTTCTAAGCAGTTGCTTGAAGAACCAGTGCCTAAGCTGCCACGTTGGCCTTCTACTCTTGTGATATGAAGTTCTCTCTGTTCTCTGCTTGGAGGAAGAACACAAAAAGCAGAAAACTTTGTTCCAAAAACAAATAGGCATAATTTCAATAAAAACGTTTAGCGTTTAGGACAGAAGTTTAGCCTCAGGGAGGCCTGGAGGACAGAGGAGCTCTGGAGACTGAGGGTGGGCTACCTGATACCCTGGCCTTGTTCACATCATGCTTAGGCCAAACAGAATGAAATACATTTGAAACAGGGATGGGCTTATAATGTTCTTATGAGGCTTTCAATGGAAATAATTATAGGTGCCTTGCATGTTAAGACTTAAATCCAGAAGAAAAGATTAGATGAATGTGTGTGCACCTGACTTTTAATTAAATAGGTATTGCTGTGTTATTAGGAGGAAGTGTTTCTGATGGACTAGAACAAACAGGATAAGGTACATATTGTGTTACAAGACTGAAGGAAAATTAGAATTATTAGATACATTTTATTAAGATACAATGCTTCCAAATATATTAACAGATAGTTCTTTTTCTATCATTACAGTCCAGGGTAACTTCCGTTGCCTCAGCCTCCTGAGGGCCTGGCTTTTTGTCAGTCTTTTTGAACTGAGATTGAAGTCTTCTCTGCTTCCTTCCATGTATCACATGAGGAGAGAACCATGGAGTACAGGAAATGTAAGGGGCCTTCAGGCCTGTGTCTGGGGAGACTATTGCACTCCCCCACAATGTGATGAGAAAAAAAGTCAGTTCTGTTTGTGACAATAGGGTCTGGAGCTCAGCTGGTAAAGTACTTGCCATGCAAGCACAAGGACCCAAGTTTAGATCTCCAGCATCCAAGTAAAAGCTCCCTCCTGGCACAGCATGGTGGAGATGGAGACAGACAAATCCCTGGGCTCACAAGCCAGCCAGGCTAGCCAATGGGCATGCCTCAGGTTCAGCGAGAGCCGCTGTCTGAAAATGCAAGGTGGAGAGCAATAGAGGAAGATACCCGGCATCAGCCTTTGTCACACACACACACACACACACACACACACACACAAATATGACAGTCGGCATTCACAGGAAGAGGTGCTCTGGAACATCATGACAGACCCTCCAGCTCTCCATTATCAAGTGGTGGTAGCTGGCCTGTCCATGTGGCAATATCAGCTTCACCCACCATGCCACATAGGCTGTGTGAGTTGGGGAATAAAGCAGGTGATAGTGAACCAGAGAGGAAGGGTTCAGAGGGATGGAGACAAAAGCCAACCCAAGGAATGACTTTCCCTTGATTCTGCTACACTTATCTGAGTCTCCCTTTGCACCATCCTCCTTCCTTGCTGTTTTTATTTACTTTATTGTGTGTGTTTGTACACTCCCATGTGTGTGTGTGTGTGTGTGTGTGAGAGAGAGAGAGAGAGAGAGAGAGAGAGAGAGAGCTGGCATGCCTATGCACATTAGGACGTCAGAGGTCAAAAAGTCAAAGACAACTTTCCAGAATTGGTTCTTACCTTCTACCTGAGTCTCCTTTGTTTCTGTTGCTCTGGGCTGGAGAGTGCAAGCTTCTAGGCAATTCTCCTGTCCACCTGTTGGAATTACAGATGTGTGCCACCACATCTGGCTTTTTATATAGGTTCTGGGGATCAGTTCAGGTTTGCATGGGAAGTGCTTTTACTCACTGAACTAGTGCCGATGTCCCTTATTGTTTTATACTTAGTGAATTAGGACTTATCCTCTCTGGATATCATTTTCAAAATGTTTCAAAGCCATACACACATTATCTGGAGAACCCCAGGTTGAAATGCATGCTGTAGTTCATAGCACTTTGGGTTGTTCCTGTCTGGGGAAGAAGGTGAATCTATGTCCATTTGTCACCACTAGGTTAGGCAGAAGCATTTTATGGTGATGACTGCAATTTTTATGTTAGGCATACTCCTGAACATCTTTTAAGCATTCTTTCTATAAGTTTATAAGTAGGGCTGGAGAGAGGTCTAGTGGTTGAGAGCGCCAACTGCTCTTGCAGAGGACCCGGGTTCGATCCCCAGCACCCACATGGCGGCCGAGAGCCGTCTGAGACTCCAATTCCAGGAGAGCTCCAGTTCCAGGGGAATCCGACACCCTCTTCTGACCTCCACAGCATTGCACTACACGGGTGCACAGACCTGCATGCAGACAGTACATTCATACACATACAGAAATAAATAAAAATTTTTAAAAAAGTTTTTAAGTAAAGTGTGAGGACCAAGCTGACTCCATTTTAGCTTGGTCAGCTCCATCTTGGCCTAGAGTTCACCCCAGAGTTTTACAAAAAGGACAAACAAAGGCATGGCATAGATAAATCAATCCTTTATTAGTAGAGCGATTTAACTTCTGCCAAAAAAGCATACTTTATGAGAATGAAAGGTTCAGACCAGGTAAAATAATAGAACAAAGAGTCCAGAGCAGGTGAATACACAAAATAAAAAACTGATTGCTCTGTAACCAAGATCCCATCAATCAGAGGAGGAGACACCATGACTATGATAGAAACCCCTAACTGGGAATAAAAGCTAAGGGAAATTGGGTCTCGAGGCCACTGCCCTCCAGTCCCATGGGAGTGTGCTCGGCCTGATGAGTCGTCTGCTCTATCTACTCTGTCTGAATTGTTGGTTGTTGTGGCTTCTTTTCTGCTTGCTTGTAACTAACCCTCGATTAAACTTATAGCTACAACTATTTGTAGCCCCCTGGGACCTTTCTTGCGTGAGTGTGGCAGATTGAGCCTAACATTCTTGGAGGACCCACTGAGATCCGCCACCTCCGCCCCCCCCCAGGGGGGGGTTCTCCCACTTCACAGGATGCCGGCAGGCCTTGGAGAAAAAAAGCACTTTAAAAGGTACTGAGCTTAAACTAGTTTTGGTCTTAGGTTTTAGTGGCGCCAGGGTTTTTGCCCTAGAGGAAGGTCGGACGCGACTAGTTCCACTGGGCATGGGAGAAGGAGGATGCTCCGACTCTCCAGGAGATGAATCAGAAATTCGTCTTGAACCAGACCTAGGAACAGCTTGGTATTCAGTTTCGGGGCATGGGCAGTGGACCCAGCCCTTTGATTCTGGTCACAGCTCTGGTTACGGCAGACAGCCCCTGCTGTCTGAATATCTTCTGTGCTTTCCGTATCCTTACCGTGTTCATGTGATTTGTGGATTTTGTGCTTTTCTCCTCGTTACTGGCTTTGTTTCCATTCTTTTGTATTTTGAATCTAACATGGGACAATCTACCTCTTCATATCCCCAAACAACTCCCCTTTCTTTGATGCTTAATCACTTTAAGGAATTCAAAAAGGCCACTGCAGGGATGGGAACCATCACTACTGGGAAACTACGCATATTTTGTGAATTAGAATGGCCTGCTTTTAAGGTCAGATGGCCTTCAGAAGGTTCTTTTGACTAACGTACTATGGAATTGGTATTTGCTGTGATTTGGGGGGAACCGGGTCATCCAGAGAAGGAAGCATACATTTATGTGTGGCAGTCTCTGGTTAGTCAGCCTCTGGGCTGGATGAAATCTTACCTTCCCCCACTTTCTAAGAAACAGATTCTCCTTGCCCAGACAAAGTCAGGATTAAAGAAGCAGGAATCTCTCCCAGCCATCCTCCCTCCTAGCCAGGAGGAAGGCCTCCCACCCCCATACAATCTTATGGCTCCTGACCCTGATCCGACCAGGAATGCGCAGGCTCCCCTTGCACCCGACTCCACAGGGGAAGCCCCAGTGGCGGTAGACACTCCTCTGCCAGTACTCTCTCCCTGCCACACTAGGTCAGGAAAAGAGATTACACCAGAGATATTTCCCCTTCGAGTTGTCGCCCCTCCATTACCAGGGCAGGAACAGCCCTTTTTGGTGTACACCCCTTTACTTCTTCTGATTTATACAATTGGAAAAGACAGACCCCTCCTTCTCTGAGAAACCCCAGGCCCTGATAGAGTTGCTGGATTTAATCTTTTCCACACACCAGCCCACCTGAAAGGATATTCAGCCACTTTTACAGGTTCTATTCACTACTGAGGAAAGGGAAAGAATCTTGCACCTGGCCAGGAAGGCAATACCTGGAGAAGACGCCGACCCAGTGAGGATCCCGATACTACCACCCCTGCTTTCCCCATGACCAGACCACAGTGGGATCCTAACTCGGCAGCAGGTAGGGAGTCGCTCCGGGTCTACCGCCGGATTCTGATGGGGGTTCTCTGGGCTGCAGCTAGATGGCCCACAAATTTGTCTAAGGTAGGGCAGGTCCAGCAGGAAGCGAATGAATCTCCTGCTGTTTACCTAGAGAGGCTGTTGGATGCTTATCGCACTTACACTCCAATAGACCCTATGGCTCCTGAAAATCAGAGAGCTATAAATGTAGCTTTTGTAAGTCAGGCAGCACCAGATATCAGAAAAAAGATCCAAAAGATCAAAGGATTTGAGGGGAAAAAATTTGTCAGAGCTCATGGAAATAGCCATGAGAACATCCAACAATTGAGACTCTCCTGATGAAAGACAAACCAGACGCCTAGCCAAAATCTTACTTGCAACCACTGAGAGACCATGAGGGAGCTTACAGATGCAGAGAGGTATGGTCGCTGCTCACCCAGGAGTGAGACAGGAGTGGAACCCAGGCAACGGTAAGAAAACACCTCCCTGTTGACCCTGTCTACGGGTCATGTAACGTCAGGTACTCGAGGGGAACCCCAAAACCTGTGAAGATAAGCAAGAGAGAGAAAGGAGACCAGGCTAGCAAGCTCTTTTGTCAAGGTCTCAGTTTATTGTAGAGTAAGAGTACAATTTATAAGGCAATGAGGCGGGAAGAAGCAGGAAGAAGGGAGGGGGCAGAGGGTGACTTTTGCAAAAGTCCAAAAGTTTCTCACGGGGGCTGCTGCATCAGCAGAACTGCCTGCTTGAGATAAGCTCTCTCCAGAGCATCTGGTAGTTAATCTTACAAGTAACTCGTCCTTGAGCAAGGCAGGAAGCTTCTCTGCACGTCTCTGGAACATCTGGTGGTTAGTCTTGTGAGTAGCTCATCCTTGAGCAAGGCAGGAAGCCCCTCTGCACTTCTGCACTTCCATGGGAACAGCTCTCAAGCCATTTCAGAGTTAACCCTTTATGGGCAGGCTTACAGCTCCTCACATATCCTCCTTCTTTACATTAAGAAGGCTAGGGAGATTTTCAGCCAGAGTGGCATCATCAACCGATTGTGTGGCCGTCCCTGTCTTAGGATTGACCTCTACAAGACTCCCTTCCTTACCCGTCTTTGGATACCCTGTCGTCCTCAGGGCTCCTGTCTTAGGTTGGTAAGAGGGGAGAGGAAGTTGCCTGTCCTTGGGGCGGCCACCTGGGCTGGTATAGACCAGCCTACTCTATAGCCTGGGAACAATGTTTAGAGCAAGTGAAAATTGAGCCTTCCTGGTGTAGGTGCAGAAGCAGTTTTGGTGTTTTCCTCGTCATTACTCGCCAGCTGGTGATAATGGACCGAGACTGATGGAGCAGCAAGGGAAGAATCTATTTGAGACTTAATAAAACTTGTTAGTCGTTGGAATGCCCAAGACCCAAATGAAAGTAATAAGAGTAGTCCCATAAGAGGTCCCAAGATACTGGGTAATAGGGTGGACAACCAAGGATAAGTGGAAAACCAATTTTTATACCAGGATTTTGTTGTTTGTGTTTTAGAAAAGTCCTGAGGTCAGCAGTGGATTGTTCTCCAAAGGAGATGTTGGCTGGGGATCCAAGCCCCCCAAAATTATAAAGGCCTTTTGCCTAAATGGATATCTACAGGAGAAGGCGATAAGCCCTGTTGTCAAGACCTTGTATAAACATGGAAAAAATATTTTGAGCACAACTTGCAATGTACAGTTGGCCTCTAAAATGCCAAGAGAGGTTACCAAAGGCCACTAACCAAAAAGCAATATGGTCTCCTTGAGTCAAGCAAGACTTCTGTCAGAAATAAGCTACACCTCATGCCTGGAAATCTGTCAGCAGTGGCAGCCATGTATGCTATATCCCAAATCTAATTGGCTATTAGCTCTCTCTTGGAGGAATAACATGGCTGATGCCAAGACTTATTCCTCTATGGTTAGGAGATTATAAGCCACAATAAGACACTTGTCATCTTTAGAAGAAAATCACATCTTATGGATTAACATACCACCAAACATCTGTGTCTAATCCACATGTAACCTTCCATAATAATATATGTTTAAATACCTGTAATCTAATTGCCTGAGCTTTGTTAGTAGATTAAAAAGGTACCCTGGATAACCTGTCAACCATGAAGGGAAACATCTGCGCTAGAGTCAAAATGACATCTCCAGAAAAAACACTGCTTTGCTTCTCACCCACCCTTCTCACTCAACTGTTGCCCTCTCTCCCAAAGCCTAGGAAACAATTGAGAAGGGAGGCATGTAGAATGTAAGGGCTGTGGAGAAACTGGGGTAATGTGGAACTACAACTATGTGGACTGGGACTCTTAATTGATCAACATGCTTGGCATACGGGCTTCTCCAATTGAATTACGGGAACCTTAGGTTGTTCAAAATATGACATAAGATACTTAAAAACCCACCTTTACAAGTGGGGCTCGCCCTCTTTTTGTATAAAAGAAGGGAGGATTGTGGCAGTCTTGAAAGAGTCCTGGTTAGACTTTAGTCTGGGAGTGGAAGCATCAGAGTTGATGGGCATCGTGGGAAGTAAGGCATGTTCTTCCTGGAGCTACAACTGGGAAAATGAGATGGGTCCCCAGTAAAGGCATCAGAGTGTCCCTTAAGAAGAGTTATCATTTTCCTGTGGTGGGGACATTCTTAAAGCTCAATTTAAATAGCTTAGATCTCTCTCTGGTCACTTCATATGATCCTGGAAAAATGACACTCCAGAGACAGACAACAGGTTAGATATAATTTTAAAAAGCTTTTGGGAATTTGGGATCAATCTTGTAGGGATTAAATACCCTTCAGGGACTGTGGTCAGGTTTGCAGTGTTGGACAACAGTAATTGTGGGGTGTGGTTGAGGCATGATTAAGTCATTGTGATACAGAGCACTTGCTGGTGGGAACCTACAGAATTTGAAGGTCTGCCATAGCTCACACTTGGTCCTTTCTTCAGCTGAGAGCATATGAGGAGACCAGAAGCTTCTCCTGTGTATACTGGGAGCCAAAGCTGTCAGAATACATGCTCCAGAAAATTACAACTTGCTTATCTCTGAGTTTACCAGAGCAACTTTACTAACCTCAGGAATTTATGAGTACAGCTTGCTTATCTCAGAACAGCCTAGATCCCAGCTAGATCCCAGTGCCGTTTAAATTTTAAAAATTTAAAAATCACATTGGAGACGTTGATGATGGGATTAGTAAAAAATACTTACAAAAAGAAAANAACAATAAGTGATATTTGTGAGTACAAGCATCCTTCTGTAAAACCAATTTGCGAGCAGTTGTGCCAAACCCACACAGCTCATGGGTCCCACCATCCAGCAGGAGGGGCTGTATGTTCATCAAGTTGATCAAATGAGTGTCCAGTCTATTTTTGTAGTTTCACCATTCACCCCAATCGCAGCTTACATTCTACCGTGCCCCCTCTCCGCAGATTGTTCCCTAGGCTTAGAAAAGGGCCCAGGTGGATGAGAAGCAAAACAGTCTACTTTCTCTGGAGCTGTTGTCTTGGTCTCTTAGTCAATTCTGGCTGTTTTTTTCATGGCTGTTCAGCTGCCAGGCATAACCTTTTAATCTACTAATGACAGCAATGCAATTAGTATGTAGGTATTTAAACATTATAAATACTTATGTAGTCTACATATAGCATGACACATCGAATATATAGGTATTTAAACATTACTAATTGTTATGGTAGGTTACTTTGGTATAGACACAGTGTTTGGATGGTATGTTAATCCATGAGTTACATTTTCTTCTGTTAAAAATGACAGGGTCTCGTTTGTGGTTTATAACATCTCTTACCATTAGAGGATGTAAGCTTGTGGCATCAGCCATGGGTTATTCCTCCAAGGAGAGAGCTAAGCCAATTAGATTTGGGATAATCAGACATATGGCTGCCACTGCTGCACAGTATTTTCAGGCAGATGAGGTGTAGTGTGTGCTGATGGAGGAGTCTTGCTTGACTCAAGGAGACCCTTATTTGCTTTATTGGTTTAGTGGCCTTTGGTACCTCTCTGGCATTCCAGAGACCATCTGTATCTTGCAAGTGTTCTCCATACATTTTCCCATGTTATTATCAGTCTTCAACAGCAGGGCTTATCAGCCTCTCTTCCTGCAGATATCCCGGTTTGGAGGCAAGGAGCCTTTACCTTTTGTGGGGGTTGGATCCCCTGGCCAACATCTCCTTGGTGATATCCACTGTTGATGTCAGAGCTCCCGTTATTAATATTTTTGCTTAAGTGTGTAGCTTAAGGAGACTTTAGCATTTATTTGGTTCTGAATAGCAAATATCCTTTTCACAGTTTCTATGTCACATTAGTCAATAAAGAAGGCAGTTTTACCGATTTTACAAGAGGAATCCTCTATAACACTGGCTCCAATCTACAGTGGAGAACGACCTCATCATCATCATATTTCTCCTTTTCTATGGGGGGAGTTAAGAAAGTCTCTTGGTATTAAAAACCTTGCAGCACCTAGAAGATAAGCTTCGTTAGGATCATTAAAAATCATTTGTTACTAGTAGGGATCCAGAGAGGGGCCTGATGGTTCTGCAGCAATCTGAGGCATTTCTTCCCTTCAATCGCCCAGAGGAGTCAATCCTTCTGCTGGCACTTTCTGATACATCTACTCACTGCAAAGCCGCATTTCTTTCTCAGCCATTAAATGGTGATACTCTGGCCTGTTGGAACATACAAATCCATTCCATAGTTAGTTTTAAGATTTGGATTGCGAAGGTTTTTGACGAAAAGTTTTTTGTTATCTATCTATATCCCCTTTTTTTTTTTAGGTTTTTATTTTTGACCATGAGTCTCAAAAAAAACAGTTGTATCTATTTATACCTATAGGTGGATATAGGCACAGATTTCATCAGTCACCCATGCTGGTTTTGGGTTACTGTATGTGATTAACTTGGAAACAAACTTTATTTTTAAATTAAATCATCCTATAGGTGAACGAGATTGCTACCAGTGATTCTATATGACAGCAAAATTATAGAGAACATTTGTTTATACCAATCCCAAAGTAATTGTTATACAGTTTTTAATTAAACTAATGTGGACAACAGCAATTTATATCACACATTAACTCAGATGCATTACCTTTTTTTTTCAGCCTTTAAACCAATGTTGTTTAATATGCACATATTACTTTTTACTAAGCCTAAAACACCATGTTCCTGTAGACAGAGTCTGGGAAACTGGATATTTGTTGAACTCACGTCAGTTAAATGATTAATCGAATATATATCTGTCCCTCTCCCACCCTCCCACCCTTCCCAGTTCACCATTCAGTCAGTTTTCTGATGCATCTTTCTGTTGTTGTTCTTTTAATATGCATCCCTCTCCACAAAAATATTTACTGCGGAGATACATCACAGCTATATTTATTGCGTCTGCTTTCACAATAGGCAAAAACTGGAATCAACCCAAATGCCCCTCAACTGATGAGTGGATTGAGAAAATGTGGTACATGTACACAATGGGATTCTATGCAGCGGTAAAGAAAGACAACATCATGAACTTTGCAGGTAAATTGGATGGAGCTAGAAGACATCATGTTAGTGAAGTAACCAGTCCCAGAAAAACAAATGACAAATGGTATCTCTCATATGTGGAATGCTAGTACCAATAACCAGTTTAATATTGTCTTTGGGAGAGGGATGCATACTTAAAAGAACAAACACAGAAAGATTGCATCAGAAAACTCTCTTTCCCTTTTAAGGACACTTTCTGGGAGTAGCTTTTGATACTTTTGCTTATCATCCTTTACTATAAATTAACCATATAAAATGATATATTTGGGGGGGCTGGAAGGATGGCTCAGTAGTTAGGAGCACTGGCTGCTCTTGCAGAAGACCCAGGTTTGGTTCCCAGCACCCACAAGGCAGCTAACAACAGCCTGTAATTCCAGTGCCAGAGGATCCGAAGCCTACTTCTGACCTCTGTAGGCACTGCACATACATGGTACATATGGATATACATGCAGGCAAAACATACACATAAAATAAAAACAAATGAAAGGAATTTTAAATGATATTTTTTGTTTGGAAAGTAATGTGTCCTCTAGAAATGGAGATTCTGTGGCAAAAGAAGATGGACATTGGAGTTAATTAGAAGGTGTTTTCCTTGTGGTGGGACTTCTAATACAGAATTCTTTATGTTAGGCTCAATCCGCCACACTCATGCAAGAAAGGTGCCGGGGGGGGCTACAAATAGTTGTAGATATAAGTTTAATCAGGGTTAGTTACAAGCAAGCAGAAAAGAAGCCACAACAACCAAAATCAGACAGAGTAGATAGAGCAGACTACTCCATCGGCCGACACACTCCCATGGGACTGGAGGGCAGTGGCCCGAGACCCAATTTCCCTTAGCTTTTATTCCCAGTTAGGGGTTTCCATCATAGTCATGGTGTCTCCTCCTCTGATTGATGGATCTTGGTTACAGATCAATCAGTTTTTTATTATGTGTATTCACTGCTCTGGACTCTTTGTTCTATTGTTTTACCTGGTTTGGACCTTCTGTTCTCATAAAGCATTTATGCTTTTTTGGCAGAAGTTAAATCGCTCTACTAATAGGGATTGATTTATCTATGCCATGCCTTGTTTGTCCTTTTTGTAAAAACTCTGGGGTGAACTCTAGGCCAAGATGGAGCTGACCAAGCTAAAATGGAGTTCAGCTTGGTCCTCACATTCCCCCTTTTGTCTAGTTTATAGAGACAAATCTTTAGTCTCCTTCTCTCAGTTTCCATTGCTGGGAGGGGGTTGTATTGGACCCTTAGAACCATCAATTGTACATCCTTGATTCTTTGTTGAACGAATTGAACTAATTTGTTAATAATGCATGGCCTAAAGGTGAATAAAAAGCAAGAAAATGGCAGGGGCCCTGGTACTGCAGACATAAGGGAGGTGAGCCATGGTGAATTATGAAGAAGGACTCAAACCAACTTGTCTTTTTTCCCATTCTTATTTTTCTTTGATTTAAACTTCTCTTAACCTTTGCCATGGAATCTTTCACAATTCCAGAGTGGTCTGCATAAAAACAACATTTTCTTCCTGAGGCAACACACATAGTCCCCCTTGTTGCATAACAACTAAGTCTAACCCCCTTCTATTGTTGTAGAATCTCACTATTGTCTGATAATGAAGTCAAGTGACTTCCTGGAGGTGGTTATAGAAAGTTTCTGATCCTCTATAGCGATGTCATAGCAGCTTCTAGTTACGATAGTGAGAGTTCTGGGTGACTAGAGAGGCTCATACCAGTTCCAGTACCCACTATTCCTATTCCCATAAGCAGGCTAGGGTGGTGGCAGAGACAGCTCCCTTTTAGCTCTGACCAGCATTGGTTCCTTATTTAATTATAAACTTCATAGATATACCTCCTCTTGATTGATATCAATATCTGAGGGAGGAGGTGAACTAAAATGCAAAAGCTGTTTGGTTCAGGATGTGTCCATGGGCGCAAGCAGTCAGCCCATTAGTACTAAGCCCACCATCCCTGGGGTGGGGCCACATAATATTATACTAATTTGAGTGTTGGACTAATAGTGTCACACATTTTTTGATAATTTTAGGGACTATGTCCTATCCAGGCCCCTTGTCCTTGTACATTCTGGAGAGTTAGTCAATTTAGTTTATTCTGCACCTGCATTTAGTAGGTGCATTTTCTACTGTATAGTTAGTAATTTAAAGCCGACTGCCTCATAATAAGCGGGGTCTTACATCATAGCATATAGCCAGCAATTTTGGGTGATGTTTGGGTTGAAGCATTTAACAAAGTTGTAACTAGCTGACATAAGGTCCCATAATGAAATCTGACCCAGAGTTAAGAATTTCCTTAGTGGCAGCAAGGCAGGACTTGGCCTCTAGGCTTAGTGGGTAAGGGACGCTTAATCACTTCCTTTGTAGGGCTGGAGGATTTAGAACTTGTGTTAGGCCCTACTGAAAGTTTACTTACAGATGCTTATAAATAGTTGCACCGTTATAAGGGTCCTGGGTCTGACATGCCTCGTTTTGCTCTCAATGCCCCATTTATTTTTCCAGCTGTCCAGCCCCTTAGTTATTCTTTCCTTGTTGAGTAATCTAATTATTACTTTTGGGGGGTAGTCCCCGACTGGGTTTACTCATTCTGAGTGGATGGATTTAAAGATATTGATATCAAGTACCCTCCTTTTGTTTCCCACCAAGTAAATCCAGTAGTTTCACATCCCCAGGAATGGCAGAAAATAATCTCGCAGCATATACCACACCTGTGTTTGTCTTGGGGGCAGGATAAAAATAAGTAAAGGCATGGCCGGGTGTTGTGGCACATGCTTAATCCTAGCATTGGGAGGCAGAGGCAGGGGATCTTTGTGAGTTACAAGGCCATCCTGGTCTACAGAGTGAGTTCCAAGACAGCTGAGGGCTACAAGGAGACCCTGTCTAAAAAGACAAAAAACAAATAAAAAGAAACAAAAAAAAAATAAAGTAAGGATAAACAACACCAGGGCCTGTATTACTGCAGTTAGGTCACAAAAGGAAAATGTAAGATCAGCCACACATATCAATGGGGTGCCACCTTGGAGGTTGAGTGTAGAATTTGTCCCGTGAGCTTACTATCTTAACAACCCAGGTCAAGTTCTAGAAGGGGCATGTGGATGTTTTTCCTTTGATACCCATTTCCAATCCCATTTAAGACAAGGAAGATAACACAAACATAAGTCCAAACCAAACCAAGCCCTCAGACTTGCTGAGTTCTTACTTTTAGTGGGTTTTTGTTGTCCCTTATTGACTCTCCCTTGTGTAGTTGATCTCCTGTTTCTGACAACCCGCTAATTTGAGGTGTAATATATGTATCCAAGGGTTTAAGTACATCCACCTTACATACCGTAGGTGTGGTGAGGATCGCAGTGAACGGTCCCTTCCAATGGGGCTCTAGGGTTTGATCCTCTTTACCCAGACGGGTCCTCCTGGCTGAAAGGGATGAGGGTCCATTGGAGGCAGGCTGTGGACGTGTCGGATCAGTGGGACAGGCAGTCTCGATCCCTCTGAAGAGCCTGAAGGACTTACAAGACATCTTGGTTAGTGACATCTCAGCTAAGAATCAGCCTTAATCTAGGCAGAGGGAGGGGGTCCTTCCAAATCTTAATCTCATATGGGGTCAAACCTGTAAATAGGGGGGTGTTTCTTGCTCCTTAGAAGGGCAAAGGGAAGGGGTGGCCACCCAGGTCCTCACCAGTTTCTTCCAGGTTTAATTAGAGTCAGAGTCCCTTATAGGGTGCCGATTCTCCTCTGCTACCTGTCCTGAGCTTTGGGGGATGAATAAGCACCATGTAATTCCATTGGTCCCCAATATCTTTGGCTAAACCTTGAATTACCTGGAGATATAAATGCAGGCCCATTGTCTGACCCAATAACAGTAAGAAGTCCATACCTTGGGATGATTTCATCTAATAACTTCTTGGCTACTACAGGGCAGTTTCCTTCATGGTGGGAAATGCCTCCGTCCATCCTGAAAAAGTATCTACAAAACCAAGTAAATCACCTATATCCAAACTTTCCAGTTTAATTTCTGTAACAGTCTGTTTCCCAATAGATACTGGGAGATGTTCCTCTTTCTCTTTTTCGGGTATGTCGTTAATTGGCTGTGGCATTTGTGGCCTGACAGTGTTGGCACCAATCACAACATCTGGACTAACTGATGAAGAGTGGGGGATATGATACCTATGAGCTAGCAAGGCCTTGAGCTTTTTAATTCCCAGATGAGTTTCCTTCATGTAGTTGCTTTACCAGAGTTCGACCTAAAGCAGTGGGCAACACAGGCATCCATCCGAGGTGAAAGTCCATCCTCTGTTACTGGAGGTGTTTGGCAATTTGAGGATATAGGTTTTGATTCCTCCTTACTGTAAACAAGGTTTTTGAGGGAGGACTGAGGAAGGCATAGACAAGGTAGCTACCAAGGTGGAGTGCAAGGCTACTTTCTAGCCACTTGGTCTGCCAATCCTATTCCAACAGCCTCTAGGGAATGTCCTTTTTGATGTCCGGGCAGTGGATTATAGCTACTTCGGTGAGACAACCGATGGCTGCCGAATGAGTCCAATATTTCTTGTTATTTTATATCGTCCCTTTCCCTCAGCTGTGAGAGCTCTTTCCTGTAATTGCCCCATGATCCATGGGCTGTGGCAAAGGCATAGTGTCTGTCAGTGTAGATGTTAGCTGCCTTTCCTGCCCCCAGTCAAAGGGCTTCAGTGAGTGCAATAAGGTTCTGCCCTTTGTGCTGAAGTGCCTGGGGGCAATGCCCTTGTCCACCAATGTCCTAGTATCCATCCACTACTGCTGCCCCTGTGTACCTGATGCCTGTTTTGCATGAAGCTGCTCCCGTACTGTGTACATAATTAATGTCAGGAATTTTTTCCGTAGAGGGAGTCAGTGAGATCCTGTCTCTAGTCCTTGGAGATGGCTCAGTATCTCTGAATAGTCATGAGGCTCGTGGTCCAGGTCCGGTGTTGGCAGCAGGGAAGCTGGGTTAAGGGCTGCACTTGGGGCAAATCTTACTCTCGGTTGGTCCAACAGTAGAGACTGGTAGTGAGTCAGTCAAGCGTTGGACATCCATCTGTCCGGGGGCCTCTTCAAAACCCTCTCAATGGCATGTGGGTTGGTAATGGTCAGGGGTTGGCCAAAGTCAACTTGTCTGCATTTTAGTCAATAGGGTTGCTGCTGCTATGATCTTTAAGCACTTAGGCCATCCAGAGGCCCAACTGGGTCTAATTTCGTTGGAGAGGTAGCTACTGGTCTCTTCCAGGGCCCCAACGTCTGGTCAGGACTCCTTTAGCCACTCCATTTGCCTTGTCCACATATGCATGATGAAATTGCGCTACCAAGTCCTGTAAGATGGCCAGGCCCAGGCCCCTCCAGAGCGCCCACTGATGTTTTGAGGGTGTTTTGATTTTTTGTCCAGTTGAAGTTTCCTTCCAGCCCCTTGTGGCCTCATACAGGGCTTAGCCTTCTCTGCGAATCCTGGAACTCCAGAGCCACGCACAACCCAGCTGAGCCTAAAAATTCCCTGACTTCACGCAGAAGAGTCGGGGTGGGAATATTTGAGAATAGTCTTTTAGCGGCTTGGAGGGAGAGAGCACATTCCCCCCTTTTAGTATGTAGCCCAAATATTGGACCTCTGTTTCACAGACCTGGGATTTCTTGGCTGAGCACACGATATCCAGTCCAGACAATAGTTTTATGAGTTTTATAGTGCCTCTCCAGCATGGCTTCATTGTCCTCTGCAACGTTAACAGCAAATCATCCACAATTGTAACAATAGACACTTCAGGGGTAGTATCAGCCTGTACTCAGGGAGTTCCCATGGAGGCCTCATCAAAGATGGTGGGAGAGTCTCTTAAATCCCTGAGGAAGACCTGGTCCAGGAATGTCAAAATCCTTTATCTGGATCTTACCATTGAAGGCTGAAGAGGGGCTGGCTGATGGTACCCAGAGGAATGCTAAAGAATGCATCCTTTAGGTCCAGCACAATATATCACCTGTCGTTGGGCTGGCAAAGAACTAGACAAGGTATAAAGATTAGGCACAGTATGGTGAATATCTTGCACCCTTTTATTTACCTCTCTTAAATCCTGGGCCTGGTCGAGAATAGCTTGACCTCCAGCTTGTCTGGACAGAAGTAGTGGCATGTTTTCCATTGGTGATTGACAGATATATAATATTCTGGCTTCTTTGAGCCTGTCAATGAATGCTTCCGGATTCCACTCAAGCCTCCAGGGACATAGGTACTGTTTAACTCTGACAGGTTGGCTAAAGGTTAAGTTCTACAATGACAAGGGGGTAGTATGACTGGCCAGACCTGAGGATTCGTCTCAGCCCACACAGTAGGTACAAGTTGTTGGAGCCATTCAACCAATTGCCATGGGGGAGGAGATTTGGAGGCTCCTTGTTTCGTTATAGCGCTCTTCCCCCCGGAATGAACAGCACCGAGTTGTCTGCGTTCTTCTGGAGCAAAGTTTAATTCAGAGTAGCGGGGCTAGGCTAGGGAAAAGATTTAGAGCGGATCCCAGCACAGAATCGTCTGTCTTGGAATTTAATGAGAAATGTTGATGGGATCAATGTAGTGGGTGTGGGTAGTGCAACTCTGCAGGAGCCTGGAGTCTGGTTTCCAAAAAGAAAAAAAAATGAAAACAAAACAAAACAGAAAGATGCAGAAAAGTTACGGCAGAATGCATGATCTGGGATGGGTAGGGGTGGGGTGGGGGGAAAGGAAGGGGATATATGCCTGAACTGAATTGGAAAATGATGTATGAAATACATAAAGCATCAATAAAAATAAATAAATAAATAAAATTTTTTAAAAAAGGGAAAGAGAAAACCTTCATTTCTCTTTCTCTCTCCTGCTGTCAGGAATGCAGAGGTGATGATTGGAACTCTAGCAGTCATTTTGGACTCTAAGATGACATGGAAATGGAAAATACAAGCCGAAGACAGAGAGGCTAAGTCACTAAGCACATTGTGAAGCCATCTAGCTGTCTACCTCCTGAAATTTCTTACATGAAAAACAAATTTATACTGTATTTAAGCCACTGTTATTTGGCTATATCCAAGCAGAACTTAGTCCTAACTAATTCACATATTTTACCAGCTTCCTTGTAGCTGAGGTGCAGGCCTCCTGTAAAACAGACTCAGTTAACTATTAACTCAGTGGTACTGGAGCTGAGTTTTAAAGAAGCATCTTCTCCTTAGTTTTCTTAAAAACAGAGCTACAGTGATATAGGATCCAGGATTCAGAGACAGCAGTGGTGAATGCAGATTTACAGTTCCATACTGTAAAACCACCACAGGTTGGGGCGCCAGTGTCTGTGTAGCAATGGCTGCAGTCTCTTACATGGAGCAATCCTAACTCTGAGGCTTAGCATACTTCCTGGCTCTCAGCGACCAAGGCCAACTCCCTGGACCTCCCAGAGTCACAACGAGATACCTAAGCCTCTAATAAATTCCTTTCCTGTTCCAACAGGAAGGAACCTGGCATAACATGCCTCTCCCCTTAAGTCTTGCTGAAGACAAAGACCTTGTCTTCAAGATCTCTCTTTCTATACTATCTGCTTAACCACTATCCCAGGCTTCTCCTGATTTGAGTTTAATTAACTTGTATTGCTACTTTCAAGGTTGTGGAAAGGTATTCATGTGGCTTCCTTACTGCTAAAATAGAAAAAGAATTTATTCTAAGTTTTAGGTATCTCATTGTATCTCTGGGAGGTCCAGGGAGCTGGCCTTGGAAGCTTGTAGCTACAAAGTATGCTAATCCCCAAAGTTGGCACTGTTCCATAGAAAAGACCATAGCCATTACTGCACAGACACTGGAGCCCCAATCCATGGGATGGTTCTGGCCACAGTGGATGAACTGCCTTACCTGTGCAATAGGAACTTACTGCCGCAACTTGGCCTTGTTCCCTCTGTCTAATTCCCATGCTTGTAATACAAACAAGAACAACAGGAAGGACCCTAGGAAATGGAAAGACCACAGGTGGAAGGAGCTCAAGTCCCTGAATGACTCCATGGGGCAGAGATGTCTAACCTCTGACAAGATAAACTGTTTTACAGATCAAGGTATCTTTTGGCCAAACCTTTCCCCAAGGACACAGTGGGAATGGGGGAATATTAGGCACGGAAGAAGTATAATTACAATATGTGCTCAAAGACAACACAGAGCACAGCTATATTCAGAGAGACTCTCTCCCTTCCTCCTTTGAGAAAGGCAAGAGACACATAGAACTAATGAATACAAGGGGTAGAGAGATGCTTTGACAGTTAAGAGCACTGACTGTTTTTGAAGAGAACCTAGGTGAAATTCCCAGCACCCACAGGATAGTGAAAAAATGTCCATATCACCAGTCCAGGGGAACTCTTTGGTGGTCTCTCGTGATCTCCGTGGACATTGTACAACATGGGTGCACTTACAGACAGGCAGACCATACACTCATATACATAAAAAGAATGAATACAGTCACAGATGCCAAATACTCTCAAATGTCAGGACTTCCGCTTCTTTTTTAGTGGCCTAGGTTTGAAGAACATGGTAGTTCCACTTGAGACTTTAAATATTTTATTTATTAGTTTTATTTTATGTGTATGAGTGTATTGCCTGCATGTACGTAACTGCACCCATGTCCTGCAATCCCCATGGAGGTCAAAAGAGGGCATCAGATTCCCTGGAACTGGAGTTAGTGGACAATTGTTAGCTGCCACATGGGTTCTGGGAATCGAACTCAGGTCCTCAGCCAGTGCTCTTAACCACTAAGCCCTCTTTCCAGCCCTGTAGCTAGCTTTCTTATACCATGTAGGACCATCTGCCTGAGGATGGTACCACCTTCAGTGGGCTGGGCAGTCCTGCATCGATTAATAAGACAATCCCCCACAGAGGCGTCCACAGGCCAGTCTGATCTAAGGAATTCCTCAAAGATTTCCTCTCAGGTGACTCTAGATTGTGGCAAGTTGACTACGAAAACTAACCAGCACTCCCATCAGACAATTCCTCCCTATTCTCAGCCCTAGCAATAGCCATTCTGCTTCCTGCCTTCGTGATTCTGAACTACTTTAAATGCCTTATAAATGTGGAATCATAAAGGTTTTCTCTTGCAGCTGAATTTATCCAGTGTAACGCTTTCCATCTTTACCCTCTGTAGCTGGAGTCAGAACTTCCTCCCTCCTTAAGACTCACATTCCTCCCTCTGCATACATTGTGTTTGCTCATTGGCTTTGCTGATGGACATGTGAGCTGCTTCCACATTGTCCCCATTGTGAATAATGCTTCTTTGAATGTGGTATATGCTAATCCCCTCAAGACCTGGATTCTACTTCTTTTGGCTATATTCCCAGAAATGGAACTATCATACAGAAAGTCTAGGGTTTTTTTCTTTCTGATTTTAAATTTAAATCTATTTTTAAAATAAGACTTTTCAAAGATTTTTTTTTTTAGTTTGTGTGTGGAGGGGGTGCACGTGTGAGTGTGTTTGTGACTATGTAAGTTTATGTGCACCACATGCTTCCAGGTGCCTGTGGAGCCCAGAGAAGTAGATCAGATTCCCTGAAACTGGAGTTATAGGCAGTTATGAGCTGCCCAATGTGGGTGCTGGGAACTGAATATGGGACTTCTGCAAGAGCACTAAGTGTTCTTAACCAGCGAGCCATCTCTCCAGCCTCAATTTAAATTAATTACAATTGATGCATAAGAAATTGTGCCAATACTTACCTGGCAAGGGGTGAAGCTCATCCATTGCACTCCGGGTGTGCTGACCCCTGCAATTTCCCCAAATGCAGGAAACTCAACTGCATAATTTGTGGTAGTCGGGGACTGCATCATGCTTTCCCCTTAAAAAAAAAAAAAAAAAGAAATTGTGCCAATATAAGGGTTACCATGTGATGTTTAACACGTGCATATATTATGTAACGTTTAACTCAGTCTGTTTCATCAAACTCTTGTATTTCTTCAGACACTTGTCAGTTCTTTTTGTTGTTGTGGTTGCTGCTGGGTTTGTTTGTTTGTTTGTTTGTTTTGACATGGTCTGCAGAGTGCCAGCTCACCTGGAAATCACTAAGTGGACAAGGCTAGTGAGGCTGGCCTCAGTCTTACAGAGATCCACCAGCTTCTGCCTCCCAAGGGCTGGGATTAAAGGTGCGAACCACCATGCCTGGCATACTTGTCATTCTTTATGGTGAAAACATTCAAAGCCTTTCTTCTAGCTTTGGGAAACCCATAGCGAGGTGGTGTTATCTGCAGTCCCCTGCTGTGTGACACACCAGAGCTTCTTATTTCCATCTAACTACAGTCTATCCCTTATTGATCAGTCTCTTTCTTGTGTCTGGTAATCACCATTCTGCTTCCAGCTTCTATGAGATCAGGATTTTTATATTCCAAGCATGAGTGGGACCGTGCAGCACCCAACTTTCTGCTTGGTTTATCTCATTTAAAATAGCAATCTCCAGCTCCATCCATGTAGTGAGAAATGACAGAATCATCCTTTTATGGCTGAATACTATGCCAATGGGTATGTGCACTACCTTGCATTTATCCATCCATCAGTTGATGGATATAGATTATTGCTATGCCTTGTGTATAGTGCTAACATGGGTATGAGAATGAACACGTTACTTCAACATATCAACATCGTTTTCTTTGGATATATATCCAAGTAGTGGGATTCCTGGGTCATGTGACAATACCATCATTAATTTCTTTGGGAACCTCCATACTGTTTTTTTTGTCTTTTCAAGACAGGGTTTCCCTGTAGCCACAGCTGACCTGGAACTCACTCTGTAGACCAGGCTGGCCTTGAACTCACAAAGATCCTCCTGCCTCTGTTTCCCAAGTGCTAGGATTAAAGGCGTGTGCCACCACGCACGGCTCCATACTGTTTTCTACAATGGCTGTGCTAATTTACACTTCTAATAACAATGTACACAGCTTCCCTTTCTCTACATCCCAGCCAGCACTTGTTATCCTTTGTCATTTCTATAGCATCTATTGGGTGACACAGGATGTCACTGTGGTTTTGCTTTTCATTTCCCTGATGATTTCTGATGATGAGCATTTTTCATGTATTTCTCAGCCATTTGTATATCATCTTTTCAGAAATATCTATTTAGGTGCTCTTATTGTGAGACTAGGTCTTTGTATGTAGATCAGGCTGGCCTCAGCCACCCACCCCACACATATACACAGTTTTTTAAAATCAGAATATTGGTTTAGTTTGGTGTTGCTATGGTGATTTGAATGAGAAATGTTCCCATGGGCTCATGGGAATATTTGAACATTTGGTACCCAGTTGGGGGTGCTGCTTGGGGAAGCCATGGACTGTTTAGGAGAGGGGAAACTTGCTGGAGGAAGCACGTCCCTGGGGGGGGGGGCATTTGAGTACTAAGGTCCAATTCACTCTTTGTTTCCCGTGTGGATGGAAATGTGATTGCTCAGCTTCCTGCTCTGCCTGCGGCCAGGCCTCCCCTGCCACTGTGGATTCTCCCTCTGGAGTCATAAACCCAAATAAACTCATCCTTCTAAGTTGCCTTGATCATGGCATTTTATCACAGCAACAAAAAATAACTAATACATTTGCTTTGGAGTTCCTTGTATGTTTGGCTATCTACCCCTTGTCAACTGTATTGCTGTCAGACACTTTCTCCCTTTCTGTACGTCGTAGCTTGATAGCTTCCTTTGCTACAGTGAACTTTTTAGTTTAATCTAATCTAAGGTTGTTCATTTTTAATTTTGATTCTTGGGCTTTAGGAATTTTTCCCCTCCCCCCAAACATCCCTTACCATCTAATGTCTTAAGGCATCTTCTCTCTTTGCTTTTAATATTTTCTTTTTTTAATGTAAAACATATTTTTATAGACCTTTAGAAAAACAAGGCCTCAGTTACATAAAAAATTTAACAACAGGGTCTAAAAAATATGTCACAAAGCTCTAAGAAATATGTCACAAAGATTGTTATGGCACTATTTTCTGAAAGCATCCCTCCCTCGATAATCTTTAGCAAACCAGAAAACTTAGATGTTACATAGTCCAACACTAACAACTTTACAAATGCAGACCAAGGCCTGGCTTGACCCTGGCACCCAGGGCAAAAAATGGGGGGAAAAAACAGATGCCTGAACTAGGAGGAATGGAGAGTCCTCTTTATATATGGAAGATTTCTTAATTGCCTCAGATGGCCAGTCTTACAAAATACAGAGGCAGCAGCAACAAAATAAGCAGGTGAGAAGGACAGGAAAGCTGGGGTGGGGATCAGTCTTTCAGAAGATCAGAAGAGACCTGAGTGCTGATCAGGGGCGGGGACCAGCACCCAAGACTGCGGCCAGCGCTGGGAAATTGCGCTTTCCTATGTTCAGAGTTCAGCGCTTTGTTATTTTCAGGACAGTCAGTCTTCAGAGAAAGGTCCCAATATACATCCAGCTGCTATCCCCCGCATTTGCTACATACGGCCTTCCCAATAGGCAAACCACAAAGAGAGCTGTGCAGCCTCCAGATATATGCACTCCTCTCTCTCTCTCTATTTGTAGGTCCATCTTCTTGAAGGCCCTCTCCAGGGCACCAATGGCCAGGCACTCGTGCGGGATCTTCTTCTCAGTGAAGAAGTGCGTGTGTGGATGGTGTACTTGGGAAGCCGGGGGCGTCCACCCTTCCATGCAGCGAGGTAGCGCTGGTCAGGGTACGGTCGTGCTCCGGTGTGCTCAGGCTCCTCACCCAGGCAGGTTGGAGGAAGGACCGCCGAGTTCTTCAGGATCTCCACACTGTCCTGCAGCTGCTGCATAACGTGGTGTTGCAGCAGGCGTGATGCCACCACAGCAGCCCCTGAGCTGGCATGACCATCAGATAGAGACCAGTAGTGGCAGGAGACACCTTCGGATTCAGAGTTCCCCTTGAGCTTCAGCCCTTCCCAGTTGGGAAGGGATGACCTTCGTTTGGAGTTTCTGTTCCGGGTAGAGATAATGGCCCCCGGTCTCTTCTTCACAGTGAGCACCTCACAGCTGGCCTGGTCCTCATTGTGTGTGTCTTCCCCGCATTGATAACCCTGAGGAAAAAAGGAAATGAGTCAGGCCACCAGCCTGCTTATTTGGCAGTTGGAGCATTCAAAGTATCTGCCCAGACTCCAAAGCAAAAATTCCTTAATAATTTCATAATTTGGGGCCTTAAAGTCTTTATTCCATTTTAAGTTAATTTTTATTTAAATTTTTTGAGAATTTGATATATGAGTACTGTTCTTTTATCAGTTCTACCCTCCCATGTCCCCCACCATTCTCCCTTTCAATTTCCCATCCCCTTCTTCAATTATCACTGTTACATATATGTATATACATGTATGTCTATAGTAACAGCCTACTGAGTCCATTTAGTCATGCCAGTATGTACATGCATTTAGGGCTGAGCACTTGGGTTTAGATAATCCATCATGGAGTTTGTCCCTGAAGAAAACTGATTCTCCCTCTTTGAGCAGCCTTTGATTGCCTATAGTTATTCATTTAGAGGTGGGACCTTGTAAATTCCCCTATCCATGTTGGCATATCAGATGGTGTTGCCACAACACAGGTCTTGTTTGGGAATATGTTTTGTTGAAATTTCATGTCTTGCTGGGAAGACATTATCTGGATTGATGTTTGTTTGTTTTTTTGTTTGTTTGAGATATGGTCTCCCTGTAGCTCCAGCTGGCCTGGAACTTACTATGTAGACCAGGTTGGCCTTGAACTCACAGAAATCTGCCTGCCTCTGCCTTTTGAGTGCTGAGATTAAAGGCATGCAAGCCACCACACCCAGCCTGGATTTATTTATTTTTAATGGTGATAGATAGGGATCTGTGGTGGTTTGAATGAGAATGTCTGACATAGGCTTCAAGTATTCAGACATTTTTGTCCCTAGTTGGTGGTGCTGTTTTGGGAGGTGCTGTTTTGGGAGATCTTCAACAAGCCTTGCTAGTCTCCAGTTGCTCTCTCTGCTTTCTGTGCCCACTTGAAGATGTGAACCTTGGCTTTCTGCTCCAGCCCCTTCCACCATGCCTCCCCACCACAATGGACTCTAATTCTCTGGAACCGTCAGTCTGTAAGCTCAAACAAACTCTTCCTTTTATAAGTTCCCTTAGTCCTGAGGGTTTTATCACAGCAACAGAAAAGTGACTAATATAGGGTCTATTGTCATTCTTCTGCATGTGAATTTTCTCTTTTTTTGGGGTTATACTTTTTTTTACTTTTTATTGTTTTATATATATATATGTGTGTATATATATATATGTGTGTATATATATATGTGTGTATATATATATATATATATATTTGTACAAGATTATGTTACAAATCAAATCTAGCATCCGTGTCCCCCTCCCTACCACCCCACCCCACCAGAGCTCGTGCATTCTGCCAAACATGTTTTTCATCTTTTTCTCAGTCTTTCTCAAAATTCTCGATATAGAAGTTGACTGTTTCAAGCAGAAGTTCACTGTTTCCGTCAGTTCTTTGACACAGTCTTTTCTGTTGTTGTTGTCCTTGTTGTTCTTTCCAATATGTGCCACTCCCAACTACTTGGACAAAAACTCAAGGAGCCCTGCACAAGAAATACTTACTACTAGATAACTGGTGCTAGCATCCACAGATGAGGGATACCATTCATTGTTTATTTTTCTGAGACTGTGTTACTTCACTTAACATAATATCTTCTAGTTCCATCCATTTATCTGTGCTTCAGGTGGTCTTGGGAAATCCCTGATCTCTGTGAATTTTCAATGTTCCCTGAACCAACTATTGAAATGATACTGATTTCATGTTCTTAGTACCTTGGTCAAAAAATCAATTGACTATACTGTCAGGTTGTGAGCTCCAGAAGCCCATTGGAATGCAGAGACACCTAAGATCCATGTTGCCCAAGAACCTGCTGTACCAGGCATAGCCTTTGGTATGCTAAAGCAGGCCACCACCGATTACTCAGGAATCTTCTGCCTAGCCCTTCGGAAGCCAGATTCCAGATTCCGACCCACCCCACTCTCACTGAATCCCACTCCCACCTTCTCCCTTAAATTCCCCAGCCAGACACCATTCTGTGCTTGGCTCTATCTTTCCCCTGAGCCTAGCCCCTGCTACCCTGAATTAAACTTTGCTCCAAAGAACTTAGACCTCGTGGCCTTTCATTCCAGGGGGGAGCGCGCCATAACCTTACATATACCAGCCGGGAGTGGTGGCACATGCCTTTAATCCTGGCACTTGGGAGGCAGAGGCAGGCAGATCTTTGTGAGTTCAAGGTCATCCTGGTCTACCGAGTAAGTTCCAGGCCAGCTGGGGCTACAGGGAGACCCTGTCATGAAAAGACCAAAAAATAAAAAATCAATTGACTATAGATGTATTGGTTTATTTCTAGGTTCTCTTTACTGTTACATAGGTCTCTGTATCTATATCTGTGATAATAATGCTGTTTTAATTACTACAATTTTGTGGTATAGTTTGAAGACAATGTAATAATGCCTCCTTGCTTTGTTTATTTTGCTCAGCATTATGTTAGTTAAGTTTTTGTCTCATACAACTTTTAGTATATTTTTCTAGTCATGTGAAGGACATCATTGAGGGGATTGGGGAAATAGCTCAGTCAGTAAAGTGCTTGCATGCAAGTATAAGGAAGAGTTTAAGTCCCCAGTACCCACATAAAAAAGCTGGACATGGTAGACATACCTGTAAGCCCAGCACTGGGGAGATAGACTGAGTGGATCCTTAAAATTCACTAGCCTAATTGGAAAGTCCCAGTGAGAGGCCCTGTTCCAAAAAACAGGAGAGATGGCCCCTGAGGAAGCATACCTAAGGTTGACCCCGACTTCTTCTACATACATGTATAGCCATACTTAAATGAGCATGGAGAGGGCTGGAGAGATGGCCTAGCGGTTAAGAGCACCGACCGCTCTTGCAGAGGACCCAGGTTCGATCCCCAGCACCCACATGGCAGCCGAGAACCGTCTAAAACTCCAATTCCAGGAGAACTCCAGTTCCAGGGGAATCCGAGACCCTCTTCTGACCTCCACAGCATTGCACGACACGGGTGCACAGACTTGCATGCAGACAGAACATTCATACACATAAATAAATAAAAAATTAATTAAAAAAATTTTTTAAAGAAAAAAAATGAGCATGGAGAGACAGAGAGAGAGAGAGACAGAGAGAGAGAGAGAGAGAGAACCATTGGTATTTTGATAGGGAACATTGAATCTAGAATGCTCTTGAGTAGTATGAAGAACATTTTAATATACTGATTCTTCCATTCATGGACACAGGATATGTTACCATTTTTTTGAGTGTGACATCTTCAATTTTTTCATCTGTGTTTTAGAGTTAATTATAGAGATCTTTTATGTCCTTGGCTGGATTTATTCCAAGATATTTTACCTTTTTAAAAAATATTTTATTTTACATGTATGAATGTATTGCCTGCATGTATGTAAGTGCACCCATGTCTTGCAATGTCAGCAGATATCAGAAGAGGGGGCTGGATCCCCTGGAACTGGAGCTACAGATGGTTGTTAGCCATCATGTGGGTGTTGGGAATTGAACCTGGGTCAGATACAAGAGCAGCCAGTGCTCTTAACTACTGAGCCACCTCTCCAGTCCCTTATATGTTACCTTTTTGATAGCTATCATAAATAATAGTGCTTTCTCAAGTTCTATTTCAGATATTTGATAATGGCATAAAACCATGCTACTGATTTTTCAGTGCTGATTTTTGTATCTTGCAATTTTGCTGAATTTGTTTGCTACTTGGAATGGTTTCTTCTTCAGTGGGATTCTTGAAGTTTTCTATATTTGGGACCATGTCATTTATAAATAATACAAATATGATTTCCTCCTTTGGGTGTATTTTACTTCTTTCTCTTGCCCAGTTGCTCTGGCTAGGACTTCTAGAACTATGTTGAACAAAAGTGGTGAAAGTAAGCATCTGTCTTGCTCCAGATATTTGAGGAAAAGCAGCTCCTCCCCATCAGTGTGATGCATGCTTATCAGATATGCCCTTTATTATGTTGAGATGCATGCTTTCTATACCTAATTTGTTGAGGTTTTGTTTTGTTTTGTTTTGTTTTTGTCTTTTTGAGACAGGGTATCCCTGTAGCCCCAGCTGTCCCGGAACTCACTCTGTAGACCAGGCTGGCCTTGAACTCACAAAGATCCGCCTGCCTCTACCTCCTAAGTGCTAGGATTAAAGGCATGCACCATCATGCCCGGCCTGCCTAGTTTTAATATCAAGATAATGCTGGCCTGTGACATGCACATAACGATACCATTGCTTTAGTTGTTTGGAATGATTTAATAGGAATTAGAACTAGTTTTTTGAATGTTTGGTAGAGCAATGAGTTATTTGGGCTTGGGCCCTTCTTTGGAATTTTTATTACTGCTTCAATGTGTCCTGTAAGTTTTGGTGTGTTGTGTTTTAATTTTCATTTCTATCAAGAAATGTTTTAACTTCTGCCTTGACTTTTTCCTTGGCCCATTGATTGTCCAGTTTCCATGTATTTGTTTAGCTTCCCAAATTTCTTATTATTAGTGTCTACTTTTACTGTGCTACAGTCAGAAAAGATGCTTCACATGATTTCAGTTTTTAAAACTGTTGAGACTGATTTTGTGGCCAATTGCATGAACTGTCCTAGAAAATGTTCCATGTGCTACTGAGAATAACGTGTGTTCTGTGTACACCTTGCCTATGACACAATTTAACTCCTCTGTTTGTTAATATTGTTTAGATCATCAGTCCACCACTGAAAGAAAGGTGTTAAAGTCCCTAATTTAATGTTTCTATTATTGTATTGAGCTCTATATCTTTAGGCCTATTTATATTTGCTTTATATATTTGAGTGTATCAATTATGTATACACATATACACACACACATGCACAGTTTTTCTTTCTTTTTGCGTAATTGACCCCTTTTGTCATCCTATTATGACCTTTCTTACCTCTTTTTATTGTTTTTGACAAAGTACCTCTTTTTATTGTTTTTGACAAAGTCTTTATCTGTTTTAGTTGATACAAGCCTGACTATGCCTTTCTTTCAAGTTCTGTCTGCATGCAACATCTTATCCTAACCCTTTATCCATTCTCTCTCTCTCTCTCTCTCTCTCTCTCTCTCTCTCTCTCTCTCTCTCTCTCCCCCTTCCCCCTGTTGTTAAGTAGCTTTCTTTAGTAGTATATTCTGATTCCTTGCTTATTATTTTCAGTTTGCCTATTGTAGATTTCTGTCTTATAATAGCTATTTTGAAATGATATCTACATAACATGATCATAAAGATAAGAACCCTGGTTGTTCACATCTTTAATCCTAGCACTCAGCACTCGGGAGACAGAGACAGGCAGATCTCTGTGAGTTCAAGGACAGCCTGGTCTACACAGTGAGTTCCAGTACAGCTGGGGCTACAGGGAGACCATGTCTCAAAAAGACCAAAGAAAAGAAACAAAAAAAGAAAATGGAGAAAATATACATTAAAAAAACTATACACATGCAGTCCACTCCCCACACACACATTTTGAACATTTTAAAAAGATTTATTTTTATTCGTGTGTCTTGTGTGCAGGCACCTGTGGAAGTCAGAAGAGGGTATCAGCTTCCCTGAAGCTGGAGCTCCAGGTGGTGTGAGCCACATCCTGTGGGGTCTAAGAACTGAACTTTGGGGGCTGGAGAGATGGCCTAGGTTAAGATTGCCCTCTGCTCTTGCAGAGGACCGGGGTTCGATCCCCAGCACGCACATGGTGGCTGAGAACCATCTTTAACTCCAGTTCCAGGGGAATCCTACACCCTCTTCTGACCTCCACAGCATTGCATGACACGGGTGCACAAACCTACATGCAGACAGTACATTCGTACACATACAAGAATAAATTAAAAAAATTTTTAATTTAAAAAAAAGAAAAAAGAAAAAAAAAAAAAAAAAAAAAACGGAACCTTGGTCCTCTGGAAGAGCAGGATGTGTTCCTAACCACTGAGCTGTCTCTCCAGCACCACACATTTTGTTTGAATTTTCCATATCTCATTTTGCATCTTTTGGTAAATTTTATTATTTATTTATTTTTATGTGTATGAGTGCTTTTCCTGCATGTATGCAAGTGCACCTGTGTTGTATAAAGCCCACAGGAGCAAGAAGAGGGTGTTGGATCCCCTGGAACTGGAGTTAGAGATGGTTATTAGCTGCCATGTGGGTGCTGGGAACCAAACTTGGGGCCTCTGGAAGAGCAGTCAGTGCTCTTAAACAGTGAACCATCTCTCCATTCCCTCCTCATTTTGCATATTTCCTATATAGTAACATATTAATATAATAATTATTAATTGATTTGCTTTTTATTTTTCATAGTAAAGATATGGTTTTCACACTGGATTTATGGTATTACAGCTTCTGAACTTGTTTTACAGTTACTCTCATCAGTAAGTCTTTTACCTTTTAATGTTTCTTCTTACTCATTAAGAGGCCTTTTTTTTTTTCAGTTGAAGAACTCCCTTGGACTTTCTTGTAGGACAAGTCTGGTGGACATGTAGCCTCTCGAGGTTTGTTTGTCTGGGAGCATAGCACACATGGGAAAGGAGAAGACGATTTTATGGAAATTGTTTCTCTTCTCCCACCATATGGGTCCTGGGGATCCAATTCAGGTGGTTATGCTGAGCAGCAAGTGTCCTTAACTACTGAACATCTCGCTGGCCCAGGCTGGCACTCTTTGATCATCCTGTACCTGGATATGTATGCTTTCTTGAGGTTTGGGAAGTTCTATGCTCTCACCTCTTTAAGTAAGCTTTCTAAACCTTTCCTGTTGCCAAGCTCCTCCTGAGCTCCAATGATCCAAATATTTGTTCTTTTAATGGTATCCCAAAGTTCCCATACATTTTATTCCTTTTTATTCTTTTTTCTTTTCTGACTATGTATGTTCAAGTAGCTTATCCTTGAGGTCACTAATTTCTTTGTTTCATCTATTCTGATACTGATGCCTTCTATTGCATTTAAAACAGAAATTAGGCCATTTTTAACTCCAGATTACTTTTTAAATTTTTTATTTTTGTATGTGTATGAATGTACTGTCTGCATGTAGGTTTGTGCACCCGTGCAGTGCAATGCCGCGGAGGTCAGAAAAGGGCGTCGGATTCCCCTGGAACTGGAGTTAAAGACGGTTCTCAGCCGCTATATGGGTGCTGGGAATTGAACCCGGGTCCTCTGCAAGAGCAGTCGGCACTCCTAACCGCTAGGCCGGCTCTCCAGCCCCCATGATTACTTTTTAATAGTTGATCGCTCTCTCCTCTCCGATAAATTTCCCCTGTAGTGTATCACTTCCCTAAATTTTTGAAGCTCATTTCATCTCCTGAAAATGACTGTTTTTAATTTTTCAAGCATGAGTTCTGTTATAGTTGTTACTGTATAGTTTGTTCCTGTTTGTTATCTTGAATGTCAGATATTAAGGGTGTGGTTCCTTGAAGTTCTTGTTGCTAGGTGGTATCCTCTAGATACTAAAGGTTTAGGTATTTATTCTAGTGTTTGTAATCTGGCTTTGTTTGTGCTAATCTTCCCAGAAATTCCAAGCTAGCTCCTTTATTTTTTAATTGTTATTTATTTATTTATTTATTTATTTATTTATTTACATGAATGTACTGTCTGCATGTAGGTTTGTGCACCCATGTCGTGCAAAGCCACGGAGGTTAGAAGAGGGTGTCGGATTCCCCTGGAACTGGAGTTCTCCTGGAATTAGAGTTACTGACGGTTCTCAGCCACCATGTGGGTGCTGGGGATCGAACCCGGGTCCTCTGCAAGAGCAGTTGGTGCTCTTAACCACTAGGCCATCTCTCCAGCCCTGTTAGCTCCTTTAAAAGAAAAAAAAAATGAGCCTGTATTTCAGCTACAGATGGTGACCAAAGTCCAGGTTTCATTAAGTCGTCATTTATATGTTGTGGCTGGTTGACCACTGGAGGGAGATCAAAGCCCAGATTTGTCTCAGATCTTCAGTTGGCACCTTCAACATGAACTAGGGGAGCACTTAGAAGAGTAGTCCATTCCTGCAAGCCTCTCTCTGGGGTCAGGGTACACCCAGATGCCACCACAGCCAGGCACTGTAAGATTATGCCCGGGTCTTAGGGGACTGGACCCAGGCTCTTATACCACAGGTGCAGCCACCAGTGCCGCAGTGCTGCACCACACCCTGAGTTCACAGCCTGCTGAGAACAGCACAGCCTTGGGGAAGGCTCAAGACCCACAAAGCTACAGTCTGCTTACTGATGAGGTAAGTTCATGACTCAAAATCACTACAACCAGCCACAGGTGATACTAGAATAGAAGTGTAATAGATAGAGGCCTGTGGTGTGCTTTTGCAGTCAGATGTCACTTGATTCTGCTAAGGAAGACAGCCGCCAGGTGCTTCTTCCAGAGGAAATTGGCACCTTTGACAGGTACCAGCTGGATGCAGAAATATTCACTCTGCTGCCAAATCTGGGCAGCTGGTAGTCCCTCAGATTTAGGCCAGAGAACTGATAGCTCTCCTCTAAGGCCTGGTGTTGATTCATAACTCCACTCATCAAGGGGCTGATGACCCTAAGACTCGAATTTCAGACTGGTGCCTTTTAGGCATCCTCCAGTTTCTCCTGCTAGCAAAACAACCCAAGTCTGATGGATTTCCAATTATGCACGTATGAAATAATGGACTGGGGATCCTGTTAGATGATAAAGGTAATGAAGAATCTGTTTATTGTATGTAGCAACTCACTTATATAGGCAGAATGAAATCATCTTCCAGCAGCCAATCCCATACCTGGTGCCATGCACTGTATCACAAGCTGCTGTTCTCCCTCTGCATCACACGCTGAGTGCATCAAGAGCTGCTCTCACCTATGGGGCCAGGTCAGGTGTGGGCCTGCAGGCAGCCAATTAAGATCCCAGCCTGCATTTGCCTACGGAGGTCTGATGCCAAGGCTGTTCTAGGGGCTCCAGCCATGGCCAATGGCCTGAAAGAAAGGGGATGGGCAGAAGGACCTTCCCAGTATTAGGTTTCACCAGCCTGGCACTGATTTCCAAGGCAAAACCCTATGCTCACCCATTCTAGCCCTAGAGAGTGGAGTCTTGCTCCACATCATAGAGTAATGTTGGTGAAAATAGTCCCTTGGCCTCCAAGGGTGACAGTAAGCTCAGCCATACCAGAGTCTTACAGAATCAATGACCTGCACAGTCTCAGCAACAGTGTCCACTCAGAGACTGGCAATGATACAGCCCAAACTGCCTATTCCATCAGCAAAAGGAACTCATCCTGGAGCTGGGGCAGATCTAGAGCCTCTATTGTTGATATCTGGCCTAGGTCAAGAACCCTAAGCTTTTGGGTGCTGCTAGGTCTGTCTCATCAGAGCATGTCCAACACAGAGCTCCAAGGCACAACCTCAGGCTAGTTTACATGCCCTGCTCCCCAGAGAGTGCACTGTTCCTTCTCTACTCCAAGTGGAAGAGTGTGGCGAAGGCAGTCCCCCACAGCCTGGCTAACACAGTCCCAGTCTGAAGATATTCACCTTGTGAATGGTATTGTGGGAGATATTCTTCTCCATACTGCTTGGAGCTTGGCCAACTCTATTCTTCCTGCCTTCTTCAATGTGTCATTCATATATATATATATATATATATATATATATGCCACTATGACTTCTCATTGGGCTGTTTGGGGGGCATGGGGAAGCCAGGGTCTTGTGTTCAGGCTGGTTTGAAATGTAGCATGCTCCTATCTCACTCTCCCAAGTGCTACCATTGATCACCTGGCTTTCTTAGCTCTTGTGAACCATTTAATACATGAATAGCTATTCAGTTTGGTGTTCTGTGGAGAGAAAAAAAATATTTAAAGAAACTACCATTATACATTCCCACCAATGGTGGGAAAAGTATTAATTTCTTTACAACATCTCCAATTTTTTTTCTTCTGAATTTTCATAGTAGCCATCCTACTGTGTGTTAAGTAGAATTTTGTTACAACTTTGATTTACCTGTCTGTAACAATTAACAACTTATGATTTTTCAAATGTTTGCTGGCATTCATGTATCTTTTTTAGAGAAACATCTGCTTTAGTCTTTGGCCAATTTTTGAATAGTGATGTTTGGGTTTTATGGTAGTTGTGGCAACTCTGTTTGCAAATAAAGTTCCATTGGAATAAACTCCACCCATTCATTATGCATGATTTATGGCTGCTTCTAGGTGAGGAGGAAATGTGATGGACACCCTATCAGCTTATAATAATACTGGGGAAATGTCTGTAGCTCTCTGTTCTAGGTTCATGTCTACCTTAGTCTGATTTAGTTTTTTTTTTCCTCTCTACTTAACTTTTCCTATAGTGTCACTCCTAACATCCATTACTTTTCTCCTTTTTACTATTATTTTATTTTGGGGGTTCTGGAGATTGAACCCCGGACCTTATGCATGCTAGGTAAATTCCCTACCACTGGCCTATCCCATAGCCCTGTTTCCTTTTTATTTTTTATTTCATTTGACATTAAAGTTTAGTAAACCTATAGCCTAAATAATTTTTATCTTACCAGTTTCATAAATTTTTAACATCTCCAAGCTTTCATCTTATTAGTTCCTTTGTTTTTCTGTTGCTGTATGTTGTTCTTCCTCCCTGCTCAGCCGGAGGTGGCTGTCTGTAGATTTCCCAGCGCTGAGTATCAGGCAGCAGGAGGGAAGGGTGGGAGAAGGTTCTGGGAGCCCTGAAAGAGGTAGAGAGCCGAGAACCTAATAGAGAAGTAGAGAGCCCCAAAGAGGTAGAGAATCCAATAATGGGCCAGGAGAAACTTCACGGGAGGAAATAACTCAGTTTTATTGGCAACGAGCAGGGGTTCTATACTGCTCTGGGGTGGAAATGGGGGTGGGGTGGGGATGTGTGGGCGAGCCAGGAAGGTACAAGCCATCATGGTCCCTACCCTGTAACGAAACTTCCAGGTGTGCATTGGTAAGTAGGAGGTGGGACATATTCCCTGGCCAGAACTTCAAAGGAAAGCCTTAGGGTATGAGATCTTAATCCAGTGAGCAGGAGATGTGCTCATCTCAGCACCAAAGAGGATGTCCTCCTTTGGTGGTCAGGGCGTGGACCCTGTAGCGCTTAAGCCAAGCAGAGTCTCATCCCCACATTTTTCTTTTCTTTTCTTTTTTTTTTTTTGGGGGGGGGGGGGGGGGGAGGTTAGGCAGGGTCTTACTATGTAGACCAGGCTTGCCTTGAACTCACATAGCGCTGTCTGCTCTGCTTCCTACCTGCTGGAAGGTGTGGCCCACCACAGCCAGCTAGCTTCATAGTTTTAATTACTCATTTATTTCATAATGAGCCTCTCACATGTTTCACCCTTGTTTCTTAATGGCAGCAAGGTGGCATCTGGCAGTTGACATAAGGACAATGCCCAGCAGGGCTCGCCTCCAGATTTGCTCCTTATTACGGGTAGGTCACAGGCAGTGCTGACTAAAGCCAGAATCCATTGTATGATTTGTCCAAGAACCTTTCAGCAGATGCTTCTCCAGCAAGTCCAGCTCTTCTGCAGGTGAGCTGTTACAAAATGCCCACAGCACCACTGATCACACACTACCTGAGGCCCAGCAAACTAGCCCGCTCATCCCAGTTCACACTCTTCCAAAGCCTCTTAAATACTAAGGTGTGAAACAGACTCTGGGTCAGACTTCAACATTTGACCGTGGAAAACCTGTATCTCATTCTACATCTCCTGGGGCTAAAATACTAATTCCCAGAGCTCTCAATCCTGGTACTACTGGCTGCAGAGCTTGGGAGCACTGTTGAGCACAATCCTTTATGCTTTCCAAATTGCCTGAATAGTATGCCAGGTTTGCTCATACATATTAGAGGTGAAAAGTCCAGTGAGACCTGCATCTGCTCTTCAATCAACTGACGATGGAGTTGGGTAAAACACCCCCAATACCACTTGCAGACAATGGGGAATGTTTATGGGAAAACATGCTGAGAACACAGAGAGGTGCCCAGCTCAGCAAAGGCTTCTGGGAGAACAGAAGAAAAGATTAGTCAGCCTATGGAGCCCCATTTCTATCACCCCAGAACCTCTGTACATAGTCTATGGAGGCACTGTGACTACCTGATGAATGAAGAATCCGTGCACACAGGACCCTGCTATAGGAATCTCAGAGTGGGCAACACAGAGGACAACAAATACCATAAAGGATCTTTTAAAAACTTTTATTTTATATTTTAGTTATATGAGTGTATCAGCTGCATGTGTATAAGGGCACTGGTGTCATGCAATGCCTGTGGAGGTCAGAAGAAGGCATCAGATTCCCCTGGAACTAGAACTACAGGTGGTTGTTAGCCACTATATGGGTGCTGGGAATTGAACCCAAATCTTCTTCAAGAGCAGACAGTGATCTTACCTACTGAGCCATCTCTCCAGCCCCTATTTATTATTTTTATGTGTATGAGTATATTTCCTGTATGACTAAGTGCACCCATGTCATGCAATGGCCACAGAGGTGCCAGATTTCCTGGAACTGGAGTTAAGAACAGTTGTTAGCTCCCACATGGGTGTTGGGAATTGAACTCAGGCCTTCTGCAGTCAGTGCTCTTAACCACTGAGCTATTTCTCCACCCCCAAATGATCTTATACCTTGTCTGACCACCAAGAGCCCCTCCCAACATGGTACCTCTGTTGTGGACAACAGAACAAAGACCACCCAACCAAGTCAACACAGTCGGTCCTGACAGCCATCAGCAATAAGTCACAGAACAAGTGTGGTTCAGACTTTACTGGAGATGAGACAGGGATGTGCATTTCTCCATATTGGAAACGGGGTCTAGGTACCAGGGGACTAGTCTTTCTGGGCAGCCCCACACTGAAGACTGGCACCTGCACATAGGCAGGACTGGTCTCTCTGGAGATGATGGGAAGCACAAAGTTGAGGACATCACTCCGTCACCCCCAGTAGAGGCAAGGGCTGTGTGGATTCAGAAGCAGGACATGGAAGGAGAAGGAGGAGCTTCCACTGACGGAATGGGGAGCCGAAGCAAACAGAGGCTTGGCTGGGAGAGAGGTTGAGTAGAAGGGGGACTTGCTAAGGCCCCTCAGAAGGAAATGGGAGAGGAAAAGGAGCAAGGAGACTGATGAGGGGAGCAGGGAGCCGGCTGCTCCCCAGGCCACAGCCACCAAGCACAGCCACGCATCCCTCCTCCCGGTCTGGCATCGTGGGCTCCTACTTGTTGCCCCATAGGGCCATCTTCAAATACACAGGGCCTGAAAGGACGCGGCTAGACTTCATGTAGGCAGAGATCTTCTCCAGGCCCTGGGAATGGGAAGGAGAAAGCAGTAGCTCAGGTCCTGCTGGGCTGCACAGCTCTAGTCCATAAACTCCATATGTGATCAGAAAGCAGTAGCTCAGGTCCTGCTGGGCTGCACAGCTCTAGTCCATAAACTCCATATGTGATCAAGAGCTGGGGCACAGTACAGTGACCCCAGCTCTGGAAAGGGAACGCTTCCATTCCTTTACCTAGTGTCCCACCTTAAGAAGGATAGCACATGGGAGAACTGAAGCCCTGGCTGTGCTGCTGCTGTTGTCTGTTCTCTCTCTCTCTCTCTCTCTCTCTCTCTCTCTCTCTCTCTCTCTCCACGCTCCTCCTGTCTTTCTGTAGGAGATCCTGTCATTGCCTACAGACATGCTCCTTTTCTTTTTAATTTTTATTTATTTTTCATGTGTATGAATGTACTGTCTGCATGTGCACCCATGTCGTGCAATGCCTCAGAGGTCAGAGGAGGGTGTTGGGTTCCCCTGGAACTGGAGCCAAAGACGGTTCTCAGCCACCATGTGGGTGCTGGGGATCGAACCCGGTCCTCTGCAAGAGCAGTCAGTGCTCTTAACCACTGAGCCATCTCCCCAGCCCCTCAAGTTTGATTTCTAAGGTAATTGTTAAAGGATTTGGAAAGATCTAGGACTGCGTGTTGCCAACAAGCCAAGTACACCAGGCCTCAGGCTGTAATTTCAGCCCTCTATTGCCTCCCTCCATAGAGTGATGCACACTCTTACATAATCCCCAAGGTCATTCAACTTGGACGAGAACCAGAGCTGGCAAGAACTCGCTGAGAAAACACATCGTTTGAAGGGGAATAGAGAAGAAAAACAGATTCCAGTCCAAAAAGCCCATGAAATTAATGCCTCCGTTACCAAACTTCTAATAAAGTAGATTTTGGAGATGTCAAAAATGTATTTCACACAAACCCCCACCCCCGCCTTCCCTCACCCTTCTAATGCCAGCTGTCAGCTGCTAGCTGCTTACACATTTCTGACATGTACTACCTCCCAAAAGGTCCTGGCCAAGAAACCCAGGTTATCCAAGGGCCTGAAGCTTTTCTTTATGAAGAGCCACCTGGTGCTATCCATAGAAACCAGAGGCCCACACAGAGCTGGATCAAGTGACCTACCCCAGTCTCAGTTCACCCCTCCAATGGGACTGTAAGATGTTGAGCACAGGCCCTCACAGAAAGCCAGTGCTCAATAAATGCTGTGTTCTTTTACCCTACAAGATTAGGATCCCCATGGAAAGAGGGAAGGGAGGAAGGGCATCCAAGAGGAAGGAGGGACACCAGAGTCACCTCTAAACGGGCCATGAAGTCCTTCAGGTTTGGGAACGCATCCAGGCACTTGGGTTCAAACAGGCACTGCTGGTCCAAGATATCGTAAGCGAGGAAATCCACAAAGGTGATCTGTAGGAAGCCAACAGTAAGTGGGAAGGAATGTGGAATTCTGGGAAGAATAGCAAATCCTCCTCCCTTCCCCTGCCCACTTTACCTTGTCCCCTGCAAACCATGGCCGTTTCCCCAGGAACTGGGAGAAGAGCTTCATCTTCTCAGGGAGGCCCTGTAAGTACTCCACCTTCCGTTTCTCCTGAGACAGAAAACAGCTGTCACTACCCTCAGACACCCTGGAGTAGCCAGCCACCTTCCTGAAACTGGGTTTGGGTCAGTACCCAGCTTTTAGGTTAATACATCACCATTGATTAGACTCCAATAGGCACTAGGGCCCATGTGTCAGAAGTGATGGGAAGTTAAACAGAAACACGACACTATCCTTGAACCTGTCACTACTTAGTCCCAATACTAGATCCTGAGTACCTGGCACACACTGGACTGAGACATCTGGTGGAATTAAAGAAGCAAAGTACTCAAAGATCTCAAAAGGAAAGACAAGTAGCTATTTGAGTGCTTTCTCTGAAGCAGAGGAGTCTTTGATGTTGAAAGAAAGGAGGTAAAGGGACAGTGATCCCTTGCTGTTAGGAAGGGTTCTACTGCCTGCTTCTGTTAAGTGTACAACTCTGTGGAAACCAATGAGCACATGTCTGACACGACATGAGCGCCTGCCAAAACCACATCGACTTCATTGACTTATGGCTTGGGTCTGCATATTCCAGGTCCAGGCAGACGACATGAACAGCTGAGATGGATGGCCTATGGAGGCAGAAGAGCAGAGCTAAGTTAGGGGACTCTGACTCTAAACTCTAAGGATCTGAACTATACCCTGGGATTGGTGGCAACTGACTCAGAGTGGTTGTTTGGCAAGATTCTGGAGTCACGAAGGCAAGTTGGTGCTAGGATGAGCAATTCCTTCAAGAATCCGTACTGTGGGAGTCAGACAGCACACAGGACAAACGCAGAAGTGAAGATTCCCTACTGTGGGAGCCAAACAGCACACAGGACAAACGCAGAAGTGAAGATTCCCTACTGTGGGAGCCAAACAGCACACAGGACAAATGCAGAAGTGAGCACAGACTTTAGCTCTGCTCCACCCACTGTGCACTCACAAAGTCAGGGCTGTAGCAGACCCCAACAAACTGCATGCGGGTGTCCATGACCTGGTTCTCCAAAATGTCCACACGGATCCTCTCCTCCTCCGTCTCCCCGCCTGCAGCACACAGCACAGACTCGCCCTCAGCAGCCCACCCAGCCACGCCCAGGAGGACGAACACCGGCCCCACCCTGCAGCCAGCCCCACTCACACAGGTTGTGCTTGCGGCCCAGGTAGCGCAGGATGGCGTTGCTCTGGGTGAGCTTGTGCGGCCCGTCGATTAAGTAGGGCAGCTGGATGGACAAGCAGGGACGGTCAGATGGAATGCATGGGACATGGAGTCCCAGCATCCCTTCCCTGGGTTAGGACAGACAGGGGGCCCGGCACTCAGTGTGCCTGACATGGGAAGCCCTCCGGGAATCCACTGCACACTGAGTGCAAGAGCTGGGACACAGCCCATCACAGGAATGATGCAGACCACCAGGAGTGAAGCAGGACAGAGAAGCACTGATCCCGACCCTCAGCTGTGCAAGATGAGCTGGGAACACGACCGCAGTCCCCAGCCACCCCTTCCCCACACCCACATTGGGAAAGTCCAGGCCCAGCTTGAATTTCTCATTGAGCCACTGGCTTCTGTCATAGTCAGGAGCTGTGGAGAGCAAGATGATGGGAAAAGAAGTCACCCCCGCGTCCCACCCTCCGGGATCCTCCCCTCCCCAGGGTCCCACCCAAGGAGTCTGAGGCAAGACCTCCTAAGGCAGGGATCTTCAGCCTGACGTGCTGAGTCTCACTCTCCTGAAGAGCTCTTACAAGGATGTGACCCCTATATCACTAAGGCTTACAAAAGGTTTAGGCAAGTGCTAAATTGCAGATAGAGAGGGTCTCAGAGCCCTGCATTAGAAGACCAAACTGCCTTCATGGAGGCTTCTGGAATAGGTAGACTATTTCCAGCTGGAAAAGGCCTACAGAGCTGGGCAACATGGGGCCAGGCAGGGTTCCTGAGAACCACTCAGAAGTTGGGCAGGACTTTTTGATGAAGAAGGGCTCATCACCATCCCCCATGGTGTATCTCTTCTCCTCATAGTTTGAGTCTGTGTATTCCAGGAGCAGGCGGATGGCGTGACACAACTGGGAGAGATGGGAGGAGGCAGAAGTCAGAAAGGCACTCGGACCCTATGTGACTTCACCTCCTCCCTTTGAGCCCTCACACTTGACCTAATAGTAACACGCAGAGAGCGGAACAGGGAAGGGTCTCAAGCACGCACGCACGGAGAGGAATTTTGATTCCAGAAAGTCCTTGGAAGGAGGGCCCATGGAAGGAGGAACAGCTCCAAAATACCCAGCAGGTTCCCGCACCACGACGCCACCCCGCTTGGCTGTCGAACCCCTCTCTCACCCCCCGGATGTCCCAATAACCCAGCGTCATAGGCATGGTGCTGGTACTGCTGGCCTGGGGCTCACGCCGGTTCGCGCTGGTGCTGTAGCAAAGCAGTAGCTTCAACCTGGTGCACTGCTAGGGAAGGGGACTAGGGGTGAGTCCTGCCTTTCCAGGCAGGGTCCCGCCCCTCTTCTTCAGGCGCTGGGCTCCCAGTCCGCTCTATTAGGCACCGCCCTTCCCTGTGTCTCTCAGTGCCTAGCCTTGGACTCTAACCCCCCACTCCCACCGCCACCTCCCGGGACAAGGAAGAATTATGTCTAAAGCAAACTTGACTACACAGTACCCAGAGCAAGGTTTAAACCTCTCCCTGAACCACTGCCCTCTTCCTGTCCCCTCCTCCTGTCCCCTCCTCCTGTCCCCTCCTCCTCCTGGGGCAATGCTCTGTCCATAAGCCTCTTCCTTACATCTGAAATTCTGGCCAATCTGAAAACCCAAACAAAACAGAGATGGTATTCTCTCCTTTACCAGAATGGGAAATAGGACCAACCCCAAGAGAAAGGACAGAGAAACAAGTACTTTCTGTGTTTAGTACTTTGACCATGTTTGTGACTGTAAACACAGGAACTAGACACAGTGCACTGTAAATCCGAGGGGCTCCTACCTCCACAGAGGGCAGACAGCTGACAACTTCACACTGACCAGCACAGCGGCCAGAAGCACAGAGCCCACAGCTGAAGTGTGCTAGGGCGGAGAGCATGTGCTCTGACGGACCAGACACGGCTCCTGCTTCTAGGATCAACAGAGAACTGAGCAGGAGGATCCTGCACAGTACACAACGCCCAGGGCCAGATCTTTAGTCAGAGTCCCTGGATTCTGGCCCTGACCCTGGCTTCCTACCCATACGTGTCTGGGAATGAGAGGATGGCTCAAGTGGCCTTTCAAGTCACCCTATGATATGAGGCCTGTGACATGGCTTCCACAAGAACAATGTTCTATTGAGAACACCTGCAGCCTACTTCCTTGAAGGCATGGTTGTTTTGAAATCCAGAGATGAGAGAACAACTGGCTTGTGGTCAGCTTCGCTTTGTTTAAAGGAAATTACAAGATACAATGGATAATGGAAAACAGATGATGGAACTTAAAAATGAAATGGGTTTGCAAATCAAAAAGCAAAGTTGTTGCTCTGTAGAAAATAAATTTGACACCTGTTAGGACTTCAGGATGTGAACCAAGTGAGGTTTGACCTCACCAGGGTAGGGCAAGGAGTTAAGGGACAGAGAACAGGGAGAAGAAGGCATCACATCACTAAAGTCAGAGAAGCCACATGCTGTGCAGCTCTCGAGGAGCTCGCAGTCCTGTGGCTGGGGCTGATGCTGCATATGCCTTTACACTTGGCCTGTCCTAACTGGGGTCATCAGAAGGGAGCCAAGCAGACACACCTGGGAAGAGGAAGCCTCATTTGAGGAATTACCTCACTACACTGGCCTGTGGACATGTCTCTGGGGCACTTTCTTGATTGTTAATTGATGGGGGACCCAGGCCCCTGTAAACAGTGTCATCCGTAGGCCAGAGGGCCTAGACTCTACAAGAAAGGTATCTGTGCTCGAGGGGGAAGCCAGGCAGGAAGCATCCCTCCACAGTCTCTGCTTCAGGTTCCTGTCTTGAGTTCCTGCCTTGGCTTCCCTCAGTGGTGGATTGTGATCTGGGAGTTGTGAGCTGAAATCAACACTGTCCTCTCCTAAGTTGGTCATGGTGTTTATCACAACAGAGAATCAAATTAGGACAGGCCACTAGGCTGCTCATGGGCTGCAGGAGACTTATTCCCCAAAGTGATTTCCCATGTACCTTTGCCCTGACCAAGGCCTACTTCAAAATGCATGTGCCGGTGCATACACACACGAATGGGTCTCTGAGTTATTGCAGTTCTCATCGTATGTTAAGGTCATGTCATTATCTTCACAGTTCTTGAACATGTAATTATAAATTTTCTGGATCTAATTAAAGGAATGATTTAACATGAATTAGAATAACAATACTGAAAACATGGAACAAATAGTGGAACATTTAGTGTTCCACCCATCTGACCTTATATTGAAAAAATAATAAACCAGCTGTTGACAATTTTCAACAGACTGGGCCACATGAGTAACATGGTCCTTCTGTAGACTGTGGTTGGATTTAATGACCACAAATCAGATGGGAACTCCACAGAGAGATTTGAGAGACATGGGGCACATCCTCCTGTTTCCATACTCTGAGTGGAATAGAGAAGGAAGCAGGCAGAGAGCACAAGGAAGAGGCCGTGCTGGCTAGGACGAGGTCTCTGAGGACTGGGAAGAGGGATCCAGAGCACAGTTCTAATTATTAAAGGGGTTCTGTGCAGGATCATCAAAATGTTCTCAGTGAAATGTGCCCAGGTCCTATACAGTGACTTTGGGACTGGGCTCCCGATCCTCCCAGCTATGTGGCTAGCGTTCCAACAGTCTCAAGGCACATTCACAGAAATGCCAAATAAAATTAAGTCAGAATTTAAGATACACAAATTGTTAGATATAAACACCAACAGACAACTTAAAATGTGTCTGTGGAAATTTTTCATGGTCTCTGAAATATTTTAAACTTGGGAAATCCAGAATGCAAAGAACATTCTCTAGAATCTAAAAATAAAATAAACCTACTATTTATAAGATGCTAATGAATTTGAATTAAGTGAAAGAATTTCCCTATATACTTCCTATGGTAAGAATAAAGTAAGGGGCTGGAGAGATGGTGCAGTGGTTAAGAGCATGGGCTGCTCTTGCAAAGGACCGGGGTTTAGTTCCTAGCAGCTAACAACTGTAACTCAAGCATCTGGGGATCCAACGCCCACTTCTGACCTCCACAGACATTGCACAACATGGGTGCACTTACACAAATCCAGGCAATACACTCATACACATAAAATAAAAATCATAAATAAAAATATAAAAAAAGAATAAGGTAAAGCAAACTAAGGTTTTTAGAAAGCAAAAAAGCCAAAAAAAAAAAAAAGAAAGAAAAGCAACAAAGTCTGAAATTATAGAAAATAACAGGGGCTGGAGAGATGGCCTAGCGGTTAAGAGCACCAACTGCTCTTGCAGAGGACCTGGGTTCCATTCCCAGCACCCACATGGCGGCTGAGAACGGTCTTTAACTCCAGTTCCAAGGGAATCCAACAGTCTCTTCTGACCTCCACAGCATTGCATGACACGGGTGCACAAACCTACATTCAGACAGTACATTCATACACATAAAAAAAATAAATAAAATTTAAAGAAAAGAAAATAACAAACAATACTAAGAAAAACATGAAAATTGCCCATTTGCTTCTTAAAGGGATAGCTGGTTTTCTTTTTTCATTTGTTTGTTTGTTTGTTTGTTTTTGAGACATGATCTAAGTATATAGACCAGGCTGGCCTGGAACTCACAGAAATCTGCCTGCCTGTACCTCGCAAGTGCTGAGATTAAAGACATGCCCTACCATGCCCTTCGGTGGGTGATTTTCTAAAAACTTGCTAACTTGATAAGGCATTAGTCCAACAGCATACACAGTAAAAGAGTTAGGGACATGCATCCTGAAGTATGTTGGACTGATACATTATTTCCAGCTGAAGTCACTTGAGGAACTGCAAATTCAGAAAGAGCAGTCTGACCTGTGCATTCCACATGCACCAGCAAGCTATGAGCATTGGGAGAGGTCCTTCACATACCAAGGCTGAAGGATAGCCAGAGACCCCTAACTGGAGTGGCAGTGAACTTGAACAAACACACTCTGAAGTAACCTTCAGCTTCCGCCAGCTTCTACACAGCTCTGTGTATATCCTAGTAACATAGAATTTATTGCCCTAGTCCAGAGGTCCATTTTGTCTTGACATTTCTTCACAAATTTATTTTTCATTGTCTAAAAAGTATAAAGCATTTCTTCAGACTTCAGAATCGTGTGAAGCTTCATCCCCATATCCAAGCAGATTTAATGACACTTGTGAGATTTTTCTCTTGTTGATTGACTCCTGTATTAATTAGGTTCCTAGATCCAGCCAGATGCTAGATAAGATTCACCCTTTGGCCAGTTTAACGGCCAATGTGTGACTCACTCTCACTAACTGGAACAGTGCTCAACCCAATTCCGGACACCCATGGTAGGGGCTGCTGCAGCTGAGATCCAGGGCTTCAGACCAAAAGCTAACAAACGGTGAGGCCTACATGTCTTTGTGCTGTCTCTCATAAGGAGCAGGGCCATATGGAAGATCAAAGGTGACAGTCTTTATAAGTCTGTTGTCTGCGCTGGCCTGCTGACTGGTGGGTGTAGAGTTTCTACCATATCAGCATCTATTAAGACGAAACTCTGACCCCTGAAACAAACAAAAATTGGATGAGGTTCCCCACTTGTCTTACATCCTCTAAGTTCAGTTCTGAGAGCAGAGGGGACACCCTTCTCTAGACTCTGCCATCTGAGGGACACGGGTGTCCATCCACATCTTGGCAGCCAGCTGAGAGACTGGGACTAGAAATCTGAGGTATTAAACAGCACTCTGTGTCCCGCCATGCAAAACATCACTCGGACCCGACTGCATAAGGAGCTTTTGTCATCCTCTGTTGCCTGGCCAGTGCTCAGGAACTCCCTTCCCTGTGTCACAGTGTCATGGATCAGGCCTGTGATGGAAGCTCTCACACTTTTTGGAGAGACTGGAGGCACTGCCATCTTTAATCACCTGTGAGGGCAATTTATTGTCCAGTCAGACTCTGAGAGTAAATTTGAGACCCTAGCTGTGACAAGTTTGACATCTACTTTGGGCCTATCTCAGACTTCGAAGTTGGTTCCTGCCGTGCTCTTATATTGTGAATCCCTAAACAGGTTCTAGATTTATTTTCAGACTTTGGAATTTTGGTATATGGATGGAGGGTATGTATGCATATTTTAGAGTAATATGAAATCAAAATGGAAAAACGTGAATCCTGAAATATGATTTGAAAATAACATATAGTTTGTTTTCAGATGACATAATTTTAGTATAAGTGATATATATATATATATATATAGATAGATGCAATACAAGTTCCTCCATTGAGTCTTCTTGGTCTTCTGGTCAAATATGAGGTGGCTGAAATTGTATGTGCTCAAGTTTGGATCTTCAATTTTGTTCTATTTATCTACACATCTGTTTTTGTGCCAGTACCAGGCTGTTTTTATGACTATACATACCCCTGTAGTATAGTTTGAAGTCTGATATAGTGATCTCCCCTGTATTGCTCTTTTCAATAAGGGTTGCTTTGGCTATTCAGGGTCTTTTGTTTTTCCACGTGAAAAAAGGATTTTTTTTCCAAGCCTCCGAAGAAACTCTTGGGGGTTTTAATTGGGATTGCATTGAATCTGTATATTAATTTGGATACCCTGTTTGATTTTTTTTTTTTTACATCAGCTAGGCATTATTTATCTCTCCTCTCTCCTTGTCTAACCCTCCATCTGCCCCTCCCCAGTTAAAGTATCCCCATTATTGCCATTTCTCCCTTGATAATACCTGTCTCCTATGGTCCTCCCTCTCTTTAGCTCCTCTTCCTCTTTACCCCAATAGTTCCATGTGTGATCCTCCCTCTCCTCCTCCCATTTAAATACCCCCATTTTACCCATTTCCCCCTTAGTAACACCTGTCTCCTACTGTTCTTCTCTCTCAGGTTCCTTCTTTCTATTTACCTCCCTGGTTCCTTTCCATATTCCTGGCTCCTGTAGTTACATCAGGCTATATACCCACATATAAGGATTTGGTGCTAGGATCCACAAATGAGAATGAACATATGTAGTCTGTTTTGAAAAGTCTGCATTACTTATTATAGCAATTTCTAGTTCCATCCATTTACCTGCAAAGTTCAAGATTATGTTTTTTAATATAAATGCATGTTGAATTTGGTCAAAGGCCTTTTATGTGTTTATTGAGGTAGGCATGTGATTTTTGTCTTTGAATCCATTTATATGATTTATGACATTTATTGTCTTACATACATTAAACCATACCTGCATCTCTGGAATAAAGTGAACTTGATCATGGTGGATGATCTCTTTGATGTATGTCTGTGTATAAATTGTATTTTATTGAGAATTTTTGCACTATGTTCATAAAGGATATGTGTGAATAGTTTTCTTTTTTGGTTATATCTTTACCTGATTTTGGCATTAGAGTGATGCTCCCTTCATAGAAGAAATTTGAGAGTTTTCTCTCTGTTTCTATCATTTTGAATAATTTAAGTAATGCTGGTTATAGATCTTTTTCAAATGTCTGGTAGAATTCTGCTGTAAATCCATCTGGGCCTGGGCTTTTTTTTTTATATACATATATTTTTTATCAAATCTAGACCCGTGTTCTCCCCATCCCCCCACCCCTCCAGAGCTCATGCATTCTGCCAAACATGCTTTTCATCTCTTTCTCAGTCTTTCTCAATATTCTCCATGGGGAAGTTGACTGTTTTGAGCAGAAGTTCACTGTTTCAGTCAGTTCTGTTGATGCAGCACCTTGATGGCTGTTGTTGTTAGTGTTAGTTGGTAGTGATGTGCTGTGTTTCCAATATGCATCACTCCCACGCTTTGACAAAAGCTCAAGGGGCACATGGCACTAGGAAGTATTACAACGAGGTAATTGGCACTAGCATACCACAGATGAGAGGAGATACCACTTCTTCGTTTGTTTTTCTGGAATTGTGTTTACTATCACTCAGTCAATGATGTCCTCTAGCTCCAGCCATTTTCCTGCAAGCTTTGATTCTGCTTTACTTTTTTTTTTTTTAACTGCTTGCAGAAACTCCATTGTGTAGATTATGACATTTCTCTATCCACGTCATAATTGAGGGGCATTTGGTTGGTTCAGCTCTTTTGCTGGTGTGGGAAGAGAGCTGAAAGTAAAATGGCGTGCAATGTAGCTCTGTGGTTGTGGGTGAGTCCTTGAGGGGTACATGCCTAAGGAGTGAGTGTTCTGGGATAAGCTTTTAAGTGTCAACTTGGACACCACCTGGTTTGGGGCAGTCCTCAGTTGGGGAATTGGCTCCATTGATTGGGTGTGGCCACATCTGTGGAGTAGTTTATTGTCTTGATTTTTGAGTCAATGTGGGAGGGCCCTGCCCCTATGGTGGTGCCGAACCCTGGGTAGGTTTTGTTTGTGTACTGGTATAAGAGGTCAGGCGGGCATGGCGCAGGGGAGCAAGCCAGTAAACAGCATTCCTCCATTGGCCTGTGAGCTTCAGCTCCTGCCTCCAAGGTTCCTCCCCTGGATGTTCGTGGCCTGGGCTCCCTAAGTGATGAACTGTGTACCCAGGAGATATTACTGAATAAACTCACCTTTCCTCCCCAAGTTGAGTTTGTCCGAGTGTATTGTCAACGCAATGGAAGACAAACTAAAAGTGTGGTGATGGCTAGAGGTCGGGTGGACAAGTCATTCCAAGTCCTTTCCACGGGTTCCATATCTGCTTTCCATGAGTGGGCTGCAAGAAGTTTTACTTCCCACCAGCAGTGGATGAGTTGTTCTCCTTTTTCCCCACAACACTCTCACAGCACTTGGTATCATTTGTTTTTCTTGACCTAGCCAGTCTTATTGGAGTAAGATGATATCTTAAAGTGGTTTTCATTTGCATTTCCTTAATGATATAGTGATGTTGAAGCATTTCTTGAGGTGTTTCTCACCATCTCTAATTTCTCACTTGTGAAGTCTCTGTTCATCTTTGCTCCATCTAATTGAGTGGGTTCATTGTTTTCTTTTTTCGTTATTTATTGTTTTTTTTGAGGTAGTGTTTATATTCTGGAGAGGAATGCTTTGTCAGATGTATCTGCAGACAAGGTTTCCTCCCACTCTGTTGGATTTCTCTTCACTTCCGATTAGATTGTTCGTGTTTGATGTCAGAAGCTTTGCAGTTAATGAGGTCCCATTTTGTCAATTGTCGACCTTAATTCTTACTTATTTGCGCAGCTGCTGTCTGATTTAGGAAGTCTTTCCTAACGCCTATGTCTTGTAAGTCTGCTGCCAACTTTGTTCTTCTTGCCAACTTCCCAGAGTTTGGGTTTCACGTTGAGGTCTTTGATGCAATTGGAGTTGACTTTTGTACAGTGCGCGAGGTAGGGGTTAATTCAATTTCTTCTAACAAGTGGTGATCCAGTTTTGCCAACACCACTTGCTGAAATTGCTGTCTTTTCTCCATTTGTGTCTTTTGAGCCCCCGTGTCAGTAATGCAGTGGTTGAAATTGTATGGGTGCTCCAGGTTTCAATCTTTGGTTTTGTGCCATGGGTCAACAGGTCTGATTTGGTTGTGCCAGTATACAGCTGTTTTTTATGACTATAGCCATTCTGTAGTATAGTTTGAGAAGTTGTTCTGGTATAGAGATCCCCCCTGTATACTCTTTGTGCTCAGGTTTTGTTTTTGGCTATTCGGGGTCGTTTGTTTTTCCAAATAACATTTAAGAACACTTTTTTTTTCCAAGCCTGTGAAGAAACTGTTGGGAATTTTAATAGTTGGCAATTGCATTAATCTATACAAGAGTTTCGGCTAGACATGGACATTTTTAACAATGTTAATTTTTCCATCCATGACATGGGAGGTGTTTACCATCTTCTGCTATGTCTTTCTTCAATTTCTTTCTTTAAAGAGTTTAATTTTTTGTTGTAGAGATCCTTGGTGTCTTTGGTTAGGTTGTTCCTAGGTATTTTATTGTTTTTGAGGCGTATTTGTGAATGGAAAGGTCTCCTTTTGAGAGTTCTTTTCTCCAGTTGTTTGTGCTTCTTGGTTGTAAAATGAAAGGCATTGATTTTTTTAGGTTAACTTTGTATCCGCACTTTGCTGACTGTTAATCCTTTTCTAGGAGTTTGCTGGTGAGTTTTGTTTAGCATCCCTTAGGTAAACAATCATGATCATAGAACAAGAAAGGGATAAGCTTGAACTCCTCTTTTCCAATTGTCTCCTTTAATTTCCTTTTCTTGTCTTTTGCTCTAGCAGTGTTTCAGCATATATTGAAGAGGAGCTGGTGAAGGGGGTAGCGCTTGTCTGAGTTCCTCCTTTAAAGGTGAATGTTTCTATCATTGTCCCCCATTTAGGATGAAATGGCTGTGGTGTTCCTGTAGTATGGCTTTAAATTACATATGAGGAACGACCTTCCAATCCAATGCCTCTAGGATTTAAGCATGAAGTGGATTGCTGCATTTTTGTCAAAGACTGTGTTCAGCATCATATTGAATAATGGTGTGTGTTTTTATCTTTTATTCCATTAGTGTTTGATGATGTTTTAGTGATTTTCGTATGTTTGAAGAACCATCCCTCATCCTGGGTATGAATCTCAACTGGGTCAGTTATGGAGAATCTGTATCTGATGTGGGTCTGTATGTGATTTTGCCGTATACCTGTTTAGAATTTTGGCATGTGTTCATTGGAGAGATGGTTATAATTCTCCTTTTTGTTGATTCTTGCCTGGTTTGGTAATAGAGTAGATGGCTGGCTTGCATAGAAGGAATTTGGGAAGATCCCTCTGTATTGTATCCTTCTAAACAGTTCAGTAATATTGGTTAGTAGGTCCTTTTTGAAATGTTTATAGATTCTTCTGCCTGAACGCAGCTGGGCCTGGGGTTTTTTAATTGGGATTTGGTTCTTATTACATATTCCATTTCTTCATGTGGTTATGGGTCTGGTTTAGGCTGATGGATCTCTCTTTGTTGAGCTTTGGTGATTCCCAGGATTCAGATAGTTCATCCATTTCTTGCGTCAGTTTTCAAACTTTGGTAGAGTATAGGTTCTCGAATATTCCCGTATGGTTGTTCTGGATCTTTCCTTGTCTGTTGTGATATTCCCTTTTCATCATGGATGTATTGATTTGGAGTTGTTCCTTCGTTTTTTTTTTAACGTGGGCTAGAGGTCTGTGCATCTGTTTATTTTTCAAAAGAACCAACTTTTGGATTCATTGATTTTTTTGTTGTTGTTTTCTTGTTTCTATTTACATCTTGATTTCTGCTCTGATTTTTTTATTTCTTCCTCGGTCTGGCGTTGGGTTCATCTGTTAGTTGCCTTCAAGTGCTTTTAGCTGTGTGTTAGATCATTCACTTTGTGTGGCTCTTGCTGTTTTTCTAATTATATACCCTGTCTTCTGTTTTTCTAATTAGCACCCAGGGCTATACACTTCCTTCTTAAGGACTGCTTTTAAGGTATCCAAAAGGTTTTGTTGTGTTGGGTATTGTCCATTCAGTTTCCAGAATGCTTTTATTATTCTTTCTTTATCTCCCTTCTCTTGACCCATTCATTATGTCAGAGTGTGTTGTTTGGCCTCTATGTCTTCTTGTAGGCAGGGCTTATCCTGTTGTTGATGTTGAGCTTTATGTGCCTCTGGTCTGAATAGAATGGTAGAATATTTCAATCTTTATTATTTGTTGGAGGTTTCTCTGTGTCCCAGTATGTGGTTCAGTTTTGGAGAATGTTTCTGTGGGTGCTGAGTAGAACGTGTATTCGCTGGTATTAGGTGGAAATCAGTAAGGAGTCATGGAAGCATTTGGTGTAAGCATATCGTCAGTTTTCAGATGGTCTCCTTTTCATTCTTTGTCCTGTTGACCTATCCAAGTCTCAGTGGGGGTATTGAAGTCCCTACATGAGTGTACTGGGGTTCAGTGTTGCTTGTAGGGTTCCCTGCGAAATTGTGTTTACTAAAGTTTGTGCACCAGAGTTTGGGGCACTATATATTCATAATTTGTGCAAATCTGTACTTGGTGAATTTTCCTTTGATAAGAAATGGTAAGGTCCTTCTTTGTCCTTCTGAATTTCCTCTTTAACTTTGAAGTTCTACTTTTGTCTGATATTAACATAGCCAAACACCTGCTTCTTTTTTGGTATCCATTTGTTTGGAATATTTTGTTCGCATCCTTTCACTTTAAGGTGGTGTGCCTATCCTTTGAAGGTACGATGTGTTTCTTATAGACAGCATACAGTGGATCTGTTTGCCAATCCATTCTCCCAGTTCTAAAGCTTTTGATTGGGAGAAGTTTAAGTCCATTAATATTTATAGGGTATTAGACTGATAGATTTTGTGTTGCTTCTTTTTGCTTATATCCTTTGTGTTTGGTTTAGGTTTCTACTCTGCAGTTATGCTTTTATTGATTCTCGTTCTAAGGTGCCTGGGAAGTAGGTTGTTCTTTTTTATTTCTGTCCTTTTGAATTGCTTCAAGTCTTCGCTGACAGGGTGTTTTGTTTTTTTGACAATGTATTCTTCAACTCGTTTTATGTCATGGAAGGTTTTTCTCTCTCCACATGGATTGACATTTTTGCTGGGTATAAAGTAACTGGGTTAGCTACATCTATTGTCCCTTAACACTGGAAAAGCTTTGCTCCGATTCTTCCTTGCTTTCATAAGTTTTGCGTTGAGAAAAGTCAGTCTGTAATTCCTAGCTAGGTTTCCCCTTATAGAGTCACGTTGGTATGTTTTTCTCTGTGGCTATTCAAGGATTCTTGTCCTTTGTTTTGGGTGTCCTAGCATTTTAAGTTTTTTTTTATTCTGTATGTGTATCAATGTACTGTCCGTGCTGCGGTTTGTGCACACGTTTCGTGCAATGCTGTGGAGGTCTCAGAAGGGAGGGTGTCAGATGTCCCGGGCTGGAACTGGAGTTTCTCCTGGAATTGGAAGTTTCAGACGGTTCTTGGCCGCGACCGATGTGGGGTGCTGGGGATCAGAACCGGGTCCTCTGGCAAGAGCGGTCGGCACTCCAAACCGCTAGACTATGTCTCCAGCCGCGTGTCTAGCATGTGTAACCCTATGCTTGTGGTGTGGATAGTTTCTTTTCTGATTTGTCTGTTTGGTGTTCTTTTTGTTTCTTGTATTTGTATGTTTGCTCCTTTTTTAAGTTTGGGGAAGTTTTCAGCTATTATTCTGTTGAAGATACTATTCAATACTATTCTCATTGGGATTCTTGTCTTCTTCTCCTTCCTCTATGTCCTATGATGCAGAGGTTGATATTTTCATAGTGTCCCTCAACTCCTGGTTTTTCCACTTTTGTGTATTTTTTAAATTTTTCCATAATCTTTCCTTGAGGTTTTTAAGTTGTTCTGTGTTATCTTGCGGGTCTGATATTCTTATGTCTCCTGGCTTCTCCATTCTGCTACTGAGGCTTTTTCCGTGCTCCTTTCCTCTTGAGGGGATGAGTGTTTTTGGATTTCCTTTTTTCAATTTTCCTCTTTCTGATTTCTTTAGTATTTCTACTTCTTTTGGGCTTTCTCAATCCCTTCCTGTAGCGCTTTGCTTCACTGGTTGGTTCCTTATCTTTTTCCAGCATGGGCAATCTTTTCAGTGTTTCCGTTCCTTCGGAGTTTGTCATTCCTTCCCTCTAAGGTCCTTGGTTGAGATTCTTCATTTTCTTTTCCTGTAGTTCTTTGATTTGCTCTTTATAAGTGTTGGAGTTCTTTAAATAATGTTCCCGAATGTGGTGGGAGGTGGGGGTTTGTATGTGATCGGGTGTCCTGGGCAGTACCCAAGGGGATCTCACTGTTAGGAATATTCCAGAGGGTTGGTAGAGCTTGGTGCAAGATTATCCGGCGACATCTTATCCGTGTTGTCTCTTCTTTGTGTTCTGGCATATGTGCGGCTTCTCCTCTCCTCCTTACCTGTATTCCAATTGAGTCCAAAATGTCTCTTCACTGGGTTGAAGGTTTGCTTTGCTTGCCTCCTTCAGATGCCTTCGTAATCCCAGTTTGGGGGGGGGGGCCTCCTCAGCCCAGGCCCCGGCACCTTCCGCTGGCCTCAGGAGATCTCCCTGCGCTTTTTTTGTAGGGAGGTTTAGTGTTACTGTTTCAATTTCCTTATATGTTACAGATCCATTTAAGTTGTTGAATTCTTCTTGGTTTAGCTTTGGTGGTTCCCATGATTTTAGGTATTCATCCATTTCTTTTAGGTTTTCAAATTTAATAGAGTATAGGTTTTATAAAAAACAAATGTGCTAGTTATTTTCTGTCACCTTGACACAAACTAGAGACATCTGGAGACAGGGCAGCTGGACTTGGGTTGTAAAAGGAGGGAAACTGGGCAAGTTGGGGGAGGGAGCAAGTGAGCAATGTTTCCCTGTAGTCTCTGCTTCAATTCCTGCCTCCAGGTTCCTGCCCTGCCCTCCCCCGGTGGTAGATTGTGACCTGGGAATTGTAAACTGGAATGAACCCTCTCCTCCCCAAGTTGTTTTCAGTCAGTGCTTATCACTGCAGCAGGAGAGCCAACTAGGACAGGAACGGCGTGGGAACGGATTAAGCACGACCAGATTTTAGCACTGGGCATCAACCCTGCGTGAATGCTTCTGGATGGGTCCACCTTCTAGAACTTGAGAAAGTACAGGGTCCACCTGCTTCTTCAGGCTCTTTCAACATTTCTTCTAAGTGATTGTTTTGACAATTGTCTCCTTGGGGGTTGTCTAAGTTACACCCCAACTTCTACAGTTCCAGTGACAAATTGAAAATTTGGTTCTACTAAAGTTCACTCTAGGGGAATGAATGCATTTATCTTACAGAGCAATGGATGAGTGGTTAGGGGCAGAAATGCAGGTGGCCATAAAGCAGCCACACTGGAAGTCAAGTATCTGGCATGGACCATGACTCCCCCACAGCTGTGTAAGTGGGGCCCCTTCCTTCAGTCCTCTCTAGCTTCTATATTCTATATTCTCCCGAAGTCCCTGAAGTCACAGAATTTCATACAGTTGGCTGGGAGGAGTGTCTGGGTACTCAGGTGAGTGTCCAGTGACCCTCCCAATCCCCTCCTCCTATGGAGGAGTGTCAACAGTCAACAAGTCAGGCACGGATGATCCTTGGCAAACAGATACATTTGATCTTATGAAGATGGCAGTTGTTCTGCTTGGAGGATCGTGCTGTCCAATAGGGACACACTCAGTACTCGGTCCTCTTTTTTTTTTTAAGAAAGATTTTTTTAATCTTATTTATTTTTGTATGCATATGAATGTACTGTCTGCATGTAGGTTTGTGCACTCGTGTTGTGCAATGCCACAGAGGTCAGAAGAGGGTGTCGGATTCCCCTGGAACTGGAGTTAAAGATGGTTTCCAGCAGCCATGTGGGTGCTGGGGATCAAACCCAGGTCCCCTGCAAGCACAGTCAGCGCTCTTAACCGCTAGGCCATCTCTCCAGCCCAAGCTGATCTTCTTAAAGGGAGGGACTCTAGACCTCAATGGATGAACTTACACTGAGGAACATCTAGGAACATTAACTGGCTAGGCCTTAACACAAATAACAGAATTCATGCATTCCAGTGAGGGGGCTTTGGAGGGTCTCAGTGGGGAAGGGGGTGCAAAGATGATTAAGATGTTCTGTGTGAAATACACAAAATTTCAATTTAAAAATTACAAAAATTTAAAAGAAAGTGCAAGAATTGGACCACCAGAAAATGTAAGCAAGAAGCTTGTTTCGCCAGAAAAGCTTGTTTCACTCAGAGAGTGGCAGGAGCTCTCTGTTCCCTTCCTGGGTGCTGGGCACTGGAGTGAAGCCACCGCCTTGACTGGGTAGCACAAGCAGTGACTATGAGAACCAGCAAGGGTCTGCTGAGTTTGTTCTGAAAAGAGAAACTGAAGAATTCTTAGCTAACCCTCCACCAGGCATAAATAAATAAATATAGACAAATGCAGATTTACTACTGTATTATATATGAAATAGGTAAATTAAAGAAATATGTGTCTTCTGTTTCTCATCCCCAGATTTTAGTTAAAGGCAGCTATACTTACAGATAACCACTTATCTTTGGAAAGAAAAAATATATATTTTTTATTTTGTTAGAAAGCAAATGATTTGTTAAATATGTAGTGGATTTGGATTCAAGCATCAAAATCAAGATGTTCATCATTGATTCACCTATGGCTGTAAAATTAAATGTTCTGTGGTTTTAAAAAATAGTTTAAGAGTTTTTGTGTTTGTTTGTTTGTTTGTTTGTTTGTTTGAAACAGATTCTCCCTGTAGCCATAGCTGGTCTAGAACTCACTATGTAGACCAGACTGGCCTCAGTCTCACAGAGATCCACCTGCCTCTGCCTCCCAAGTGCTGAAATTAAAAGCATGTATTACCATGCCCAGCTAGTAGAAAGGGGTTTTTTAATACTTACTTTAGGGGCTAGAAAGATGGCTCAGTGGTTAAGAGCACTAGATGCTCTTGCAGAGGACCTAGGTTGGGTTCCTAACACCTACATGGCAGCCAACAACCATCTGCAACTTCAGTTCCAGGTGGATCTGACACCCTCTTCTGTTTTCTGTGGGCATTGCACACACATGCACACACATGTTGCACTTATACACACTCAGGCAAAACACCCATACACATAAAAATTTTTAAACTTACTTTAAAATTAAGTTATAGAAATTTCCTTTTTCAGCTAACATTTTTATAGAAAGGACTTACTCTATGATCCATGAATGGGTTAAAATCTGCAGTTGAAAAAAACCACTACTCTAGAAAATGCTGGGAGCAGGATGGAGACCAGAGCAGACATGACCCTGGAAAACCCCTGGCAGAAGGGCTACCTGCACAGAGGACCTGTAAACTGTTAAATGGCTGCATATGAGGAAGGAAAGAGACAGGCAGGGGAAGGGGCTGGACAGCTAGGTCCACCACAGTACCAGGTAGGGCGAGGAATGAGTGTCTGCTGGCCAGGTAATCGACCCTTCCCCACCATGCAGTCCTCTGTAGCCTGTTCCAGACAGGCAGCCCCTCACATGACTATGAAGATAAAGTTTCATGATCTGTGGTCTGCAAGAGGAGGAAGCCCAAAAGCCTGTGAGATTGAATCCACCTGAGTGTATGGGCCTGACATGGTGGTGGGGAAAGGGTGGTGGCACAACTCTCCAATAGCGTGGAGGCCAAGAGCCAGGAGCACAGAGAGTCCAGTCCCAGACACAGACGTCCTGACCAGAAAGAAGCAAGAAATCCCCACCTCTTCCACTTCATTTCCAATGGGATGGTGTCTATGTACATCAGTGGGGATGGATCTTCTTCACTCGGACTCCTCTTTCATGCTCATCTCTTCTAGAAACACCCTCAAAGACACACCGGAAGAATAGTTTCACAATTAGGTGGCCATTCCTTAGCTCCATCCAGTTAACACACAAAAAAAATCAACCATTCCATTTTGTGATTAAAAAAAAAAAAAACTAGACCAAAATAGCAATTAGTAATATTGTACTATAGAGGAAAGAGATTTTGATAGTCAGAGCTCATCTATTTAAAAAATTTTACTTATTTTTATTTTATGTGTATGAGTGTTTTGCTAGCATGTATGTAAGAGCACCCATATCCTTCAAGACCCACAGAAGTCAGAAGAAGGCATCAGATCCTCCAGAACTTAGTTACAGGAACATTTATAGTCCTATCTCTAAAGAAATAAGGATGATTTTTTTTTAAATGTGAGCAATACACTTAAATTTTATACATATTTGTGTTTTATAGGATTGATGTCTGTAACTTGAGTTTAGAGGCATCTTAACTGATTTGTTGAGTTCAAAACTAGTTCTACCCTGAATTATAAAAGAAAACCCCAAATAACACCAATTTACCAACAAATCTTCAATACGTTTTCAAATAAATGCTATCATAAATGATGTGACTAAAAAAAAAAAAAAAAGAATAGCTGACAGAATCAATGTAAGAGAAAAATGATTTATTCTGGTTCATGGTTCAGGGGGTACCGTTCATCATGGCCAAGAAGGTGTAGTGATTCACAGCTGTAGCGACAGGATCTTCCACGGGGCACAGTTTGCTCAAGTCTGGTCAGATTGGATCAGGAAGCAGAAAGCTGAGGATGAGGAGGGGCTGGCTATAGCCATCAAACGCTATGCCTAGAAGCCAACTTTCTCCACATAGACCCTGCCTCCCACAGAATCTACAACGACCCCAAATAGCCATCAGCGAAACCAAGTGTTCAAACACGGAGCCTGTTGGGGCTCTATAGCTTTAGAAGGCCACTTTGCTCAAGGAAAAGCAGTTGCTTGGGCTTTACAGAGCCTGAAGGGGACAGGGATCTGATGAGAAAAAGGAGAGTTGGCAAAGCCTGGGGTCTGGAAAGGGATGGAAAGAAGGAAAGAGCATAAAGTGGCTACGGGGCTGCAGGCTCCAGCTGCTCCCGGGGTGCCTGGCTACCCAAGGAAAGCAGGCTTCCAACTCCTTCCTCTTGTTCTGTCAAGGCACTACTTGTTGCCCCAAGTGGCCATTTTTGTGAACACAGGTGTTGGGAGAAAGCGGCTGGTCTTCATGTAGGCAGAGATCTTCTTCAGGCCCTGTGAGAAGGAGAATGCAGGGGCTCAGGTCTGCTGTCCCACTGGTCCACACAGCTCCACTTCAAAAACAGCCTTTCCACGTGAGCCCGAGTGCTAGAGCCCTGGAAAGGGAACTCTTAAATTTCCTATAAAGAAGCCGGGCATGATGGTGCACGCCTTTAATCCTAGCACTTGGGAGGCAGAGGCAGGCATATCTTTGTGAGTTCAAGGCCAGCCTGGTCTACAGAGTGAGTTCCAGGACAGCTGGGGCTACAGGGAGACCCTGTCTCGAAAAAGACCAAAAAAAAAAAATTTTCCTATAAAGAAGGGCAGACTGGACCCTGTGCAAGGAGCTAGAGACTAACATGTCCACCTAGAAAACCCACTCCACAATCCTCCAAGATCAGTCCCACCATGACCAGACAATCAGTGAAGAAGCTGAGGACCGGAGACGTTAGGTGAATTCTGCCTCTCAGTGGAGCAGGATTAGAGCCATCCTGTGCTGCCGTCTCTGCCCATTCCCCTCCTGTCCTTCCCCTAGAAGGCCCGGCCACTTCCTGCCTTCGCAGATAGGCCCCCTTTCCACAGGGAACATCCTTCTTGCCAAGCACAAAGGACATGCAGTAGGACAAAGAGGCCCAGAACAGACTAATGAAGAATAGAGAGAGCCCAAATCTCAGCCAGGAACCCCGCAAATCCCAGAGGAAACGAACAAGGTGAAGGACAGCTTGGAATGCTGGGCCAGCAGAGGTCGAAACTTTTTTCACAGAACCTCAGCCCAATCTCACTGGGCCCCAGTCCACCTCCTGTCCACCCTCTGTCCAGCCCTGCCACAGTGGATCACACTGAGCGACACTAGGTGTGCTTTGTTCCATCTTACCAGGATAACCTGTCCAGGTAATTTCTACAGTATTCAGAGATCGAGAGCTGCCCATTTTCAATGAACCAGGTCCATCAGGCCTGGTTGCAGCCCTCAGCTCTCCCACCCCACCCTCCCCAAAGCCACACAGCTCTTACGCAATCACCAAGGCCACGGTGCTTGGACCAGCACCAGAGCTGAAGAGAACTGCTGAGAAAGTGCATCACTTGATATGGGGAAGGAGAAGATCCCAGGTGACAGACCTGTTGTTTAATCCCCTAGTTCCCAGATCTCTCACAGATTTGGTGGGTGTCAAGCAAACTCTGGGGGACCTATGATTAGCTGTGAAATGAACTAAGCTGTGAACCCCAGCACCCCAACAATAACACAGGTGCTGGGCCTGCACTCTGCAGGGGTCTTTCCATGTTCCGTTGGGCCTCACACAGCCTCATACAAAGCAAAAGGTTGGTAAATATGAGTGAACATAAGCATCTAAGTATATTCTATAGTTGGCATTATGGAGATGTTGGAAAGGAGGAGAGGGATAAGCAAAAGAAAAGCCCCAGAGCAGGCTGGAGAGATGGCCTAGCGGTAAAGAGCACCGACTGCTCTTGTAGAGGACCCAGGTTCAATCCCCAGCACCCACATGGCAGCTGAGAACCATCTGAAACTCCAATTCCTGGAGAACTCCAGTTCCAGGGGAATCTGACACCCTTTTCTGACCTCCACAGCATTGCACGACATGGGTGCACAAACCTACAGGCAGACAGTACATTCACACACATAGAAAACAAACAAATAAAATTTAAAAAAAAAAAAAAAAGAAAAGCCCCAGAGCACAGATCACTTCAGGATAAAATCCTTCATAGGGACCCAGGTTGAGCCAAGCATTCCACAGATGTGACATAAATACTGTCTGCACATCGTTACTTCACAGCGAGCCTACCATGCCTCCCTCTCCTAATACCTGTGGTTTACACGCTCATGACATGTTCTGCCTCCTTCACAGCATCCTGGGCTGGGAACCCCGGGCTGCACGAGAGCCTGAGGCTTTTCCTTTAGACAGAAAACAGGCACACAGATACTATCTGCTACACTTAGAAGCCAGGCACCAACAGGGCGCTGGGCACAACCTCGACTTGTGACTTACCGTCTAGTCTCTTTCCTTATTAATCCAAAGGGAGTCATAATTCAACCCACAGTTGTCATGATAAGTTTTACCCAATAAATAGAAAATGCTGAGCACAGAAAGCAAGTGCTTAATAAATGATAGGGTTTCTTTTTGTTATTTTGTTTTGGTTTGAAGACTAAGAAAGAAGCAAGGAAAAAGGGGAAGTGGAAGAAGGACACAGGCGGACGAGGGTTAGGAGTGCCACCTCAAAGCGGGCTATGAAGTCCTTCAGGTTAGGGAACTCTTCCAGGCACTTGGGTTCAAACACTTGGTTCCTCTCAAGTACGTCATAAGCGATGAAATCCACAAAGCTGATCTGCAGGAAGCAGGGGTGAGTGGGATGGAGTCTGAGATCCTGGGCAGAATGGCAGCTCCTCCCTTCCTCCCCTTACCTTGTCCCCTGCAAACCACAGCTGCTTCGCTAGAAACTCAGAGTAGAGCTTCATCATTCCAGGGAGCTGCTCCACGTACTCCGGCTTCAGCTTCTCCTAAGGTGGAAAACACTGTCAAGCATCCAGAGGCACAGGCTCCCTGGCAGAGAGGCTGGCCTCTCAGGGCTGCGCAGGCCCTGGCCGAGCAGGGGAGCAGCCACCTACCAGAGACTGGGCCTGGGTCAATTTATGACTTCACCATTAATTAGACTCCTTCAGGTACCAGATCCAATATCACAGGTGATAGGAAGTCAGGCAGGACTATACTGTCCCTGAGACTCACCACTGATGTTCAGATCGCCTCTTGTTGGTCACACTCAGGACTGTGTGGGCAGGCTCGGATTCAGATGTTATGCAGAATCAAGGAAGCAAACAACTAAAGCACTTTAGAAAAGAAGTTGGGTGTGCCTCTGACTTTGTTGGGACCGTGAAGTCACACAAGCAGGTAGATTTAGGGGCTAGAGTGTCTCCTAGGCCGCTCCGGGTGTCGCAGCTCTGTGCCCTTTTGTGGGCGGGGGGGCGCCTGGGCTTGCCCTTGCAGCCAGTCTGCATTGGGTCTGGTGCCTCTTTGTTGGAACCCGGAAGTCACTCAGGCAGGTACCGGGGCACAGGCTAGGTCAGGCATAACCCCCCCCCC
>VZQC01004746.1:327867-359516 GCA_009823505.1 Rhizomys pruinosus | reverse complement strand
TGTGAGCATGAAAAAATGTTATGAGATGTCACTTGCTAATGTACAACTGGCCTCTGAAATGCCAGAGAGCATTACCAAAGGCCACTAAAGCAATACAGCAAAATATTGGTCTCCTTGAGACAAGCAAGTCTCCTCTGTCAGTATCAGCTATACCTCAGCTGCCTGGAGATACTGTGCAACAGTGGCAGCCGTGTGTCTATATATATCCCAAATCTAATTGGCTATTAGCTCTCTCCTTGGAGGAATAACTCACAGTGGATGCCACAAGCTTATGTCCTCTAGTGGTTAGGAGATGTCATAAGCCACAGTAAGAACTTGTCACCCTTTATAGAGAAACCACAATTTGTGGATTAGCATACCATCCAAGCACCTGTGTCTATGCTCACAGCTTAGCTCGCCATAATAATTAGTACTGCTTAAATGCCTGTACATCCAATTGCTTGTGCTTTGTTAGCATGACTAAAAAGGTATCACTGAAAAAGCTGTCAACCCAAGGGAAACAACCTGAACAGACTAGAGTCCAAAATGACAACTCCAAAGAAAGTAGACTGTTTTCTTCTTACCCACTTGTGCCCCTTTCCCAAAGCTTAGGGAACAAATTGCAGAAGAGGAGGCGTGGTAGAATGTAAGGACTTCGGAGAGATTGGGGTGAATCGTGAGACTACAGCAATATAGACTGGACTCCTATTTGATCAACATGCTTGTGCATACAAGCATCTCCAACTGGACTATGGGAACCTTGGGTTGTTCAAAATTTGGACATAGATACTTGCAAATTGGTTTTACATGAATGTTACTTACATTCATTGCTTATGCTTAATAATTTGGCTCACTTCAAAATAATGCACCAATTACCTAACTGTATGGCAAACTGAGTAACATCAATGTTATCTGAAAACAACTGTGCTATTATATTGTAGAATCCCTTAAAAAATAAACAAATAAAAGAAGAAAATAAATATCAGCAGACAATTTAAAATATTCCCTCTTCCACGCATGTATTGGCTGGCTAAGCATAGCCGTGAGCTCCCCTTCCAGTCCCCGCCAGGCTACTACCCTGCTCTCTGTCAGTCCATGGAGTTAATAATACCCCGGAACCGTGGGTACACAGGAGTTCATTGTTCTCAGTCTGATATTATCAAAATTTTTTAAATTAAAAATGAGGCATACGTTTGCAGCATTAAGGACATACAGACACAAACACAACTAATTGAAGTAAAATGTTTCCTCAGAAAATTTACCTTACATGTGTGAATGCATTTGCTTTTTTTAAATTTTATTTTTGTTCATGTGTATGACTGTTTTGCCTGCATGTATCTAAATCCATCTGTGTTATACAATGCCTAAGGAGGCCAGAAGAGAAAATAGCATCAGATCCCCTGGAACTGGAATTACAGACAGTTGTTAGCTGCCATGTGGCTGCTGGGAACTGAACTCAGTTCTTCTGTAAGAGCAGCTGAGCCATCTTAACTACTGAGCTATCTCTCTAGCCCTTTTCCTTTTTTTTAATGACAAGGCCTCACTATGTAGCATTGGCTGGCCTAGAACTCGCTACACAAACCAGCTGCTCTCAAAGTCACAGAGATCCACCTGCCTCTGTCTTGAGTGCTACGATTATTGTGGCACGCTACCACATCTGCCAATTCTTTATTTTTATGTATTTAAAAAATGAAGGTCTCCATCCACTTTACTGCTGATCTATCACAGGAGGTAAATTTGTCCTTCAGGATACATTTATCAAGGGCCACATGCTCCCTGAACTGTCACTGCTGGGAAGTGCTGCTGACTGCTGGTGGTGGAGAGCAGGAATGCTCTTGAACACCCTTCCTTGCAAGGCAGCAGAGAAGTCCCACAGCAAAGGACTATGTGGCCCAATTTGGCAGTCACACCTAGGTGAACAAACCCTGATCCATGATCCATGAATGGATCAAAAGCTGCAATTGGAAAAACATGGTCCTAGAGTTGCTAGCCAGCAGGAAGGAGACCAGAGCAGGAAAGAGCCTGGTAACCAGCTGGCAAGAAGGACCTACAAGGTCTTCCTCGGGAGCAGATCTACTGGCACCAGGCCAGACAACAGGAAGGACAAAAGGGGACATGGGCACCTGGGTCTACCAGCAGAGAGACTAGGCGGGGCAGGGAAAAATGGGACACTCTGGTGATCAGACAGTGGGCCGCCCATGAGGTCCTCAGACAGTGGGCTGCCCATGCAGTCTTCAGCTGGCTATTTCAGGACCAGGCAACCCTATCCCACTCCTTCATGGTAATTCTTTTAGAGCTACAGGGCAGAGCTAGGCAGGATACCCTAAAGTTCTTTTCAGAGGAACACACCATAATGAGAAAAGCATTCAATAAAGTTCTAGGAGTCACTGCCAACTTACAGTAACACTATTAGGACCCTCCCTACACAGAGTACTCTCCCTGACTGTTGCCAAAAGATGCAGATGTGGCCGGGCGTGGTGGTGCACGCCTTTAATCCTAGCACTTGGGAGGCAGAGGCAGGCGGATCTTTGTGAGTTCAAGGCCAGCCTGGTCTACAGAGCGAATTCCAGGACAGCAGGGGCTACAGGGAGACCCTGTCTCAAAAAGACAGAAAAAAAAAGAAAAAAAAAAAGATGCAGATGTGAATTGTCTAAAGATTCTCATGCTGGGGTTGGAGAGCTGGCTCAATAGTTAAGAATACCTACTGCTCTTCCAGAGGACAGGGGTTCAGTTCCCAGCACCCACACAGTGGCTAAAAACTGCCTGTAACTCCAGCTTCAGGGGATCTGATGCCCTCTTCTGGCCTCCATGGGCACTGCGTGCACATGGTGCACTTACATCCAGGCTGTAAACATCAGTGATGCAGTTCACTGAGAGGCTCCTTTCCCACCATCATGTATCCTTGAAGCTTCCCAGAAATCCTTCTGCACATGAAATGCACAGAATATGCAGTCCAGATGCTGTGTCCTTTGGAGGCTTTCAAGTACTGATGACAAGCAGGAACATTTACCAGGAGCCAAGACAATGTCATCCCACCATGCCCCTTTGAAATTGGGTTGTGAGGCATTTCATTTGCTCAGTCCTTCCCAAATAGAAATCTGACTATCTCCACACATGCAAATTCATGTATGTGCTCTAGCATTTTCTGTTCTGTGTACTTTTACCAACTTATCTATGATTGTTGGGTTCAATTTGTTTGCTATGTATATTAGTCATGACTTTATACCTAAACAGAATTTACATATGATTTAGACACATTATTTCACATATAAGTATGTGAAATACACATATATGTGTGTATTTTGGGAATAGGCTCAAACATAGCAAAATCGGAGAAGTCCCATGATCTACCAAAAGCACACTGGTGAAGCAAAGAACGTTTGTGCTGTATGTCTGAGTCTGAAGGCCTAGGAATGAAGAGGATGAAGTCTCGCACTACCTCTGAAGGTGGAGGGGAAGAGGAGGTTGATGCCCCAGTCAAGCAGACGAAGCAAATTCACTTTTCCCTGGACTTGCTCTATCGGGATCCTGATGATTGGTTGATGCTCTTCACGTTGGTGAGTGCTAGTGTCTTTACTGAGTCAAATGCTAAAGCTCTTCTGGGAACATTTCAGACTATCCCAGTATTAATAGTTTATTAATTAAGGCTCTCTGACGTCCCTTAGCATAGTGAGTTTGATGTAGGCAATAACCATCACATTATGTGATAGAAATCCTGTAAGATAACTGCAATTGATATCACTCTGCCAATAGGAAACAAAAGTTTTGTGATCTTTAAACTCTTCTCCCAGAACTGGGGAAGTCCCACGGAAATGTGGGAAAACCGGGAGACATTGACAAACAGTGGTTGATCAGGTGGACACACCCACCACCAAGAAATAATGAACATGATGTAAAGATAGAAATCTTCAACATATGCTTAGAAGTGCAAAAGAGCAAAATGTAAGATAAATGTCAAAAGACCCAACAGTGCCTTCCACATGTCACATAGGTGCTGCAGAAAAAGGTTCCCAGGGACATTTGTGGAACTGAAACTACATTCACTTTCACTGGGGAAAGTTTAAATCACCCACTATTAAAACACACAAACCCTTCTTAGTCCTTTGTCTTACAGTGTCTGCTTTGCAGAGCCTGTCTGTGTAAAGTAACCAAAAACAATGGGAGCAATTAGTGTAAAGACAACCAGATTGCTGTAAAACACAACGAAAATTTTAGAAAAATCCACATACCCAATAATGTTTGTGAATATTCAAACTGGACTTCATCTATAGGAAAGAATGCTGGGCCAGGCTGGGGTCACAGGCTTGTCATCACAGCTGGGGAGGCTAAAGTTAAAGGATCTCAAGGCCTGTGTAGGTTACACAGTGCATTCAAGGTCAGCCCTGGTAACTTAATTAGACCTCAAAACAGAAAGTAGAAAAGAGTTGAGATGTGTATCTCAATGGTAGTGTTTGCTCGCCATGTACAAGGCCTTAGTAACATACATATATACAAACAGAGAGAGAGAGAGAGAGAGAGAGAGAGAGACATACACAAAGAATAAAGATAGCCAGTAAAAAAAGTAGAACTATTGTCATATGTCATAGCACACACCTTTAACTCCAGCACTCGGAAACCAGAGGCAGGCCTCTATGAGATCAAGTCTATGTAGTGAGTTTCAGACCCTATCTGAAAAAAAAAAAAATCAGAAGCATGGAGGCTGGCAAGATGTCTCAGCAGGTTAAGGTGCTTGCCACACAAGCCTGTCGACCCAAGTTTGAACCTCAGAACTCACATAAAAGTGGAAGGAGAGGGACTGGAGAGATGGCCTATCGGTTAAGAGCGCCGACAGCTCTTACAGAAGACCCGGGTTCGATCCCCAGCACCCACATGGCGGCCGAGAACCATCTGAAACTCCAATTCCAGGAGAACTCCAGTTCCAGGGGAATCCGACACCCTCTTCTGACCTCCGCGGCACTGCACGACATGGGTGCACAGACTTGCACGCAGACAGTACATTCATACACATACAGAAATAAATAAAAATTAAAATTAAAAAAAAATTTTTTTTAAGTGGAAGGAGAGTACTTCCCCACAAACTTCTCCTCTGACCTCCACATGCTTACTGAGACTGCCAATAAATGCACATATTTACTTTAAATATTAAACAGCTGAAGAGAAATTAAGAACATATGTAATATGACCACCTCATCTACCCAGAGAAGCAGGCATCAATAAAAAATCAAAAAAGAATTAGAAGCCGGGGCTGGAGAGATGGCCTAGCGGTTAGGAGCACCGACCACTCTTACAGAGGACCCGGGTTCGATCCCCAGCACCCACATGGCGGCTGAGAACCGTCTGTAACTCCAATTCCAGGAGAACTCCAGTTCCAGGGGAATCCGACGCCCTCTTCTGACCTCCGAGGCATTGCACGACACAGGTACACAATCCTACATGCAGACAGTACATTCATACACATAGATAAATAAAATATTTAAAAAAAATAATCACTCACTGAACAGTTATGGACAAGGAGCTACTCTAGGTATTCTAGTAACACCTGCAACAGCATTGAGCAAGAGCACATGCCTCCTGCTCCTGATGCCTTCTCTCTAGAAGCAGGCTATAAAAATACACGTGCAAATATTACACAATTCATAACCCCCCATGTTTCAGCTACATCATAACTTGCATGAAGCAAATGCCCTGACCTTCAGTGTACACGTTTCTGAGTTCAGCATTCATGCACTCTGTGTGATCCCCACTCACATAGAAGTAGAGGACATTTCCAAAGTTCCACACGTCTCTTCAGTTGGTAACCTTCCACCCCTGCCCAGGAAATCATTCATATGACTGTCACCATGGAGCCATTCTTCTTGATCTTGATTTTCATATAAATAGAATATTATAAATCCCAGGGGTCATTTACTAATTTCATTAATGATGTTAGTCTTATATGTCTTATTGTTGGAAACATCACATTGTATTTTAACATTGCATTTATTATATGGAATATAAGAAATTATATTGATAAACCACATTGTCTATCTTGTGTTGATGGAATTTGGGTTGTTAGTTATTGAATATTTAAAATAATACTGTTTTTTGCCAGGCATCGCCTTATATCCTAGCACTTGGGAGGCAGAGGCAGGCGGATCTTTGTGAGTTCAAGGCCAGCCTGGTCTACAGAGTGAGTTTCAAGACAGCCTGGGCTACAGGGAGACCCTGTCTCGAAAAGACAAAAAAATAAAATAAAATAAAATAAAGTAATACTGTTTTTCAATGTTATTGTGCATGACTCTGGAAGATACAAGTATTCGTTCCATTGGACGGGGTTACTGGACTGTAGCCACATCCATGCTCAGCAATAGTTGAATATTCCAAAATGGTGACTCAGCATCGATGAGTGAGTGTTTCAGTTGCTCCATAATCTCACCACCTACTGTGAATTCTATTCATATTAGCCACTGTAGTGGATATACAGCAGGATTTTATAATAGATCTATGGTGCTTACAACTACTCTGATATTTTTATTTTCATATGCTTCTTGGTCACTTACATGGACTTGTGTGATAAAAGCCTCCCTCAGGCACAGATCTGGTCCCCCTTTGTGCTGTTAAGGATTGAATCACATAACTTGTGCAACCTGTATATGCTAGGCAAGTGCTCTGTGATCTAGCTTCTTCCTTAGACCTTGTACTCATTTTTAGTGTTTATTTATGGATATACCATTTTGGAGAAGATACATTGTTGATTTGCAATATTTTTCCACAGGTGAGACTTGCTTGAATGCTTAGAAAATCAGCATATCTTTCTGGGTAACAAAGTTTAAGAATTGATGAGCAGTGCCTGTGAGATGGCTCAGCAGTTAAGAGACTTTGCTGCTATCACAGAGGACCTGAGTTCAGCTCCTAACACTGGTGTCAGGTGGCTTACAACCACCTGTAACTCCAGGTAATCCGAGGCCCTCTTCTAGCATCCTCAGTCACCCACACACACATTCATGGCACACACACATAGACAAACACACGCATACACACTTAAAGGAAAAAATCACAGAGGCCAACTAAGTCCCAGGGGACTATGCATGGGGGCATCTCTTCAAATGTCCTGCAAATGTGAGTCACCAGTCTTCCTGTGCAGGGAGGTCTTGGAGATCCAGTGATGGGACTTCAGCCAACGTCCAGTCTGTAAAGAGGAAAGTCTGCTCATGCTTCAAAAAGGGAAGCCTGGTCTAGCAAGACCTGACTTTGTCCTCGAGTGGATGGAACTGGTAAATGAAAAACCAAAAGGAGCCAGGGGCTCCCTCCCTCCCAATACCTGAGTGACCACTGAGAACCAGATCCTCAACTGACCTTGAGAAAACAAAAACCCTGGTTAATTGGGCTAACAGTGTGGCCTTAAACATCCAAAAGGAAAGTATAACCAGGAAAAATAGTATCAGGCTGGTGTAACTTAGTCTTTCTGGATGCTTAATGGCCATACTTAACTCCCATACCAGTTTGGCTGAGGGACTTAAGGGATAACTTTGTTCCTTGCCCTCAGAGATCAACTAAGTCCCAGAAGACTATGCATGGGGACATCTCTTGAAATGTCCTGCCAATGTGAGTCTTCCTGTGCAGGGAGGTCTTGGAGATCCACTAGTGGGACTTCAGCCAGTGTCCAGTCAATAAAAAGGAAAGTCTGTTCATGCTTCAAAAAGGGAAGCCTGAGCCGGGTGTGGTGGTGCACACCTTTAATCCTAGCACTTGGGAGACAGAGGTAGGTGGATCATTGTGAGTTCAAGGCCAGCCTGGTCTACAGAGTGAGTTCCAGCACAGCTGGGGCTACAGGGAGACCCTGTCTAGAAAGGCCATAAAAAAGGGGGGGAAGCCTGGTCTAGCAAGACTTGACTTTGTCCTCAAGTGGATAGAACTGGTAAATGAAAAGCCAAAAGGAGCCAGGGGCTCCCTCCCCCCAAAAACCTGAGTGACCCCTGAGATCAGGAACTGACCTTGAGAAAACAAAAACTTTGGTTAATCTGGGCTGTGTGGCCTCAAACATCCAAAAGGAAAGTATAACCAGAAAAAAAAAGCACTGTTGTTTTGCCTGTCTTCAATTCTTACTGGGAAGTGCATCTACTCTCTGGCTGCCACTGCTTTTGCCATCCTTCAAAGACATGAGACACTGCTTTTCAACTTTCCAATATGGACTGAAGACTCATGTCTCTCCAAGAATCCTCCAAACCTTCAGTGCCAGCCTGAACAACTACAGGGGTTTCAGCCTCTTCAGAGTATAGACTGCCATTGTTGGACTACCCAGGCTGTACCATGGAGGCCAGTACAGGAAGATCAAGACAGAATGTGATGTTTACTGGACCTCATTTGGTGACCATGGGAAGGGAAGACCCCAGTGTGGAGCACAAGGGCAGGACTGATGGTTGTTTGGGCTTGCCAAGGAGGAGACTTCAAACACTTAGGGAAAACATGACATCTTTCAGTCTAATAAAGTAAAAATAATAAAAATTTTAAAAAAGAAATAAGCTGAATATGTTAAAACCTATGATGTCATAGTCTTGATAAATGTGTGACATGCATATATGCATATTTTGGAGTGATGCAAATTGGAAGGAACAGGAAAAAAAAAGACTGTGTCAAAGAACTGACTGAAATGGTGAACCTCTGCCTGAAACAGTAAACTTCTGCATCGAAAATTTTAAAAGAGACTGAGAGAAAGATGAAAAACATGTTTGACAGAATGCATGAGCTCTGGTGGGGTGGGGGCCAGGAAGGGGTAGTGGGTCTAGACTTGACTGGGAAATGTATGGAATGCACAAAGCTTCAGTAAAAAAAACTGGCTTAAAAAAAAAGAAGATGAAAGGAGTTGCCCACAGGAGCCTGAGACCCAAGATTGAATCCCAAGCACCTACAGGAAAAGCTGGGTACAGTGTTGTACCCCTGTAATCCCAGCACTAGGAAGATGGAACTAGGAGGATCCCGGGGACTTGCTGGCTGTTGGTCCCACTGAATTAGTGAGCTCCAGGTTCAGTGGGGGACATTGCTTCGCAAAATAAGATAGTGACAGAGGAAGACACTTGAGGTTGATCTCTGGTCTCCAAATGTGCACACAACACATGTGCACATGCATCAGAGACCCAGTAATACAGATGTGGTAAAGACCTCCACGCCCACACCACATGGGTCCTGGCTCTCACAGCTAGGGAATCTCTTCCAGCCTAGGTCCTCACTGCCTAAGACCTACAGCCCTGCCATACCTGGAGAGTAAACCAGATTCCAGTCCCCAAAGGTGTCCTTGATGCTCTAGAGACCCTGATGGGGCTGCCTGCTCTGAGCATGTCAGATGGGCCCAAGAGTCCCAAATTCATCCTCCTTCCTGCAGAATTCCTGTAAACTCAGCCACCGTCAAAGTCCCCAGAGAGTCCTTGGAGGCGGCGATGAAAGCTGGCAGATGCAGCAGCCTCATAAATGTGCCTCGGGCTTTGCAGGGACCACACAAGGCCAGGCAGGGACCTCGCTGATCAGTGGGACCACACTGTGGACAGCACAGGCCCCCTGAATAGTGAGGCGGAGTGTGGAGCTGAACACCAAGGGGATAGAACCAGCAGGATCCTCAGTGCAGCACGGCCACTGCAAGACAGGACAATGGCTTCAAAACGCCACTTCGCTGAAGGGAAAGGAGGGGCTGAGGCTTTAAAGGGTGTGCTCTGGCAGAGGACCCGGGTTCGATCCCCAGCACCCACATGGCGGCTAAGAGCCGTCTGTGACTCCAATTCCAGAACTCCAGTTCCAGGGGAATCCAAGACCCTCTTCCGACCTCCGAGGCATTGCACCACACGGGTGCACAGACCTGCATGCAGACAGTACATTCATACACATACAAAACTAAATAAAAAAATTTTTAAGGTGGGAAAGAGACAGGGATTAGGGAAAAAAGGGAGGGCAGATGAAGTGTTGTGGTCTGGAAGGGAAACGAAGGAAGGAGAAGGAAAGAGAAGATGGTGCAAGGATTTCCGGCGAGTTCCGGCTACCCGGGCCTCACGGAAGTGAGCTGCTCACTCCCATTTTCTTCCCTACCAAGGCCCTGCTTGTTGACCCAGTGGCCATCTTTGTGAAACGAGTCTGGAGGAAGTGGCTGGTCTTCATGCAGCAGAGATCTTCTTCAGATCCCAAAGGTGGGAAGGAGAAAGCAGAGGTCAAGTCTGCAGTTCCACTGGTCCCTGTAGCTCCACTCCACAAACAGCATTTCCATGTGGGCTCCAGGCTAGACATCTGGAAAGGAATCTTCAATTTCCTGTGATGAAGGGAGACTGAACCCTCTGGAAGGGGCCTTATACCCACGAGATGTTCAGAAAACTCATTCAACAATCCTGCAGAATCCTGCAGAATTTATCTTTATCCCTCAAAGGGGATAAATGAGCTTATTCTGGATCCCAATATGAGTTGTTATGGTCCAGGAATGCAGATTTTGGTAACAATTCCAAATTTCATGAGGTTTTCATTGTAACAGAACAAAGAAAACCAAATACATTGGTGGGTACATTTGGCAGGTGAGTTACAGCAAGGTGAGGAGAATTCTGCCACAGAGGCTTCCTGATAACACTCTTGGCCTTTTGATTGGTAGAAGCTAAGGTTTTGTTAATACACTCCAAAAGGTTTTTATCTGTTGGTCACAGGAGGTTAGACCAGGCACAGAAGCGGGCAAGGAATAACTAAGGTGCTAGAGATGGTCCAAGAAAAACTGTAAATAGACTCTGGATCTGCAACAGTCTAAGCTTTCCACAATCTGTGAAGTGCTCATCAGCTAAGCAGCCTGACAGGAGGTTCAGTTGAAGACACAAGGGTTGTTTACTGGGAATTTTCCTTCACACTAGTTATCAGCAAAGCGGCTGACCAGAAGGTTAGGTGACTTCCTCCTGCTCACATATCTGGGGCAGTGGAGCAGGATCCGAGTCAGCCTGGCTCTGGGGCTGCCATCTTGTGCCCTCTCTGCCCATTCCCCTACTGTCCTCCTCCACGACAGCCTGCCACTCCCTTTCTTCCCAGATAGATGTTCCCTTTCCCCAAGGAACATCTTTCTTGATGGTTTACACAGAAGCAACCTGTAACAGAGGTCTAGAGCTGACCAGTGAAATAGAAGAGACCTTGGCTCTTAGCCATGAACCTGGAAAGTGCTGGATGAAATGAACAAGGGGAGGGGGACTTGCTGGGGGTGCTGGGGCAGCTCTAGTCATTCTCCTGAAAGTCACAGTCCAAACTGTTCTACAAGAAACTTCGGCCCAATCTCACTGTGCCCGTCTACCTCCTGTCCAGCCCTCCCACAGAAGACCATATTGAGTGGCACTAGTTGTATTTTGCTCCATATTACCAGGATAATCTGCCCAGATCATTTCTACAATATTCAGAAATCTCAAGCCACCTGTTCTCAGTGAAGCAGATCATTGGACCTTAGGCTGCAGGCCTCAGCTCTCCGTCCTTCCCTCCCCAAGCCACACCAGCTGCTGCACAATCACCAAGGCCACTGGACCAGAACAAGAGCTGATGAAAACTAGCGGAGAAATCACATAACTTAATGTGGGGGAAAAGATTCTAGACTGTAAAACTGTTTCCCTAATCTCCTAGAGTAGGTTCTGTGGGTGACAAGTGGACTCTGTGGGTGGGCCCATGATTGACTCTGAGGTGAGGGCCAAGCTGGGCTCCTCCACACCCAGGTGATGCCACATCTTATATGCCTGCTACTCTCTGTTATATTTAGTTGCTAGAGGAAGGGTTATTTTTCCATGTCCCACTGTCTCATGGGAAGATCACTCAGTGTTAGAAAATGTTATATTGAGGTTGACCAGGGTGACATAAAAACCAAAGAGAGATGAGACCAACCTCAACAGTAGCAGACTTCTCTTTATTAGAACAATGAGGGCAATAGTTTATCTGTGGGATAGAAACTGTGTGTTGAAGCACAGTTGGTATGAAGATTTTAAAATGTGTTGAAAGAGGAAAATGTCGTTGTTCAATGTCTTTGAGTCACACGTGACCGCCTTCCACACGCTGTCCACTTCTTGGCTCAGCTCCAGGACTTGTCTCCTGCCTGCAGGCCGACAGCCTCTAGGCTTTGCTCCTGAAAGAAGGGGGGAGGGAAAACCACAGGAGATCACCTGTGGAAATGAATGAACTCACACACGCAGAGAGCCGGGGAGAATAGGAACTCCATTTATTTTCTGTCAGTGAGGTCTATATATTGAAGACTACTGTGCTCTGGGCAAGGAAGTGGGGGGCAAGCAGAAGGGAGGGGTGAGCCAACCTGGTTTGTGCAACAGGAAACTACAGGTGTGACATTTTGCTCAATGCCTCAAGGGAAGGGGCCAGGAACTTTGCAGAGATAGGGCGAAGCAAGAATCATTGTAATATCCTGAATCTTCTGCTAGATAACTCTGAATGCCCACAGAGATATCAGATAACCGGAGAGCTTCCTTCTGGGACTGGTCTTACAAGTTCTCGCTTCAAGCCACACACAAAGTTTCATTCCCACAGAAAAAAGGACACCATCCCCAAATCTGCTACAACTTCAAGTCCCAGTCACCTCCAATGCGTTCATCCAGAAACGTGGGCCCCTGCCGGGTCTGGACACCAACACTGAGTAGAATGAAAGAATAAAGACTGAGTAGAAAAGCTCAGGGTGCTCGGGTTGGAGGGATGCCTGGGGGAAACCTTGGCTTGATGGGAAGGAAGACTGAGAAAATACTTGATGGTTTTCAGAAACTCGAAGAGTAATTGAGGATAAATGGGAGAAGGGAGAGGAACGGAAGTCCAGTGGTGACCCCGAGCCCTCTGCTAGGAAGTTCGCTGACTCCTGCCGCTGCGACGGGAACAGCACTCGGCATCAGCTCCACACAAGTCAAAAGTCAAGGACTCTACTCTGCCCTTCATCCTCAACTACATTTAAACATCAGTGAAGCCTGTTTATTCCAGGAGCAAAGTGATAATCTAAAACAGCAGGAACAGAGTTCATGGCACAGGTCACAGGCAGAGGTGAGAAGAGTTGTTGTAAACAGAGTTCACTCTAGGAACTGAAGTTCCATCCGGGGGGGGGGGGGATTGACTCTGTCCTGACATTGGTGGACAGTGTCTTGTCTGTCCACATGGAGCCCACCCACACAATGACTGACACTCAGTACTTTACCTCCGACAACCCAGGGCTTGGTTGCCATCCCCACAACCTCAGCCAGCTCCGCCCACTCAGGGTGTGCTTGGGGGCAATGCAGCATAGAATGGCACCCTTCTAGGTGATCTTGTATCTAGCCATAGCCACACAGCTCATCGCCATAACAGGTGCACGATGCCACTCTGCCTCACCTGCATAATGGGAACTTGCTGCTTGGTTGGGATCTCTCTCTCTCTCTCTCTCTCTCTCCTTGTAAAATAGTTTCATCTAAGGACAGAAGTGCCAGATCACATAGGCAGGGAGCTTGTCCCTCAACATGCCTAGGAAGGCCTTTTCAGATAGCAAAGCCCTAAACAAAGAAAGGATACAGCAAGGAGGCCATTGTCTTATCACGTACTAATGGGGGCCTTTGTTCTTCAAAATGCCCCTTATCCAGAAATGTCCTTGGGACTTTTCAACCAGGAATACAAGAAAACATCATGTCTCTTAGTCCTTAGGTGATGACAGCTAAACTTGGGCCCATTTCCTCATGACACAGCACCTCTTTCCTCCCAATTCTCCTCACAAGAGACCTTGGAAGAACAGGCTCCACTCTCCCTAGATGAAGAGAAACTCCCTACTTCAGGCCTTAGCTGGGCTGTGCTGCCTGTCTGCCGGCTGTTAATAAACCTCTTGCCTGGAAGACCATTTGACTCAATCCCTCTCTTCAAAGCCCCCTTTCTCTTCCTGAACCCTAAAAACCTAAGAAAGAGAAAATACCGCAAGAAATGATGGGACCACAGTTGGAGGGAGGCTGAGACCCTGAATAACTCCTTGGATCAGGACTGCCCAATATCCTGGACTGTCTCCATGGGAGAAAATGAACTATTTCTTAGAGTGGTGTCTCTTTGTGCTGAACCTTTCTATACTGATAGAGTGGGACTGGTGGAATAATATAACAATAATAATAATAATAATAATAATAATAATGATAACTGGTATGGAAGGGTAAAGAACAGTGAGAACAGATGAACACAGGCTACTCCAATGCAAACTGCCATAGCCATACTTCATTTTTAGAGAGCTGGTCCTCTTTCCCCTTCTAGAAGGCCAAGAGAAACAATGAATGCAGGGTGACCAGAGGATCTGGCCACATCAAATCATCCGTTTTGGTTGCCTGTGTTTGAAGTACATACTTTACACTACTTCTAGCTGAGGGTTTCAAGTGTGTGTGTTTTCTCTCTTCCAACTTTGAAGACAATGTTTAGAAATGTGCTTTCAATTGCACTTGGCTTCATTACTTTATCTACTCCTGGATATAGGGATAGAATTACATTAAATTCTTTATCATCACACTTAAAATTTCAAATCTAATGTAGCTTTCTGTAGGTCGTTGTTATTTTTTTTGTTTTATTTTCTGACAGTGTCTCCCTAGTCCCAGCCCTCTTGGAACTATGTACACCACCTGTCCTCAATCTCACAGAGATCAGCATACCTCTGCCTCCAGAATGTTGGGATTAAAGGTGTGCACCACCGCACCCAGAGTTAGGTTGGTTGCCTTTTTAATATCAAGGATTGAGACTGGGCAGCCACTTGTACTTCTTTGCCTTTTAAAAATTTTATTATTTTTCTAATTTTATGTGTATGAGTGTATACCTTGAATGTACGTAAGTGCACCCATGTCATGCAATGCCAACCGAGTTTAGAAGAGGACATTGGATCCCCTGGAACTGGAGTTAAGATGGTTGTTAGCCTCCATGTGGGTGCTGGGTATCAAACCCAGGTCTTCTGCAAGAGTAGCCAGTGCTCTTAACCACTGAGCAATCTCCCCAGCCCCAGTTCTTTGTTTTCTGTTGTTGTTGTTATTGTTGTTATTATTATTATTATTTACTTATATTACTATGGCAAAATCAGTAACATCAAATCTGCCATCCTACCCACTTAATCAGTTCAACATTGCTGCATGCAATACTGATGCTATCACTATACATCTCTGTAACTTTTTCATTTATAAAACTAGAGAATTTATCAATTACACACTGACTCTCCTCTCTAATCCCCTCTTCCTCCAGCCTCCAGAAACCGAAATCTGTCTCTATGAGTGTGACTATTCTACCTTCTCTGTGTGTTATAGCTTGAATATTAAGGGACCCTCCCAGAATCATATTCTGAACACTTGAATAGTGGGTGGTACTATCTTGTGAGGCAGTAGAAATTTTAGAAACAATGTCTAGCTAAAGAGTAGGTGATGGGGGGGGGGACAGGTCCTTGTAGGTGTATCATCCCTGGCCCCTCCCTGGCATACATCTGTTTTGTAAGTTAAAGTTCAACAATTTTTGCCTTGAATAATTTTGATTTTACCAGTTTCATAAATATTTGTCTTCAATGAACTTTTATCTTCCAGGCCTTATCTTTTAACTAATCATTTACTTTGCAATGACATCAGGCTTATGAGGGCTTGTTTCTTAACTGTAGCAGGTGCCAGTAGGCAGTTAGCATAAGAGTACTGCCTGGCAGGGCTTGCCTGTAGATCTGATCCCTGTTACATGCAGATCAGAGGTAGTCTTTGACCAAGGCCTGAATCCATGATCTGGCCACCATCACTGGAACCTGCTCATTGAGTGCTGTCTGGTGAGTCTAGCATGTTTATAGTAAGTTAATAACAACATGCATGCAGCATCTCTGACCACACACTGCTATAACGGGACCTAGAAAACTAGGTCTACTATTGCCAGTCACTCAAGGGCAACTTTACCCTGTTAAATGCTTAGGTGAAGCAGCCTCTAGCTCAGACTATAACACCTCTACAAGGAAAATCTTCAGTACCTCATTCTAATCTTTTTCAAAGGATAGCTATTTCCAGAGCTCCGAGTCCCAACACTAGCTGAAACACCTCTCACAGGAAGGCTTTACCAATTCCAATCTCCTGACATTGGCAGCACGCCAGGCACTGTCATACACCTCAGGGATGAAAAGTCCAGCAAGCCCAGATTGTCACTCAATGAGCTGATTTAGGTGAATGAAAACAATCCCAACACCAATCCCAACACCAGTCACAGTGGGGAACATTTATAGGAAACTTCCCAAGAACACAGAAGGGATATTCAGCTCAGGGCTGGCTTCTGGGTGAGGACAGGTGTTCAGCGTGGGGCCGGCCCAGCCTCTTCCCATCAGCTCAGCATCCTTCTGAAGCATGTCACACAGCTGCACATGCACACTGCAAGATGAGGAGTCCTGGCACAGACGAGCGCCCTCCTGTGGGAATCCCAGGGTAAGCATCATCAGGGGACATCCAGGACTGTGCGTGATCTTACACCTGGCTGAGAGTCCCCCACATTCTCATCACGCGGCCCTTCCTGCGAATGACAGAACAGAGACACCCAACCAAGTCAGTGTCCCCAGTCCTAGAGTCATGGAAAGTAAGACAAGACGCAGAGCACCTGTGATCCACCCTTCCCTGGAGATCAGACAGGTCCCTGGGAATCAGACAGGGCTGGGCCACCCAGCCTTGTGAGGACCAAGCTTGTATACCAGGCAGTACCCATCTTGGGGCAACGATGAGAGTACTTTGTCAAGTCAGCTGTTCAAAGCACAGTCTGGTTAGATTTGACACAGAAGCAATTAGAGGAAAGAAGGGTCTTTGTTGAACAAATAGAAAGCTGAACCCTGCAGGGACTCAACTAAGGGGAAGGGCTGGGTGGAAAGGGAGCAAAATGGAGTCTTTGTTGAGGAGAAGGTGACAGAAAGAAGGGAAAAGGAATGAGAAAACTGACAAGGGGGAGCACTGGAAGCCACCTGTGCCCCACCCAATGCCCAGGGTCACAGGCACACTGAAAGATCCTTCCTGCCAGTCTGGGCATTGCAGGATCCCACTTGTTACCCAACGTGGCCTGTTTTAAATACACAAGACTCGGAAGGAAGCATAGAAATTTTGGCTTTGGGCGACTGGTTAGCGCTCGCCAGTCTGTTCTTTGTGGTCCCCTCATTCCTCTGCAGTTGTATCGTGTTTTGCTGAACCATTGGGTGGGACCTGGGCTCTCTTTCAAGCCACACAAGCAAGGAAGCATTTGGTCTTCGTAGAGGCAGAAATCTTCAGGCCCTGTGAGGTAGAAGCAGAAATTCAAGAGTTCAGGACGCATCCGCAGTCCTGAAATATCCAAAAGAGTTTAAAAGCCAGATGTAGAAAACCACCCAACCACCCTGCAAGGTCAGTCCCACCGTGACCATTTCTCAGAAGGGACGCTGAGGCACACAGAGATTTAGATGCTCCCTCATGCTCCCATGGCTAAGAAGAGGGTCAGCCTGGCTCTGTGCCTGCCTCTCTGCTCTGTGCACTCCCCTCCTGCCTCCAACAGGAGGCGCGGTTTCTCCTGTGTGCATAGACTCCTGTTACACTAGGCTCCTGGCTTGCCTGTAATGAAAGGAACCAAGGATCTGGAAAAACAAAAGGCTGAGAGCTTGCTTGTGTGGCTTGAAAGAGAGCCCAGGTCCCACCCAGTGGTTCAGCAAAACAGGATACAACTGCAGAGGAATGAGGGGACAGCAGAGAACAGACTGGCAAGCACTAACCAGTCGCCCAAAGCCAAAATTTCTATACTTGAGTCCTGAGCCCAATCTCACTGAGCCCCAACCTCCTTAATCTCCAGGCCAGATACAATAGAGCAGGTCGAAGGTCACCGAGATGACTGTGGGGCACATGCATCATTTCTAATAGTTCATAGAGAGCCAGAGCTGCCTGTTCCCAGCAGTCAGCCCCATCTGTGATCAAGACAAGGTCTGCTCCACACCCCAAGACCTCCCCTCTCAGTGGGGCCAGTGCTTACACAATCTCAAGGGCGCTCAGCCTGACCCAGAGGCAGAGTTGATGAGAACTTGCTGAGCAAACAGATCCCTTCCCAGGGAGGTGGGAAGAAGAGCTTCCAGGCTGAGATAATCACTACACTATTTCCAAACCCGAAAAAAGCGGGTCTCGTTGAAGTCAAGCCAGAGGGCTCTGGATGGCCCACGATTAGCTATAGGTGAGGGTCAGACATCCATTAGGACCACCTGCACTTCACAGTCTGACAGACCTGCTCCTCCCAGCTTCCCTCACTCCCAGGATGGGGGGATATTTTCACATGACCAGCTTGTCTCACATTGTATCTCATACAGGGGAATGCCAGAGAAATGAATGAGATGACATATGACCTGAGTTCCCAGAGGAACACGTGAGACATGAAGAAGAGAACGAGGACACGAAGATGCACACAGAAAACTCACCAACAAAAGCTCAGTAAACAGCCAGGCGTGGGGGTCCCACGCCTTTAATCCCAGCACTTGGGAGGCAGAGGCAGATGGATTGCTGTGAGTTCAAGGCCAGCCTGGCCTAGATAGTGAGCTCCAGGCCAGCTGGGACTAAAGGGAAACACTGTCTCAAAAAGACCAAAAATAAATAAATAAATAAATAAATAAATAAATAAATAAATAAATAAATATTCAATAACCCTTCCCACAGGGGCCCACTCAGGTTCTTAACTCTAGCATCAACTACACGCCTGATAACTCTAGCATGTTGCAGGAATGTTGAAATGAATAATTTGATCACACAGATTTCAGTCACTGAGCACAGGTCCTGGCAGAACGCAAGTACTCAATGAATACTAGCTATTCCTCCTTTAACACTCAGGAATGGGGAAGCATTGTGGAAAAGGGAAAGAGAGGACCTCCAAGAGGAAGGAAGATCAGCCCATCACCTCAAAGCGGGCCATGAAGTCCTTCGGGTTGGGGAAGGCATCCAGGCACTTGGATTCAAACATCCCGTACTGGTTGAGGACATCATAAACACGGAAAGCCACATAGGTGTTCTGCAGGAAGCCGAGGGTGAGCGAGTGGGATCCTGTAACTTTTAAGAATGAAAACTCTCCCTCCTCAACTCTTTCCCTTTACCTTGTTCCCTGCAAACCATGGACACTTCCCCAGGAACTCAGAGTAGAGCTTCAACTTTTCAGGGAGGCTCTGCAAGAACTCTGGCTTCTTCTGCTCCTGAGGGAGAAAACGGTCGTCATCAGCCTCAGACACAAGCTGCCTGGGAGGAAGGTTGGGCTGTCAGGGCTGTGCAGAGGAGCAGCTTCCCTCCCAGGACTGGCCTGGGTCAGCGTATAAGCTTCTATTCAATGCATCTCCATTTTATTGAGAGACTTCTGCTGGGTAGCAGACCTCATTTCTCATAGGTTTTAGGAGATCAGACAGGAAAGCCATATATTCCCTGAATATGTCTTCACTGACATCAAAAACAGGTCACACATATGAATTACTCGGTACCTGAGAGGTTCTGGACCCACGTGTCCAGTAAAACTGGGGAAGCAAAGTACTTAACAGTCTCAAGAGGAGAGAAAAAGTGATTTCTAAGGGCAGAGAAAAGAGTAGATATTTGAGTAGCATATGCAGAGTTGAACACTATTAGATGGTGAAAGGAAGAAGGAAATAGACAGTGGTCCTCTGGCTGACCTGAAATGGCTGTTTGGGGGAGGTTCTGCTTCTTACTGCTCCCAAGAATGCTGCCCTGGGAAAACACCGGGAAGATTTCTGAAACTCTAGTACATTTTATCTCTCATTTGAGTCTGCGCATGTCCAGAGCAGGCAGATGGTATGATGAACAAGTGGGCAAGATGGCATGGAACAGTGGTCAAGTTCAAAGTGGGAACGAATCCTGAGCCCACAAATTTACTCTATAGGAAATAATGGACAGCCATGGGTGTCAGAACTGTGCTGAGAATTGCTAGCAAGTGGTACACAGTGTTTATTGGTAAGATCTTTGAGTTAAGAAGGTCAATGCGTTGGTGGATAGGAGAGCCTGAAAAATCTATTGGTGAGTTCAAATACTAAAGAGAAGCAGTGAGGCTATGAGAATAAAACTTTAACTCTCATCCCCTGTCTGCTCCACCCACTGTTCACTCACAAAGTCAGGGCTGTAGCAAACCATGCTCATCTGCTTGCGGGTGTCCATGACCTGGTTCTCCACAATGTCCACACGGATCCTCTCCTCCTCCATCTCCCCACCTGCAGCACACAGCACAGACTCGCCCTCAGCAGCCCACCCAGCCACGCCCAGGAGGACGAACACCGGCCCCACCTGCAGCCACCCCCACTCACACAGGTCGTGCTTGCGGCCAAGGTAGCGCAGGATGGCGTTGCTCTGGGTGAGCTTGTGCGGCCCATCAATTAAGTAGGGCAGCTGGATGGACAAGCAGGGACGGTCAGATGGAATGCATGGGACATGGAGTCCCAGCATCCCTTCCCTGGGTTAGGACAGACAGGGGGCCCGGCACTCAGTGTGCCTGACATGGGAAGCCCTCCGTGAATCCACTGCACACTGAGTGCAAGAGCTGGGACACAGCCCATCATAGGAACGATGCAGACCAGGAATGGGAGAGGCACAGGTTCCGAACACCCCACACACACACAGTTGGGCAAGGAGATGAAGTCAGGATACTTCCACCATCCCAAACCTTCCTTTCCCCAGCACCTACATTGGGAAAGTCAAGGCCCAGCTTGAATTTCTCATTCAGCCACTGGTTTCTGTCATAGTTGGGAGCTGTGGTAGAGAAGATGTTGTTATAAGAAATCACAGTGTCCAAGCCTCCTTTCCCAGTTCTCCCTCGAGTCAGGGAACAACCCTTTGTGACAGGGTATTTGTAATGGGATCCACTAAATATCATATTCCAAGGTAAACAGTGCTGTGCAGAGCTGCAGCGCCTACGTGAACAAGGCTTACAAAAGGTTTAGGCAAATACTAGACAGACTGAACCCAGTTACAGACAGAGAACAAGCTAAAATTCTGCTCCAGGGTGCTGTATAGAAAGACCAAGCTAGACCCTTAGGAAGGTTTCTGGAGGAGCTAGGCTCTGAATTCAGCTGGAAGTGTCTGCAGAGCTGAGCAGCTGGCAACCAGGCATGGATTGCTGGTCACCACGGGCAGGCGTTGGGAAGGAATATGACCAGAAGCACATCATTACCGTCCCCATGGTGTATCTCTTCTCCTCATAGCTCGTTTCTGTATATTCCAGGAGCAGGCGGATGGCGTGACCTAGCTGGGGGTGATGGCCCATAACAATGCCCACAGTTAGTGAAACCTTAGCTAGGTGTCTTCCCCTCTCCTAGGTAACCCTTCCTTCTATTCCTAATGAAAAAGGGAGAGAGAACCATAAACAGAGAAAGAAGTGCTGACAGGCAAAGAGCTCTAGGAAAGACTGAAGGAGACCTAGCTCCTGGAAGCAGACCTCTGATGGCTCATTGTGTCCCCACCTAGAACCTTTCCTACCTAGCAGCCCAACCCTTTTACTTACCCCACGGATATCCCAATAACCCAGAGTCATGGGCATGATTAGGATTCCCGCCTTAAAGACTGAACACACTGGCCTCAGTCAGACTATACTCCAGGTTTTTACCAGTGCAGAATTAGGTGTCTGCCTGCTTGTAGGCAGAGAGCTCCCTGCCCAACTGTTGGTAGCCTGCTTCGTTAAAGAAAGCCTGTGCTAGAGTTTTGTGAACTCACCCCCGCCCATCAAGCAAGGAAGGCTAGTTTCACTTTACTTCCTCCACGTAAGATAAGCCTCAGGATGTTCCAGCCCACAGGACATTCCAGGCTTATCTTCATCCTGCCCTTCCCCTCCTTACTTCCTCCTCGTAAGATAAACAGGATGCTCATTAACCACAGGATGTTCGAGCCCACGCTTTTGGTATGCAAATGAGGCATCGGATGGTGCACCAATCCAGAGCATGCACAAGCCCTCTAGACTGCTATATAAGCAGTGCTTCTGCCCCATTTCGGGGTCCTTCTCACAAGAGAGCTGTACATAATAAAGTTTGCTGCAGAAGAATCCTGTTGTCCGCGTGAAGTTCTTGCTGGCGAGACTGCTGCGCGCGACACCCAACCCCTAAGGGGGCCAGCCTTGGAGACCTGAAACCCAACCTACCATGACAGGGAGGAGTGAGAACCATTCCAAACTCAGCCTCTGTAATCCCTTGGGGTAGGTCTGAGCATTCAGATAGAGAAGGCAGTGATTGGTGGGCATGCTCCAGCTACTCTCCACTCTCCTCCACTCCCTCCTGGGTGACAGAGAAGCTGGAAGTGGCCCTAGAGACTGGGCAAACGTGAAAGCACTAGGCTGTTTTCCCTCCTCCTTGCAGAGGTCAGTTTTCACCCCTAGACAATTACTCAGGAAGGCTCAGCTCTCAATATAGAGGCCAAACACGGCAACCTGGACCTGAGAGTCTTATCTGGGAACTACAACTGGAAGAAAGGACTCTCCACTCTGACAGCTCCCAGGCTTATTTGTCCATCATGCCTGGAGTTATATGAACAATCTGTGATTTGGGAAAGAACTCAGGGCAGAGACAAACAGAAGAGCAAGAAGTCCTTGTGTTTTTCTTTAGGAAATTTGGGGACCCAGTCCTTTGATCATCAAGCTAGTGACCATATAAATTAATCAGTATTTTGAGCATCTTCATAGGTTTTAATGCAAGAACCAGACATGGAGGAGGGGGTGGAATGCACATGGACCTGAGAAGCTCCCACCACTATGAACAGCAGTTCGCTGTCAGAACCTTGAACACACCATCACTGTGGCCAGGAGGAAACAGACACCTCTCCTGCTTCCAAGGACAACAACGGTCCCTCCAGAGAGGACCCTAGAGAGCTCTGCACAGGACCCAGGTAGCTCAGGGCCAGACTCTCAGCGGTCCAACAGCCTGGTTTCTGGTCCTGGCCCAGGTTCCTGACTCCTGTGCCTCTGAATATAAGGGGGTAGCTCAAATGGTCTTCATGTCATTGTGGAACTGGGACCTGTGGTTAAACCTCAAAGACAATATCTATCAGTGTTATTACAAAGTCAAGGTTCCCTTTTTCAGGTTCCTAGTATCACTGATCAATGAATTTGGAAACAGTTCAAGGAACTGCAGAGATGGCTCAAATAGTAAATTGTTCTCCAGCAAGAGGATGTCAATTCAATCCCATGGAACCTATGTAAAACAGTTGGGCCTGCACTGATAAAACCCTGTGCTGAGAAGGTGAACAGAAGGCTTTAGGGGCTTCCTGGCCACCCAGACTAGCTAAACCAGCAAACTCCAGGTTCACTGAGAGATCCTTTCTCAAAAAATAACAAGCATAGCTGGCCAGCACTTGGGAAACAGATGCACATGGACCTCTATGAGGGTCAGGCCAGTCTAGACTGTCCAAGGACAGTCAGGGCTACATAGTGAGACTCTGTCTCAAAAACAAATAAAAATAGCGTGCAGAATGATTGTGGAAGACACCACTGTCAGCCTCTGGCCTTCAAATATACATGCATACCTACCTACCTACCTACCTACATGCATACACATGCACACACAGAAACACATATACACATATGCATAAGAATCTACATATGTAGACTAATACAATCTGAGTTTAGGTATGCATGGGCTAGCATTTCCAGCCAGTGCCTCCCAGAGCCATGGGACCTCCCTGGCTATGCCCGAAAATTGGGATGTGATGATGCAAAGTCTGGGATTGGAGCCTAAGAGGTGAGGTCACACTGCCTATTTAATTCGTTCATTTTGAATAAAGTGTCTCTCTGAATTTGGATCCATACCCTATGATGTGTCTGTGTGCTGTGCTTTCCATGCATGCTTTCTACATGGCCCACTATGTAAAAAAATGAGACAGACAGCATACATATATCTGCACATACACTAATGCATGCACACATGTATACACACACATATGTGTATCATGGAACAAATATGTACACAGTTGTGCACAAACAACCACATATATCTGGACACACATGAATGTACACACACATGTACAAAATGTACATACATAATGGCATCAGGCAGGGCCTGCTTGCACACTGTAATCCAAGCATCTGGGAAATAGAAAGGAGTATCAGGAGTTCAAGGCCACTCGGCCATATTTCAAATTTAAGGCCAGTTGGAATTACATGTTTCAAACAAAACAAGATAAAATAAAATTTAAAAATCCGTGAAAACTGAATTGTGAGGAATCTTGTTAAGAATTTTAAAGAAAAACAACAAGTCAGGCAAGCAATAAATCTCAGCAGTTGGCAGGAAGAGGGAGATGGAGATGGAGAAGAGGTTAGGGTTCAAGAAAGCAGGCAGGCTCAGCAGTGGAGGTCTGCAAGCAGCAGTATGGGGGATGAGTATGGGTGTGGGATGTCTTCAGAGAAAATGTCAGGACCTCCACAGGCACCACACACAGTGCACTTACATGTGTGCATACACAACACTCATACTCATAAAATAAAAATAAATAAAATACTTTTTAAATGCTATCTCTATGCTAAGACCACAGGGAGAACTCAAATTCTATTCTGCAATCCCCCTGCTGGGTCTCACAAAGCCCGGACTCCTCCATCTTCCTCCCTTTCATGTGGTATGTGAAATCTTAAGGATGAGCAATTGTGATGCTTTCTTTATTAAAATTAATGTGTTACCAGAGAAACAGGAGGTGGAATCCAAAGCTGCTTATGAGGGTGTTGTTCATCCTCAATGGCCTCCAAGCCTGCCTATGCTTGTCTGGGTACCTAACAGTAGGAGCACTGTCCCATGAACCAGTGTTCTGAATTGGAAGCAGAGAACCTTCTTTGAAGGTTCAAACCATAAGTGTGTAGTCAAGTGGCCTGTGGTTGATTTTGCCTTGTTTAGAAGAACTTAATAGACATAATGGATAGTGGAAGACAAGTGATGGGACTTAAAAATAAGATGGGTTGTCAGGTCAAAGGGTAAGGCTGGTACTCTTCAGAAAGTATGTAGTTGCCCTTTGCCTGTGTGAGCCCACTGCCGAATAAAGGTTTAACCTCCCTAGGGTAAGGCATGGATTGAGAGTCTAGGGCAAAGCCAGAAGCCATCTTTTTTTTTTTTTTTGTATGTGTATGAATGTACTGTCTGCATGTAGGTTTGTGCATCCATGTCGTGCAGTGCGGCGGAGGTCAGAAGAGGGTGTCGGATCCCCCCGGAACTGGAGTCAAAGATGGTTCTCAGTCACCATGTGGGTGCTGGGGACCGAACCCAGGTCCTCTGCAAGAGCAGTCGGTGCTCTTAACTGCTAGGCCATCTCTCCAGCCCCCAGAAGCCATCTATCTTATCACTGGAGTCAGAATCTATAGGCTCCACAGTTTTCTGGGGGAATGGAACTCAGAGACCATGTCACTAGGGCTGGCAGAGAGCAGTGCCTGTGACAAATCCTGCTTTGGCATTCGTTCAGGCATAACCCTTTAGAACACCTCTGGTCCCTGAACTGTTCAAGTCCAGGAAGTATCTTGAGATTAAAAAAAAAAAACACTTGTTTCTGTAAAGTTGGCTCTGTGGTTAAGAGCACTAGCTGCCTTGCAGAGGACCTAATTCCAAATCCCAGCACCCACACGGCAGTTAACAACCATCCATAACTCCAGTTCCAGGGGATCCTCCACAGGCATTGCACAACACAAGTGCTCTTATATGCTTGCAGGCAATATACTCATACACATAAAAAGAAAATAATAAATTTAAAAAATTAAAATTTTGTTTCCATGTATGTGTGATTTGCCTACATGTATGTAAGTGTACCACATATATACGATGCCCACAGAGCTCAGAAGAAGGTGTTGAATCCTGTGGAACTAAAGTTGCAGATGGTTTTTAGTTGCTATGTGAGTGTCTGGAACTGAACCTGGATCTTCAGAAACAGCAGCTACTTCTCTTAAACTCTAAGGCATCTCTCCATCAACAATAATCTGAAAATTTAAAGAGCATTCCAGGGCTGGAGAGGGCTTAGTGGTTAAAATACATTCTTGCAGAGGACCCAGGTTCAAATCCCAGCACCCACATGGCAGCTGACAACCATCCATATCTCCACATCCAGTGGATCTGATGCCCTCTTCTGACCTTTGCAGGCATTGCATGCCACTGATGCATTTATACACATGCAGACAATATACTCATATGCATAAATAAATTAATAAAATAAAAAAGAGCATTCCAGTGTAAGATTGCCAAGAGCATGACAATAACACACACGCACACACACGCACACACGCACACAGACACACACGCGCACACACGCGCACACACGCACATACACGCGCGCATGTGCATGCGCACATGCACACACACATATACACACGCACACACACACGCACGCACACGCGCACACGCACACACACATATACACACGCGCACACACGCGCATGCACACACACATGCACGTGCACACGCACATATACACACACGCGCACACACATGCACACGCGCACACACACGCTCACACATGCACACACGCACACGCACACACACACACACGTGCACACGCACACACACGCACACACACACACCTCACGGAGGCTCACCTAGGCTCACAGATGAACCAGCCCTGTCAACAAGGGCACGTCCTTGCTCCTCCTCCCATTTCTACCCTCCACAGAGACCTCTGTCTCACCCTGTGGAGTCCGAGTAACCCACTGCCATGAGCACGCTAGAGGAAGTGTGGACAGCTCTGCATCTGGCTAGCCTGCACTCTCTGAAACCTGGCCGTGAACAGACGAGTGGGAACTGTCTTTATCTGGCTTCAGATTGCCATTCTCCCTTACCACCACAGTCCTGACCAATCCAAGTTCAGGTACCTGAGCAAGACACAACCAAAGGATCCAGAGTCTATGCAGCCTTCACCCTAAAGCCACCCAGAGGTGTGGCTGGACAAAGCCAAAGGCAAGACTGCACTTGCCTGCTTTTCAGACTCACCAGCGGCTCCCTGTCCATCCTCACATCAAGCCTATTCTTGCATGTTTCTTAGTTGCGGCAGGCAGAAGCTGGCAGTTGGCATGAGGACAGTGCCCAGCAAGGCTCTCCTCCAGCTCTGTTCCTTCTTACAGGTAGGTCACAGGCAGCGCTTGACCAAGGTCACAATCCATGATCTGGCCACCTTTGCAGGGTCCTAACCATTGAGCTTTCTCCAATATTGGTGAGCCAACACGAAATGCCCACAGCACCTCTGCACACGCTGCTGCAACGAGGCTGGGAAAACTAGGCCTGCCCATCCCTGGTCACTCAAGAGCAGCTGCACCCTCCTAAATGCATAGGTGAGGGAGCATCTGTCTCAGATTTTAAAACTTCTAAAAGGAAAATCGCTGTACATCATTCTAATCTTCTGAGGAAGGATAGCTATTATGAGAGTCTGAGTCCCAACACTAGCTAAAGCACCTCTCACAGGAAGGCTTTACCATTTCCAATCTCTTGAGCATTGTCAGCATGCCAGGCATTGTCCTACACATCAGAAATGAAAAGTCCAGCAAGCCCAGATCATCCCCCTACAAGCCACATGATTGAGTTGGGTGAAACAACAACACTATGTCAGTGGGCAATACTTACAGGAAACGTCCCGAGAACACAGAAGGGGTATTCAGCTCAGGGCTGGCTTCTGGGTGACGACAGATGTTCAGCGTGGGGCCGGCCCAGCCTCTTCCCATCAGCTCAGCATCCCTCTGAAGCATGTCACACAGCTGCACATGCACACTGCAAGATGAGGAGTCCTGGCACAGACGAGCCCCCTCCTGTGGGAATCCCAGGGTGAGCATCATCAGGGGACATCAAGGACTGTGCGTGATCTTACACCTGGCTGAGAGTCCCCCACATTCCTATCACGTGGCCCTTCCTGTGAATGACAGAACAAAGACACCCAACCAAGTCAGTGCCTCCAGTCCTAGAGTCATGGAAAGTAAGACAAGACGCAGAGCACCTGTGATCCACCCTTCCCTGGGGATCAGACAGGGCTGGGCCACTGCGCATGTTGGATAATGCGGTGCAGTGGGGAGGACGGCATGAATGAAGCTGCTCAAAGTATCTTCAGTGCTGTTTGCTTAGAAACATGATCAAAACAAGCACGGGAAGGAAGGGATATAGAAAGGACTGTGAAGAAGTGCGAGTTGACATTACAGAGGCTTGACTGTAGAGTCGGGTGGAAAGTGGGGAACAAGGAGCAGAAGAGAAAGCATGGGAGGAGGGTGGAAAGAGGAGACTGAGGCAGGGGACACTCGACACCCGCTGGGCCCCAAGCAATGAGCAGGGCAGGCACACTGACAGATCTCCCCACCGCTCCAGTAGTACAGTGCTACTTGTTACCCCACGTGGCCTGTTTTAAATACACAGGACTTGGAAGGAAGCGGTTGGTCTTCATATAGGCAGAGATCTTCTTCAAGCCCTGTGAGAGAGAGGCAGAAATTCGGGAGTTCAGGACGGCATCCCAGTCCTGAAACATCCAAGAGAGTTTAAAAGCCAGATGTAGAAAACCCCCAACCACCCTGCAAGGTCAGTCCCACCGTGACCATTTCTCAGAAGGGACGCTGAGGCACGCAGAGATTTAGATGCTCCCTCGTGCTCCCATGGCTAAGAGGTCAGCCTGGCTCTGTGCCTGCCTCTCTGCTCTGTGCACTCCCCTCCTGCCTCCTCTCCTGTCTGCACAGGCATGCTCATGTTTCACACTGAGGCTCCTGGCTGGCTTATAAAGAAAAGAAGCAAGGATCTTTAAAACACAGCTGAGTACATGTGTACGCTGTCACTTGGAAGAGAGCCCAGGTCCAGTGATTCAGCAAATTCTCAATCTAAGTGCGGAGGAATGAGGGGCTAGCAAAGAAAGGATTAGCCAGCACTGACCACCAATCCAAAGCTGAAATTTCTAGACTTGATCCCTGAGCCCAATCTCAGTCAGTCAGGATCTATCTTTTCTCCAGTCTGGATAGAGTGGGTTAAAAAGCACTAAGATGTGCTGAGGCCCAGCTTAGAGGCGAAGAGAGCATGCACCAATCCTACATGTGCATACAGCAAGAGCTGCCTGTTCCTAGCAAGACAGGTCTCTGTGTTCTCACAAGGTCTTCTGTACTCCCTGACCCCTCCACCTCTTCCAGGCCAACTCTTAAACACTCTCAAGCCACTTAGTCTGGCCCAGAGCCAGAGGTGATGAGAACTGTTGAGAAAACACATCCCTTTCTGGCTGAGATGATTGTTACACTAATTCCTCCCACACCCAAACCTGAAAAGTGGGTCTTGTTGATGTCAACCCAGAGGGCTCAGCTGCAGGTTCGGGCTACCTGCACCTCACAGTCTGATAGGCTTGCTTCTCTCAGCTTCCCTCACTCCCAGGATGGAGGGACATTTTCACATAACCAGTTTGTCTCACATTGTACCTCACACAGGGGAATGCCAGAGAAATGAATGAGATGACTATGACCTGAGTTCCCAGAGGAACACGTGAGACATGAAGAAGAGAACGAGGACACGAAGATGCACACAGAAAACTCACCAACAAAAGCTCAGTAAACCTCCCCCAGGGGCCTCACTCGGCTTCTTAACTCTAACATCGACCTTTTTCCTGGCTCCCTGCAAACCATGGACACTTCCCCAGGAACTCAGAGTAGGGCTTCAGCTTTTCAGGCAGGCTGTATAGGAGCTCTGGCTTCTGTTTCTCCTGAGCTAGAAAACAGTCATCATCAGCCTCAGACACAGGAACCCTGGGAAAAAGGCTGGGCTGGCAGGTATGCAGAGGAGCAGCTTCCTTCCTGGGACCAGGCCTCGGTCATTGTGTGGTCAATCTGTGATGTGGAAAAGAACCCAAGACAGGACAAACAGAAAAGCGAGTGGTCTCCGTGCTTTCCTTTAGGAAATTTGAGGATCCAATCCTTTAGTCATTAAGCAAATGACAATCTAAATTAATTGGGATTTTGGTTATTTTTGTGAATCTAAATCCAAGAACCAGACAGAGGGGGCACAGGAAATGTGAAGGATTCCAACTGACACAGACAGCACTGAGCATCAGAACCTCACACTCACCACCACAGTGGCAGAGAAGCACAAAGCTCACACCTGGACTGCGTGCCAGGGTGACAGAACGTGTGTTCCAAGGAACCACATACTTTTCACCTCTTCTGCCTCCAGGGGACAGCAGGATGCTGCTCAGAGACCCAGGACCCTGAAGAACTCTGCACAGGACCCAGGTAGCTGCACCAGACTCTCAGCTGTCCACCTCCCTGGTAGCTGGCCCTGGCCCAGGCTCCTGACTCATGTGAATCTGAGTATACATGGGTAGCTCAAATGGCCTTCAGTGGGATCTGGGACCTGTGGTTAAAACTCAAAGGCAATATCTACCAATGCAACTAGAAAGTCAAGGTTCCCTTTTTCAGGTTCTTAGTATCACTGATCAATGAATTTATAAACAAACTCAAAGGACTGAGAAGATGAGTCTTTTGTAAAGTACTTGCTAGGGAGGCATTGAGTACTGAGTTCAAGCCATTAGAACCCATGTAAACATGGGGCCCAGGAATCTGCTCCTGTAATCCCAGTGCTGGGGAGGTGGAGATGGGAGTCTCCCAGGCTCCTGGCCAGCCAGTCTAGCTGAACTGGTGAGTTGCAGATACTGTGAGAGACTCTGTCTCAAAATCAAGATGGAAAGAAATTGAGGAAGACACCAGATGTCAACCTCTGGTCTCCACACACATGCAAACGTATGTGTACACCTACACACACACAAAAAACACACACACACACAAACACACACACACACACACACCTGTTTCTCTAAGCTGTTATAGTTTTGTATACCTTGGCCATTTGTCCTTCTAAGGTTTACATACCTTGTGCTTGGAAAAAATGAAATTTCTGGATTTATTTGAATTTTTTTTGGTGTTTTTGAGACAGGGTCTCCCTTCAGTCCCAGCTGGCCTGAAGCTCACTCTGTAGACCAGGCTGGCCTTGAACTCACAGAGATCTTCTTGGCTCTGCCTCCCGAGTACTGGGATTAAAGGAGTGCGGCACCACACCCGGCTTGAATTCTTTATATTAAGATCAATTAGATTTTTAAAGACTATTTTTCCTTGTGTGTCTCTGTCTGTGTCTGGATAGAGAATGCTTGCAAAGGTCAGTAGAGGTTGTCAGATCCCCTGGAGCTGGATTTGAGGTAGTTGCTAGCCACCCAAAGTGGGTTCTGAGAACAGAAGTCTGGTCCACTAGAAGACCAGCAGGTGCTCCTAACCGCTATGCTCTCTTTGGCTCTCAGGAATAGTACTTTTGAGAGACACTATTTAGATCTGTAATTCTGAAAGATACAGAACAGAAATTCCAACATTGTTCATCCATCTGGTTTCTCCATTATTAAAAAAAAAAAAAGGATAAAATCCTACAATGGGTCCTATGTATAAGACAGTCCTTCAAGCTGATTGTAATTTAGCTTTCTTTTTTTTTTGATAACCAGATGCAATGGTAGTAATTTGGCTCCTAAAGACTAACGGCTGGGCTGGAGAGATGGCCTAGCGGTTAAGAGAACCGACTGCTCTTGCAGAGGACCCAGGTTCGATCCCCAGCATCCACATGGCGGCTAAGAACCATCTGTAACTCCAATTCCAGGAGAACTCCAGTTCCAGGGGAATCCAACACCCTCTTCTGACCTCCACGGCATTGCACGACACGGGTGCACAAACCTACATGCAGACAGTACATTCATACACATACAGAAATAAATAAAATTTAGAAAAAGACCAAAAAAAAGACTAAC
>VZQC01004746.1:309662-326362 GCA_009823505.1 Rhizomys pruinosus | reverse complement strand
CCTGTCCTATACAGTGAGTTCTAGCCAGTGCTACATAGTGAGACTGACTCTGAACAGAGAAACAAAATGTCTCAAAAGGACCAAAAAAAAAAAAAAAGAGAGAACTAGCCAGGAGTGGTGGCACCCATCTTTAATCCCAGCACTCAGGGAGGCAAAAGCAGACAGATCTCTGTGAGTTCAAGGCCAGCCAGGTCTACATTGTAAGTTCCAAGCCAGCCTGATCTACATAGTGAGTTCCAGGCCAGCTGGGGCTACAGGGAGACACTGTTTCAAAAAGAAAAATAAAATAAAATAAAGAGGAAAGAAGGAAAGAAAAAAAGAAGAGGGAGGGAAGGGGGATTCACCTTTCATTAATGAGTTATATTCAGGAATTTAAGAATTATTCCATTTTATTCAAGGGAGTCTCCATTCACAGTATACTACTGGGGTGAACAGTAGGCAATTTGCACATCAGAACCCGGCTAGAAATGTCAGAAACCTTCAGAGCGGCCACCTGGGACGTGCTAGCTGCATCTGTGAGCAGAGGGAAGCTGGCTCACGGGCATTCTCTGTACTCCTTTTGCAAATTTTCACAGGGAAGCTGATGAACTTCCCACAATGCACAGCACAGCACCACAGCAAAGAACTGCTCTTCCCAAATGGCAGTCCTGCTCAGGTGAAAAGACGCTACCTCGCCTATGCACCATGAATGAACGGCTCAAAAGCTACAGGGAGCAGGGCTGTAGACATGCTGGCCACCAAAAGGTAGAGCAGAGTGGCTGAGCTGAAAACCAGCGGGAGAGGGCGGGGCTGCAGGGAAGACCCGGAAACGGTCCGGACCAGGGGAAAGCCCTGTGCCATCAGGTTGCACACCAGGAAGGAGAGACTTGGCTCTACCAGAAGGAGAGGCTGGGCAGCCTGGTCCTCCAGGGTACAGGCTGGAGATAGGGGTGACTCTGGTGCCCAGAAAGCCAGCTCCCTGTGCAATCCTCAGCAGGCTGTTCTGATGTACACTACGCTGGTAAATTTTCATGGGTTATTTGAGCTCACTGAGAAGCTGACTCTGGAAGTGGAGCTGTGCCCTTCAACCCATTTCAGACCCAAGGATGTTTGTCTCAAAGTGTCCTCCAAGTTCCCTTATCTGAGGATGAGTTACTCCCTCCCATCCCAACTCTGATAGAGAGAGAAGAGAACAGCAAAACAGCCAAGAGCAAAAATGCTGGGTCCTTGAGAACAGCTAGAAAGGAAAGCATTTCCAACAGACTTCACTATTGTTTAGCCCATGATATGAAAGTGCCTATAAGGAGGAAGAGAAGCCAGGAGTTTGACATGGGAAGCTCATCCTTGGAGGACAGCTCATTTGGAAACTCCAGCTGACTGTCTCAACGTCCCCACTAAGTTCTACTGAATGTTGTCAGCACCAGATTTGATAATAGTTTGCTATCTATCTATCTATCTATCTATCTATCTATCTCTTCCTATCTATTCTTTTACTTTGACTTGCAATGTACTTAATAAGCTCAAAACTGAAAGTGCGGCTATCAGACTGTACAGAACACAGGACCAGGCAGCTAAGTCTACCCATGCATAGTAATTCTTCCAGAGCTGCCTGGCAGGGCCAGGCAGGATGCACTGAACTTTTTAAAGGCACGCACTATGATGAGAAGGGATTGCAGAAGTTCCTTCAAGTCCCTGTCAATGACTTCGCTAGGACCCAAAGTTGCCTTCATAAGCACCTGGTGATTTCCATAGGATCAAGACAGCTGTAACAGAGGTTACGTGGCAGCAGCTCCTTTCCACAACCTTCATGCACACTCTTGCAAGCTTTCCAGACATCTTCTGGGACCTAGCAAAATGTACAGGCTGATAGATCATTTCTCCCCCTGAGGCCCATAACACACTAACGCAGAACAGACACATTTATAAGGACAAAAGACATCTTACCTACAAAAGATCTCTTCCCTCCATACCTTCTTGCAGCTGTATTTTAAGGAATCTCTGCCAGTCCATTCCAAGTTTATAAAGGCCTCAAATAACTGCACATGTCCAGAATTATGTCTTATATGGCTGAACAAATTTATTCATTGATTTGTTGATGGGCATGATGATTTTTTTTTTTTGCTATGAGTACTGGTAAGTATTCTCTAAAAGAATGTCTAAACATATTGTTTGGTGATATGCGGATATGGACGTGTTATTTATCCTGGGAAGAGATTCCTGTGATTTGTCATGCCATGGTCTTTAAGAGGACAGGCCAGAAAGCCCATGGTCTATTCAGTCCAGACCTAAGTGGGTAGAAAGTAGAGAAAGTCCCATATCAATCCAAAGAACAAGCAATACAGATGCTCAGGCCAAGAGACGATGGATCTGCACACTCTGGAGCAACCACCCATCTTCTGACTTCTGATTCCACCTGCACCTTATCCCCTTGGGAAATTCCTAACTCCAGTCATGAGGACAGGCCTCTTTATTCAGTCTGCTAAAAGTACATCTTTTCTGGAAACACCCTGTGGTGCTCCAAGTATTTGAACACTCGTCAGTTGATGGCACTGTTTGAGGAAAGTTGTGGTAATTTCCAAGCGGTGTGGCCTTGCTGGCAGAAGCACGTCACCGGAGGTGGGCTTTGAGGGCTTATAGCCTTGCCCACTTTCAGTTTATCCCCATGCTTCCTGAAAGTGCATGAAGACGTGAGCTCTCAGCTCTCCTCAGCCCTGGCTGCCTCCTGCCATGCCTCACCACCATGATAGACTTTCACCCTTCTGGACCCATAAGCCAAGTAAGCTCTTCTTTCTATAAGTTGCCTTGGTCATGGTGTTTTGTTTTGGAGGTTTTTATTTTTGTTTTTGTTTTTGTCTTTTTGAGACAGGGTCTCCCTTTAGTCCCAGCTGTCCTGGAACTCACTATGTAGACCAGGCTTGCCCTTGAACTCACAGAGCTCTGCCTGCCTCTGCCTCCCAAGTGCTGGGATTAAAGGTGTGTGCCACCATGCCCAGCTGGCCATGGTGTGGTGTTTTATCACAGCAACCACCAGAGACACACAAAAGGCCAGCGAAGGAAGAGCAGGAGACAGGTTAGGAAATGGGTGCCTCAGCAGAGCTGATTGTTGATCCCTTGGTCCAACTGTCTTTGGCTTGATTGGATTTTGTGGCTGTGGGGGGCGGAGTTATCCTCTCAGCCAGTATTAAAGGTAGGCTTGTGTGACTCTTGAGATCTGAGATCTCCTAAGGCCAGCGGAAACGAGGGACCCCCCAACCCCCCAACCCCACCACCCCCACCCCCCCACCCCCACCACCCCCCACCCCACCAACAAAACAACAAAAAAAAAAGGAGGCAAGCAAAACAAAACAAGCCTTCAACACAGTGAAGAGGCATTTAGACTACATTGGAATACAGCAAGAGAAAGCCCAATACCCATATGCCAGGATCACGAAGAAGAAACTACACTGGAAAGGGGCAGGATCCCGTGCGAAGCTTTACCAACCCTATGGAAGACTCCTGCCATGGGATCCCCTCTGGGGATGCCCCAGGAACAGACACCAGAACACAAATTGGGAAAACCATATTTAAAGAACTACACAAGATCATAAAGAACAATTAAAGAACTAGAAAAAGAGACAATACGGAACCTCAAGACAGGACCTAGAGGGAGAGAATGACAAGCTCCGGAAGGAAGTGAAACAACTGAAAAGATCCCATGTTAAAAAAAAAAAAAAAAAAGATAAGGAAAACCAAAGCGAAAAAAAAAAAAAAAAAAAAAAAAAAAAAAAAAAAAAAAAAAAAGAAATGAAAAACACTAAAGAAATAAGAAGAGGAAATGAAAAAAGAAATCAAACACTCATCCTTCAAGAGGAAAGGAATGGAAAAAGCCTCAGAAGCAAAATGAGGAAGACAGAAACAAAAGAATATCAGACCTGGAAGATAACACAGAAACAACTAAAAACCTCAAGGAAAGATTATGAAAAAAATCTACAAACATACTATCAAAAGATCAAGAACAACCAGGCAGCGTACTGCGTAGGCGGCCACCACTATGGCAACAAGACATAACAAACCTACGCGCATATCATTAGGGCAAGTTAGCAGGAAGGAGAATGCTCCAAGAGAAGGTATTGATCAGATCTTCAACAGAATAATAGAAGAAAAAATATCCCTAAACCATTATCAAAAGAAGCGACAAACCACTAACAATACCCAACATATACCCCACCGACAAACAGAACACAATACTCAGCAACTTCCGCCCAAAACCAGACAAGATCAGAAAAGAAATTCTCCACGCCACATCATAGTTAAAATGCTAGACACCCAAAACAAAGACAAAATCCTTAAAGCCACAAGAGAAAAACAACAAGTGACCTATAAGGGGAAACCTATCAGAATTACAACTGACTTCTCAGTGCAAGCTATGAAAGCAAGAAGAACCTGGAGCAAAGCATTCCCAGTGTTAAGGGACAATAGATGCCAACCCAGGTTACTATACCCAGCAAAAATGTCAATTATAGTTGAAGGAGACACAAACCTAGAATTTTAGCAGCTACCTGAGTAGCCCTTAGCACGGTTCACTTAATGCATAGAATATCAACCATGGAATGGAATTAGGTGACAGAAACTACAATCCCAGCTAACTACACTATACTATACCAGATTAGAGTTTGATTGTCATGGGCTCATCTTTAAACAGTTCTCCGAGGGAAGTGACTGAACCATACAATATTAAACAGTGACACAGGGAACCTATAGGGAAACTCATTGATAGTAATTCCTAAGGTGGAAGAGGCATAAGTATCAACGATTTTCAGAAAATAAAAGTAAAGTCAATTTACAGTTCCCCCAAATAGAGATTAACCATGAAAGAAGGTCCCCATGCCAGTAGAGCTCCACGCCTCCTGACATCTTAAAGATATCAGAGAACCAGTAGAGATAGGATCCTAGAGACCACAGATTGATATGTCCATAGTGTATATGGTAGAGAGCATTTTGTTTCTCTGTGGGGTATGCCCAAGAGCCTGGATCATCACTCTCTGAGTCTCTGAGGCCTACAGTATCACCATAGGAAGCTCAGTAATGGGATTCCAGACCCACACATATTATATCTTCTACAGAAGCTGATGGGGATAACTGCTAAGTCTTCTAGAAGATTCCATTAGAGTCCTATCGACTGGGCATTGCAGGCTCAGAGCTCAGTCCCTTGGAAGTAGCTGTGACACTTGGTGAATGCAATAAAACACAACACAGAGCAGGTATATTTCAGGCTTTATTAGAGATCAGACAGGGCCGGGGCAGCTCCTACACTGGGGACCCTCGTATATTAGGAATGGGCCTGACACTCAAGACAATATTGACCTTTAAGGTAATTCTAGGGAGTGTGAGTTCTGGACAACTCCTCAAATCACAGGAAAGGACTGTGCAGTTGGGTTTACAGCACAGATAAAGACAAGGAAGAAGGGGCTTTGCTGGAGGAAATCGGGGAGACTAAGGCAGGCCTGGCTGGGAGACAAGAAGCTGTTAAACCCTTGTGGAGAAGGGAGTGAAGTGGGTAGCCAGATAACTGAGGCACAGTGCAGAAAGCCAGGTGTGCTCCACGACCTGGAGCAGCGGGCAGACTCACTCCCACCAGCGCCAGCATGGCAGAGGCCTACTTGTTGCTCCAGTAGGCCATCTTTGAAAATATAGGTGTTGGAAGGAAGCGGTTGGTCTTCATGTATGCAGAGATCTTCTTCAGGCCCTATAAAGTGAGAAGGAGAAATCAGGAGCTGAGGTCTACAGCCCTCGTGGGCTGAGCAGTCCCACTCAGGGACTTGTCAAGGGTTCAAGTGCTGGAGCACAGGTAGCCTGCTTAGCGTCAGCCCTGGTGAGAGAACTCTTCAATTTCCTATAACAAAGGAGAGACTACTCCCTGTGCAAGGTGCTTTATATACACTAGCCATGACAATAGAGGCTCAGAAAACAAGCTCAATCATTCTGTAAGATCAGTCCTACCATGACCAGTTGTCAGGAAGAAACCTGACTCCAGAGAGATTAAGCAACTTCCTCCTGATCACAGAGCTAGTGAATAAGACAGGGCAGGAGTGAGCCTGGCTCTCTCTCTCTCTCTCTCTCTCTCTCTCTCTCTCTCTCTCTCCACCCTCGTCTCCCACCCTCCCCCACCTCCCCCAGGAGGCCCCATCCCTCTCTGTCTGCATAGGCATGCTCCTATTTCACAGAGAAATTCTTTCCAGCCCTTATTTACAAAAAGGGGAGAGAGCTAACAGGAAGAAGGAGCCAAGAACTGGGGTGTGTGTGTGAGTGTGTGTGTGTGAAGACAGCCAAGGACCCAGTGATTCAGCAAATCCTGGATGAAAGAGAACAGCACAAGGACAGCCCACAAAGGCTGGACAGGGCTTGACTAGTTTCCTGAGAGCAGAGTCCGAGCGGTACCCAACTACAATCACACTGAGCCCCGCAGTCTTCATCTCATACAGGGACCAAGCCAAATGCTTGTGTGTCATGATGTAATCTACGTACCAGGCTAGAGCACACACAAACAATTCCAAAGAGTTCAAAGAGCTCCACCATTCCCTGCACACAACCCAGGCCCAGCTGGGCTGAAGTGCCTCACTGTGCTGTCTCCATCCATCCACCCCACAGCCATGCAGGCTCCTGCATGGTCCCTGAGGGTACTCAGCCTGCACCAAACCAGAGCTGATGAACTAGCTGAGAAAGCGCATCACTTGATGGGGCGTGGACAAGGCAAACAGATCCCAGGGTGAAAAGCCCTTAGATCTGGATGACCCAAAACTAGCTGTGAAGGGAGGTCCAGGCTGGGCTCAGCAACCCTCGGGGACCGTGTGCACCTCATGGTCTGGTATCGCTGCTGCTCTCTGCTGACTCAGTCCAAGGATGGAGGTATTATGCATGTCCCACAGGACCCCACGCTGAGCCTCACGCAGAGCACAGTCCCAGAGAATATGAGTGAAGAGAAAGAGTTTGAGCCCATTTCATAGACAGCACCCGTGATGTGAAAGGAGAAGAATGAAAGGAAGGAAACAGGACAGCGACCAGGAAGCAGCTCGAGGTGAATTCCCCGTGAGGCACTCACATGGTTATTCAGTTCGGCACCAACTACAGCTCTGGTATCTCAGTGCCAGGGACATGACGGACCAAAGTGCCACGCAGATCAGGCTTGGACATTGCTTAGACCTGGGATTTCACATCAACCTTGCCTGGCTCACTTTCCTAATATCAGGAGTTTACATATGTACTCTTGACATGTTTTTCTCCCTTGCAAGGGTCCTAAGCAGGAGAACCAGGCCGTATAAGGGTCTATATTTTTTTCTTTCAGCACAAAGTAGGGTTAGTGAGTTCTACCCTCCAGGCAGGCAGGGAGCCCAGCACAGTCTCTGTGCTGAGACCTTGCCCTCCACAGGATCAGTTTGCTTATCTGCCCAATGGGACTCATAAGTGCATCAACCTTTTGGAATTTTGAAATTTTACCCCACAGATGTAAGATGCTAAACACAGATCCTGTCAAAAAAACTCTAGAAATCCTGGTTATTCTTTCTTTAATCTCAAGGACTAGGAAAGCACGAAGGAAGTGGAAGGGAAGAAAATCACGGCTTCACCTCAAAACGGGCCAAGAAGTCCTTCAGGTTTGGAAATGCATCCAGGCACTTGGGTTCAAATATACAGTGCTGGTCAAGAATATCATAAACGAGAAAATCCACGTAGCTGATCTGCAGGAAGCAGAGAGCAAGTGAGATGGAATCCAATCTGGTCCCCTGGGAAGAACAGCAACTCTTATCCATCTCCCTTCCCTTTACCTTGTCTCCTATAAACCATGGCTGCTTCCCCAGGAACTCTGAGTAGAGCTTCATCTTTTCAGGGAGGCCCTTCAAGAACTCTGGCTTCTGCTTCTCCTGGAGAGAAAACAGTTGTCACCAGCCTCACACACAGGCTCTCGGGTGGAGGCCAGCTTGGCAGGGCTGTACTGGGGGACTTGGTCTTGGGGTCTAGGCTTCACTATCTTATTAGTAGCAGACCTCATCAATCAGAGGTAATGGGAAGTCAGAGTAGAACACCATATTGTCCTTGAATCTATCACCATTAATATCCAAAACAGGTGCTTCAGGCCACACCCAGGACTTCCTGCCTGCCTAACATATTCTGGCACTGGTGGTCAAGTGAAACCAGAAAACAAAGTATTTAAAGATCTTAGGAAAAGAGGTAAAGTTATGTGGGGTGAAGAGAGAGGCTGGGGAGAGTGTCCTAAGAACACAGAAGATGTTGGAACAGCATGCATAGAGTTCACCAGCGATTAGTGGGAAAGAGGGGACAAAGGTCATCTGGATGACCCCATCCTCCTATTAGGAAGCAGTCCTGACTCCTTCTGATGCGAAGACAAAACTCCGGGAAAAGGGTTGGGCAGATTGTGAGACCAGTGTGCATGGCACTCCCCCAGCTGCTCTGTGTGTGTGTGTGTGTGTGTGTGTGTGTGTGTATGTGTGTGTGTTCTGCAGGGTGTATGTATATGCGCATACTTCTGCATGCATGTGTGGGGCCAGAGGCTGATGTCAGGTGTCTTCTCCATCACTCTTATTATTTTATTTAATTTAGTTTTTGGAGACGGGGTCTCACTGCCTGGCTAGACTCATTGGCCCAGGACACCGAGTCCTCATGCGTGCACAGCAAGCACTTTTACCCACTGAGCCATCGCCCCAGTCTCTATTTTCTCTCTTTTCTTCCTTCGAGTCTGCTTTAGGAGGAGGCTTGATGATGTGGTCAGTGCACCGGTGAGATGGGCCAGGGGAAACGACAGAGACAGCCGTGACGGGAAAGCTGCACACCAAATGTCTATGACGACACACTGTCCACCCCTCAGAATCTCAACTATATCCTAAGACTGGAAGAAATAGTTTCACACTGTTTATGTGACATGTTAGGATTACAAGGGTGGTCATCCTGCTGGTAAGACAGGAAAGCTTGGAGAATCATTAACACTAATAAATTCCTTTGCTAAAGGAGCACACTACAAGGGTTTCACTGCCATCCCACACTCTGCTCCACCCACTGTGCACTCACAAAGTCAGGGTTGTAGCAGAGCATAATGAGCTGCTTGCGGGTGTCCATGACCTGGTTCTCCAAAATGTCCACACGGATCCTCTCCTCCTCCGTCTCCCCGCCTGCAGCACACAGCACAGACTCGCCCTCAGCAGCCCACCCAGCCACGCCCAGGAGGACGAACACCGGCCCCACCCTGCAGCCAGCCCCACTCACACAGGTCGTGCTTGCGGCCAAGGTAGCGCAGGATGGCGTTGCTCTGGGTGAGCTTGTGCGGCCCGTCGATTAAGTAGGGCAGCTGGATGGACAAGCAGGGACGGTCAGATGGAATGCATGGGACATGGAGTCCCAGCATCCCTTCCCTGGGTTAGGACAGACAGGGGGCCCGGCACTCAGTGTGCCTGACATGGGAAGCCCTCCGGGAATCCACTGCACACTGAGTGCAAGAGCTGGGACACAGCCCATCACAGGAACGATGCAGACCACCAGGAGTGAAGCAGGACAGAGAAGCACTGATCCCGACCCTCAGCTGTGCAAGATGAGCTGGGAACACGACCGCCGTCCCCAGCCACCCCTTCCCCACACCCACATTGGGAAAGTCCAGGCCCAGCTTGAATTTCTCATTCAGCCACTGGCTTCTGTCATAGTCAGGAGCTGTGGAGAGCAAGGTGATGGGAAAAGAAGTCACCCCGGCGTCCCACCCTCCTTCCCTGAGACTCCCGAGGAGTGAGGGGCAAGACCTCCTGAGGCAGAGGATCCACACCTCACACATTCGGTCTCACATTTCAGGGCTGGAGAGGGATTGAGAACTACTGTCGGCAGTAAAAGGACCCTGGATCCAATAGGGACCCCAGTAAGGAACCCAGTCCAATTACAAATACAGGTGGACTTTTAACTCCATTCCCCGGGGCCTGTATTAGAAGACCAAACTGCACCCTCAAAGGTGTTTCTGGAAGGCGCAGGCTGTAGATCCAGCTGGAGGAATCCTGCAGAACCCAGCCACCGTGGGTTGGGGACTGGGAAGCAAGGGTTACGGGATGTGGGCTGCTGGGCACCAATGGGAAGGAACGGGGGAGCGGGTGGGGGTCATTACCATCCCCCATGGTGTATCTCTTCTCCTCATAGGGGGAGTCTGTGTATTCCAGGAGCAGGCGGATGGGGTGAGTCAGCTGGGAAAGACAGTGAAAGAGGTTAGGGCTAGTGGGATCCTTTACTACTGTATGACTTCATCTTCAGTTGAATCTTCCCACAGTACACAAACACAACCACCCACAGTGCGCGCGCAAGGAGAGAGAGAGAGAGAGAGAGAGAGAGAGAGAGAGAGAGAGACTTTCACACATGGGCAGCCTTCCGAGTTTACAAGAACTAAAGACAGGACCCCGGCGGGCTCTGAGGAATCTGCTAGAAAGGTCCCTGACTGCTCTGAACTTCCTGCCTCTCCTCCCAGGCGCACCCTCCAAGCAGACCCCTTTCTCACACCGCGGACGTCCCAATATCCTAGTGTCATTGGCATGGTGCTCGCTCTGGCGTTGTGGTCTTCCACAGACTGGCTTCAGCAGGGTAGAACTGCGAGTTCAGCCAGGCCTTTATCCTGGAGCCTGGGGGACAGTGGGCGGGGTCTAGAGTGCGGTCCCGCCTCACCCTGCCCCGCCCCGCTTAAGCGGGACCCATCCCTCCTAGGATCCCCAGAGCCTGAGAACCCGAAGCTAGAGGGTCTCATCCTCTCTCTGGGATGTGTAGGGATAAGATGTGTTGCACTTAAAAGATGCTGATCTGGCCGGGCGTGGTGACGCACGCCTTTAATCCTAGCACTTCGGAGGCAGAGGCAGGTGGATCTTTGTGAGTTCAAGGCCAGCCTGGTCTGCATAGTGAGTGCCAGGACAGCTGGGGCTACAGGGAGACCCTGTCTCAAAAAGACCAAAAAAGATGCTGATCTGGACTCAAAGTCCTGCTCGCCCGCTCTCAGGTAGCACCGCCCCCTCCTGAACACTTAGGAAAGTGGCCAGATAGTGAAAAAAACAAGGCTGTTCTCCCTCTCCTTGCATAGCTTGGTTTTTACCCCTAGACTGTGGGAATCTGTCATTCAGGGAGGCTCAGCTCTCAACAAGAGACAAAAGGGGGCGTCCACAGCCTGAGAGCTTAATCCAGCACTTACTTATCACTGCTTCCAGGACTCAGCCAGTCTGACAGCTACCGAGCTGGGAACCACCCCAGGACAGGCAAGTAAAAGAGCAAGTGGTTAGGGAATTTGGGAATCCAGCCCTTTGGTCCTCAAGCTAATGGCCATATACGTTAATCAGTATTTGGCTGTGTTTGTGATCTAACTCCAAGAACCAGACACAGAGAACACAGGAAATCTGATAGACAAGCACGCCCACACACTGGCATGGCCAGCAGCCCTTGGGCTGAACCTGCACTGACCCCGGACAGTGGCTGGGAACACAAGGTTCATAGATGGAGTGGGCTCTGAGGTGGGAGACCATGTGCTCCCAGAGGCCTGCTTCCAAGGGACAACAGGATGCTGTCCCAAAGGGATCCTGTTGGACTCTGCTCAGGACACAGGGAGCCCAGGGTTAGACTCTGCTGTCCAGTCCCTGGATTCTGGCTCTTGACCCGTGTGTGGTCTTGGGTATAAGAGGGTGGCTCAAATGGACTTTCAAGTTACCCTGTGGTGTGGGTCTTGTACAACATCACAATGTCAATGTCCTGTCAAGAACACTACCTCACTGTTCAGCTTTTTTCCTTGAAGGCAAATTCAAAGGATGCGTGACAAATTACCCTGTGGTTGACACTGCTTGATTTAAAGAAACTTTTATAATGAAAAACAGATGACAGAACTTAAAAACTAAATGAGTTTGCAAGTCAAAGGGCAAGGTTGCTGCTCAGCAGAAAATAAATTTGAGGATTAAGTAACTCTTTATTAGGACTACAGGATGTGAACTCAATATATTAATAAAGGTTTGACCTCTAGAGGGTAAGTAAGGTGCAGAGTGAGGAGAAAACTGACAAAGGCCATCCCCTTCTATGAAGTTTGGGAAGCCATAGGCTTTGCCGGTCTCTGGAAGGATGGGAGCTCAGAGACCACGTCACTGGGGCTGGCAGAGTGCAGTGCCTATGGCAAATGCTACTTTTGCATTCAGGGATGACCATTCTGCCCACCGTGAGTTCCTGGATTGTGTCCAAGCTCAGGAAGTAACTTGAGGCCTTAAAGATAATGCCTAGTGTTAAGCCTACCCAGAGCAAGATAGGACCATACACCCTGGCACACAGCTGCCTGCTTCCCTGGGCTCTTGTAGTCTCACATAGCTTAGACATTTGCGATCCTAGGGTTTATGCATGTTGAGCTTAGAAAAACATTTCTGAATTTATCTGAAAAAATTTAAGTGTGAGTTCAATTAGAATAATGTTTTAAAGGTATTAAAATTAAATTGATATTTAAATAATATTTAAGTAGTCTTTTTTTTTTTTTTTTTGGTCTCTTTGAGACAGGGTCTCCAGCTGGCCGTGAACTCACTATGTAGATCAGGCTGGCCTTGAACTCATAGAATCTGCCTGTCTCTGCCTCCCAAGTGGTGGGATTAAAGGTGTGTGCCACCACACTTGCCGCTACTTAAGTAAATATATATATATATAGGCCACTGATTCTCTTTTAGGTATGTGTCCTCCTGCTCACTTTCGGAAGCTATTAATCATTTCTAGGAGTTTCTGGTGGAGTTTTTAGATCCCTTAAGTTAACATTATATTCATCAGCAGAAGTAAGGCGTAGGCTTTGAATCTCCGAGCTCTGTTCCACATAATTACTCCTTAGTAATATCGATTTCTCTGCGCTATTGCTCTAGCAAAGGATTTCAAAAGCACTAGTATAGAAGGTAGTCGGTTGGTGACAGGGGGAGCCTTGCCTAATTTCCTACCTTTAAATAGGGCAATGTTTCTGATCATTCCAACTCATTTAGGATGATATTGGCTGTGGGTTTCCCATGTATAGTACTTTGACATTACGATTGAGGAATGATTCCTCATGCTCAATCCAATTCGCTCTAGATTGAGGACTTTATCGCATTGAAGGGATGCTGGGATTTGTCAAGAGGCTTTTTCAGGCATCAATTGAGATGAATTGCTGTACAGTCATATAAGGATCACATACAATTTAGTATGTGTCTTCTTTGTACTTTCTAGTTCCATTAATATGCCTCATGATGTTTTTGATTTTCACTATGTTAGAACCATCCCCTGGCATCTCTGGTATGAATCAACGTTAGTCATGATGGGTGATTCTCTTGATGGAGTCCTATGTTATGCAAAACCCTGCCAGTTCCTGTAGATCTGTTGGATATGTGATTCATCTAGGGAGATGAGCGAGGTTCATATTAGTTCTCTTTTTTTGGTTGATCTTTGCCTCTTTAGATAGTAATAGAGTGATTGACTGCTAGCTCATTAGAAGGATTGTGGGAGCATTCCCTTCTGTATTGTGACCCTTCTAAAGCAATTTACAAGATAATACCATGCTTGAAGCATTATTATGGAAAATGTTTATATCGAATTTCTGTGCACTGTTGAAACCGGCTGAGGCCTGGGCTTTTTTTAGTTGTGGGTTTCTTCTCGCTCATTACATCTTCCAATTCTTCATATATATATGGGTCTTGTTGCTGTCATTCCTTCTTGGTTAAGCTTTGGCGTAATTCCAGGCTTTCAGACTATCACCATTTCTCTAGGTTTCTTCAAACTCTAGAGTATAGGTTTTGAAGTCATTCCGTATGATTTTTCTGATCTTCCTGTGTCTGTTTGTGATGTTTTCCCTTTTCCATCAACAGAGCTGTATGATTTGGAGCTGTTTCCTTCTTTCTTTGTGGTGTAAATGGGCTAATGAGGTCTGTCATCGTGTGTATATTCATATTTCAAGAACCTAACTTTCAGATTCATTGATTATTTTTTGTATATGTTACTATATGTTTCCATATTTTGTCACTCTCCTCGTTGCTTCGTGTTTCCAAAGGACAGAGGACATCTAGGTCTAATACGCAAGAGCGCAACTCTATGTCATCAAACCGTTTTATCACTAATCTCTACCATCAACTTCTTTTTTCATTCCTGTGTGCCCTACATAATAATCTGCTCTGCCCTCGAAACCCCAGCACTCCTCTGCCTAGGGTGCTCAGGAGCACCCGTGGCAGTGTCATCTATTCCGTCTCGCTAAGCGAGGTATGCCAACAATACACGGAAGAGTCAGGGACATCGCTAATGGTGGGTTTCAGGTTTGGAGTTCTCTTGTTGGCGCGGGGAACGAGCTGGGCAGTCAGGCAACAATCAGGCGATATAAGAACTGGCCAGGGTCCAAAGCGCCATTTTGTGCCAACGCCTGCTCTCCACCTATATTGCATTGGATTTGCTCTTGAGGTTTTGTTATATTCTTCCTTGTTTATTGCATTTAGGGTTCATCCTTGTGTCTCGCCTCTCAAGTGTTCTTTTAGCTGGTAGTGTTAGATATTCACTTCACTTGTGCTCTTTCTGTTTTTCTAATGTAGGCACCGAGGGTTATAAATTTTCTCTCCAATCTTAGACTGTCATATTTAGACGTTTATCCCATAGGTTTTGTTGTTTAGTTTGTATTGTCATTGTCATGTTCAAGGATGCTTTTAGGTTCGGTTTTTTTTCTTCCTTGACCCTTCATTATTCCAAGGAGGTGTTGTTTAGTTCTCAATGTGTTTTGTAGGCAGGAGGGCTTATCCGGTGTTGAAAGTTGAGCTTTTTGCAACTGTGAGGATCCTGCATGATTGCATCATGAAATGTATATTCCAATCTTTCTTGTATTTGTAGGGGTTCTGTCTGATGCCGCAATATTGCTGAGTCGTCTGTTTGAGAAGCACATGTTCTGTGTGGGCTGCATGACGTAACGTAAAGTGTCAATCTCTGGTATGTAGGAGTAACTGTCAGCAAGGTTCTATCCGAGCGGTCACATATTGTTGTATCATATCATTCAGTTTCAGAGTTCTCTTGTTTTTCTTTGCCTGTCTGACACTGTCCAAACGCGGCTCGAGGGGGTATTTAAGTCCCCTACTATGAGTCGTACTGAGCGCATGTCTGTGGGGGCCTTTGGTCCTTGGAAAGATCTTCTTTATAAAGATTTTGCGCACACAGCGTTTGGTGACATATAATTCAAAATTGAAATATCTTTCTTGGTGAATTTGTTCCTTTGATAAAAATGTGGATGGCCTTCTTTGTCTCTTCTGATTTCTCGGATCCTATCTTTTTTCACTTAGAAGTGATAGTTTGCATCCTGCATATATAAACCAAATAAGCAAACACTTGAAGCGCCCCGGCCATACGAAGTGTCAACCATGCCTGATCTAGATCCTCAGACACCATTGTGGCAGGAACAGAGGCAGGGCAAGAGCAGGCAGATTTTCTCTGTGAGTTCACGGCCCCAGCCTTGGTCTACAATGTGAGTTCCATGACAGCTGGGGCTAAGGGAGAACCCCCATTGTGCTCAAAAAGGAACACATCAACACACCAAAAAAACCAAAAGACTAGAGGTTATGCCTGAGGGCAGTCGGCTGGCGCGTACACAGTAGGATTTGCTGCCACGGAAAGGCACAGAAAGAGCAGCGAAGTGATCGCGAAAGTTCGAGAGGCCAGCTTGGCGTTCCGTCACACCTAATAAATAACCTCAAACAAATGGCAGCGTTAGAGGGGGCTGCGGCCAATACTGTTAAGGCTTAGAATAGAGGACTCACTCGGAACACCGATTGCTCTGCAGAGGACGGAATTGAGTCTTACAGACTTCGTCGCCAGTAGCAATCCATGCGAAAAGCAAGCTATCTAGGAACGTTGATGGAAAGTAGCTGACACCATACGGAAAACACACAAGACTGGCCTTCAATTCTCAGCTCTTGGCAGCCCAGTGAGCGAATTATAAACGACCAGTGAAATCAAGTCCACTGAGCCCCTCGGAACGTTACAAGCCTCTCGCATCAGTGATGGCCGCCACCATCATCCTAGACTTGCGATGTGTGACACTCATGTTCCAATATACCATCAAGCCCTTGATGCTCTTTCTTCATTCCCTGAGACATTCAGATTTTCCTTTTGCAAGGGTGAGTTTAGTTAGTATCTATCTGTATCAACTCTGAACCCCTTTAGGCACTACCTGGGCCTGGAACCCAGAACAAGCAAGCACTAACAGTGCCCTATGCTGTAGATTTCCTTTTCTACAACAGGGGAATACAAAGTTCCAATCCTCCCCTATCCTCGGCATCCCCCCACCTATTAGGTAGGTTAACTTTTTTTTGGTCCTTTTTTTAAAAAAAAAAAAAAAGGTCTCCCTGTAGCCCAGCTGGCTAGAACTCACTAGTAGGACGAGGCTGGGCTTGAACTCACAGAGATTCAGCCTGCCTCTGCCTCCCAAGTGCTATTAAAGGCATGTTTGCTGCCAACACTAATAATACCTTTTTTATTTTTTTACTTTTTTTGGACGTTGATACAGGGGTCTCCCTGACTAACCCCCGATGTCTTGGAAATATCATCTATGTAGACTCCAGTTCCCTTGAACATATACAGAGCCAATCCCACCTACTGTCTGCCTTACCCCAAGGCCTACCTGGTTATAAGAACATGATGGCGCGACAATTGCCTGTCTTCAATAACTCTTATATCTATAAAATCTGCTTGATATGAAAGAACACATCCTG